>CM027847.1:24048581-24384379 GCA_016097595.1 Eucalyptus pumila
TTGACTGCTGATTGCAGGTGATTGTCAAGGATGTTGTTTCCAAAGCTATCGTATCACAATTCAGAGCTCATTCTAGTCCTATTTCTGCTTTGTCTTTTGATCCAAGTGGGACAATGCTGGTGACAGCTTCAATTCACGGGACTCATATTAATATCTTCCGCATTATGCCATGCCGCTCCAAAGCTGGATCAGGCACTCAAACTTATGAATGGAGCTCTTCACATGTGCATCTTTACAAGCTGCATCGTGGCATGACTTCAGCTGTGAGTTCTCCCAGCAATAATGCTTGAAGATAAACATATTTCTCAGTTTTTCATGTTTTTTTCTTGCTACAGGTTATACAGGACATTTGTTTTAGCCATTACAGTCAGTGGATAGCTATTGTCTCTTCCAAGGGAACTTCTCATATTTTTCTTCTATCCCCTTTTGGTGGTGAGACTGTTCTACAGATGCAAAATTCTCATGTTGGCCAACCCACCCTTTCACCGGCCTTATCTCAACCGTGGTGGTCTACTCCATCATTCATGATTAATCATCAGTCTTCTACTCCAACTCCCACGCCACCTCCCATTACCCTTTATGTAGTTAGCAGAATAAAGAATAGCAACTCTGGGTGGCTGCACACTGTCAGTAATGCTGCATCACCTGCGACTGGAAAGGTTTCTGTCCCTTCTGGTGCAGTAGCTACTGTATTTTACAGTTCAGCGCGGAATCTGGAGGCCTCCCAGTCAAAGGTTCAAGCTCTGGAACACTTGTTGGTTTACTCTCCTTCAGGACATCTAGTTCAGTACGAGCTGCTTCCACCAGTGGGAGGGGAATCAACCGAGGCTATTTCTCGAATTGCCAAGTTCTCCATTACAGGTTCAAGATGAAGAGTTGCGGGTCAAAGTTGAAACCCTTCAGTGGTGGGATGTCTGCCGAAGATCAGATTGGCCGGAAAGAGAAGAATGTGTTTCCCTGGATTACTCTGACGTATAAGCTTGATGGTAATGGATATGTTCGATCCTTAAGGACACTAATGTCATGTGACAATGAAAAATCGTATGAACATTCTCACTGTATATACTTGCCAATGCTGAGGTACAAATGAGCTTTTGAAGGATTCAACATGGCAACAATCTATGCATCTGTGATAAGGTAAAGTTTGCATTTTTGATGTCATTGGCCATACTCATGTACCCATTATTTGCAGATACATTTCCATGCCATCGGTCATGAGGGAGCTGAAGAGCGAATCCTCATTCAAGATGATTTTGCTGGTGAATTAGGAAATAGAAAAGGTTCCTGTTCACGATTGAAATACGGCGAAAGGATTTATTGCCTGTTTTTGATCATTTTCAGCGTTATACTCCGCCTGAGTGAGAAAAAGGTAAGGGCCAGTCAATGTTGTGCTGTAATTTTGTTAACTATCAACACAATCGTTGTCAGCCGGCCCCACTTCACGGTAGCATCTCCACTAGTTAATTAATTGGCTTGGTAGATTATATTTTTTCATGAATTCTGAAGCTAAGTCATACCCATGCTCTTATTTCTTTGGTTGATTTTTCAGGGTCAGCACCTTTATTATATTTTGCTGCCCTTTGTTTGGATTTTAAACAGTTGTTTTACATTATCTCTTATTTAATGGTTGGTCCTGTACACTGAAAACAAGGCGTCTGCAATACACTTAGAATTTAGTTGCTGCTTAATCCTTTGCTTTTAGAATTTACTAACTTTTCTTTTTACTCATTTCAAGCATGATAAGTTACCATTTGCATGGATGGAATTATTATGTCCATTAGATGATTTCATCTCTGTCCTTTTGGAAGATAGGTTTCTTAAGCCTTGGTGGTCATTTGAAAATTTTAGTTGCTGCTTAGTCCTTCAAGTAATTTAGTTGCTGCTTTTCACTTTGAAAGGAATTTCAGTGGAAAGCCAAGATAGTAGGAAAGAAATTCATAATGGGGCTTTGCATATTCAAAACTGTTTGTGTTAAGGTAAGGTCCTGCATTTTTAAATATTGTCTTTAGGGCATGAAGGTGATTCCTGGAATGATGCCATGCTGGAACTGTTACTGGCATTGCAGAAAGAGGCCATTCGAACACATGGTCTGTTGTCTCTTGTTATCCAAACTAGAGATGAGACCGTCATGGCATGCTTCATATGGGTCCTTAGAGTTTCTGGGGATGCATAGTTGGACATAATATGTTTCAGCTGTATGTAGAAGTCATTAGTACCTGCTGCCAACTTTCTATTACTATTGCTGATAGCACAGTTGCTTTCATTTAGGGGCTTCAATGTGGGCACATTTTCTCCTCCCTATTTTAACATGGACAAGGAAAATCCTCCGAGAATGGAGTTATATCCTACCCTAAGTTGGATAGCTCAGTGGAAAACTCAGATGCTGGTGAGAGAGATGTCTGGAATTATATTTTTCAAATGTGTTTGAGTGATTTCCGATGCATTGAACTTATCTCTGCTATCCTATTTATCAGATGTCTTCACATGCATCCTTATCCAAGTCCTCACTGTATCAACGGAGCTTAAGAATCATGGCCTAATGAACGGACATTGTGGTCTAGCCTCAGCTTTGCTGAAGCAAAGTTCCCTTAATAAAGATAGTGTTTTGCTTCTTCTGAGCATTATATGTTGGGTTCACTCCCCTGCAGATTGTAAATACCCTAACATTGTGTCATTCTTGCCAAGTGGCTCTCGCTTCCTGCCTGCCAAAGAAGCACCGCAGATGGTTTTAAGCCATCAGATAGTGGTGGGGCTAGTGAAGTTTCCAACGAGTTCCAACCGTTCTGATTCCAGCATGAATATTATGGATGAGGACTGACACATGGTTCTTTGGAATTAGACACGTGTTCCAAGAGGGATACTACCAAGCATCAGCTGTAAATAAATGCTGTGATTCAGTTGAAGCAGCTGCTGATGTCGATAGTAACAGCAATCCCTGTGAAAGAGAGAAATCTGAAGAAGATGGTGATAATGATGACTTGCTTGGAGGAGTTTTCGCCTTTTCTGAAGAAGGTAGGAAACTGTCTTATTGTGCTTTATGATGTTACTCATTACACAGTTCCCATTGAATTTTTACAAAATCTGCCAGCTTCTGCTAAATTCAATGTGTTATCTTTCAGCTCTCTCTCTCTCTCCAATGGGTTATTTGCTGTGCATCTGTGGGAGTTCTTTACTAGGCTGTTGTGCGTTAGTGTTATTTTGATATCTTAGAGGAAGCGATATGTTCCACTCTAAAGTGGTTAGTGATAGATATCGATAGCCAAATATTTTCTGCCCGCCGCTTGCTCTTTGGTAGTTATGCTTTCCTGTTAAGCATCCTGTTTGGCTTGGGCTTTTGCTTTAGCATACACAGCCCACGCAGATGAACGCGTCATGAATTGCGACCACATATACCAAAAGCTGTACTTGTGTTGTTGATTCCGTTGCAATCCCTCGGTCATTGTTGCAGGTTGACGTCATCCATCTCGTGTCCAACCTCATGATAAGCTGTAAGATCCCAGATGCACCGATTGGACTATTCATTGGAAGGTTTATACGTGGGCGACAGACTACATATCGTTCGATTTACTATGACTGACGGAGACGAGCGAAGTGACTTCAATCCAACATAATATTGGTGTTGCTGAATATGAGCCCAAGATTTGATTCTTCTAATTCTCATCATGTACATACTGTAAAGTTGGGAAGGATATCGACCGAAAAGAAAAAAGAAAATCAATTGGTGTGAACGGTTGTTTCGAACGCTTTTGTAACATTATTCATTCTTGAAAAGAAAGGAAAAAAAAAGGGGGAAAGGAATAAGAGGAAAAGGAAAAGAAGAGGGTAAATGTGATTAGAATTTTCTGTTGGCATGCTTTGAATGTGCAAAGTCTCTAGCAATGTCAATGAATTAGGTTGACAAGTCGATTATGAGACAACCGTGCGAAACACAGGTCAACCTAGCGAAAAGCTGAGGCTTTGTCCTCTGGCAGTAGTTTGGTAATTTGGTACTAGATGCGTTTCTTATTTTAATATGTCGGTACCCATATGTCCTATCTTACCAATTCCTAGTAGATGTTTTTCTTCCTTGTTAAATGGGAACACGGGAGGTGACATTGGGGAGTTTCACCCCTCAAGGGTTCTTCTCCCTATTTCTTTTTCCTTGAGCCTTTTAAGGATCTACTCAAATCTAATACCAAACTTTATGAGTTAGGTTTGATTTTTGAAAAGGGGATCAAGGGATGGGATGGTATGGCATTCAATTCTCTGAGATCTTCTATCTTTTTGTTATGAAATTCCGTATTCTCTCAGAGATAGATGAAACTCTAGACGGTAATTACGGGTACGCTTGTTTTATCAAAACTTCCATGATAAAAGAAAATGTTCCTCTAGGAAATTGTTTCCAAGGAAAACGGATAGTTTTCACTTATTTTGTGGTTTAGGGAAAGCAATTTTCTTCTTGTTAAAAGGAGAGGTTGTTTTCCTTGAGTCAAAACTCGTTGTTTTCAGTCAATGAAAAATGTTTTTTCGTAAATCAATAAATTTTTCGGACATTTAAACACCGGAAAGTGGGAAAATAGTTTTCTGAAAATCTATTTCTTTCGAACACGTGGAACCTCAATTACATTGAGATCATCCAATTTTATTTTCTTCAGGTCATGGTGGGTCTTACCATTTTTCATCATGGAAGGAAATGCATGTTTTCTTTTTCTTTTTTCCCCAAGGGGAGAGAAACGGATTCTCCAACGTTTTGGAGTTACCACAGGCGATGAGGATGCTCGAAGTCCAGCACCACAACAGGCCACATCAAACATTTCACCTCACAAGATATGAGGATAGAGTGGATGGCCACAATATGTAGATCCTCCCATTCCTTTTTGTGGATTTACGCTGAATACTCCAGCACCTTTCATCTGATAATAGCACGCGCACAACGTTTGTTGACAAGTGTCTGGTCGTGGGATTATAGATTTTTCATGGGCCAATGGGTTGTGTCAACGAGGAGATACGAAGATATCCGAGTGAATACAGCCACGGCCATTTTGTTCTCCTCCAACTGATTTTTAGTGGTTCGAAATTGGCCCCCCTCCCCGATCAGCTGTGGATTGGAGGAAGATCGGCCAATGAATTACGCACGCTATCTCTTTCCGCCTTTTTTGTCCTTCTTTCTTTCTTCTTCTTGGTTCTTTTCGCCGCTTAATTCAGTGGACAAAAATTCATTTAAAAAGAAGAAAAGAAGAAAAAACTACGGCTATTTCTTAGGATTTGGGAAATGTCTTCGTAGGATGGTGTCCATGTAAAAATGGCACTAGACCATGTTAGACAAGTACTCATGAATCTGTCGACAAAGATATTGGGTATATGGTTGGAGACTCCGGAGAAAGTCGGTTGGATATGGCTCTTGATGAGTATGTGGCTCCACGAGTCATTAATTTCTTTTTTCAAAATTAAAAAAATCTAATTGCTCAAACAATTTGAGAGATCCATTGATGCTCTCCAAAGAGATTTTTTTTTCTAATTTTTATTTTAGTTGAGAGGTGGAAATTTTTTCTCAGGTATTACAATCACACGAAAGAGAATACTCCATTTGACTAGCAAGCAAATCACAATCACAAGGAGCTCTTTCTTTCTTTTTCTTTTTGTTTGGTTTTGGTTCAAAGGTAAGAATTTTTGTGGCCGCTTAAATTCATCACAAAAGATATGCTTTATTCATAATATACTATTGGAATGCAACAGTCAAATGATAAAAAATCCACATTACAATTAATAATCCATTCGACTCGATATAATCACAAGCTCTTAATAAATTAGCGTTGATATTAAACCTAGATGATGTTAGTCTGTGCTGCTACTTGAATTTAAGGCAACTAAATCATGTTATATTCAGATTCCTTTATTACTCACTATGTATCTCTTATCATATTCATATTTAAACCATATAAAACAAATCACAATCTAGAATAATATCTGATATAGGGTGCATTCTCCTTTGGACATTTTTCCATTTTTCTGGTACTAGCTTTAAACTAAATTCATGTACAATCATTTATTGCGAATCTCCAATTCCAACTGCATTCAAACCCACCCCCCACATTTTTCCAACACCCCCATCAAATTTCCTCAAAAAAGCAAACCCTAGAATCAATCCCCCAAATCTGTGGGCCCCAGAAATTTGAATTCCAAGACCTAACTCTCTCTCTCTAGAGTCCCTCCTCTCTCTCTCTCTCTCTCTCTCTCTTCCATTTAAAAACTCTCCCTCTCCATCTCTTCCTCCTCATCTCTCTATCATCTCAAGAACGCCTCCACCCTCATTTCTCCGCCATAGACGCCCTAGCAAAACCCTAGCCCTCCACCACCCACCACCACCACCAGCATCCCCGACTTGCCAAGAATGGCCAAGAAGAAGGTGCACCACCACCCCACCCCCACCCGCACGACACCCACGAGGAAGAAGACCACTCTCCGCCTAGCGAGGACACCCACCACCACCCACCCCCACCAACCCCACCACCCCACCAAGGCCATGGACCATGACGACGACAACCCTTCGTCGGAGAAGCTCCAGAGCCTCAAGTCCCTCAACGCCATTCTCCTCCGGGAGACCTCCGACCGGCGGCACGAGGTCGAGTCCTGGAGCGCGCCAAGAAGGCCCTGGAGAGCGAGCTGGCTCGGTTCGGCGGCGAGAAGGCGGCCCTGGAGGCCGAGCTGGGCCTCGCGGGCCGGGAGGGCGTCGGGGCGGCGCTCGAGAAGGCCGTCGTTTGCGCTTTCCTGGAGACCCAGATGGCCGAGGTCGGCGCTCGGGTGGCGGGGTTGGTGCAGCGGAGGGACGCGGAGGTGGAGGGGCTGAGGGCGAGGGTGAGCGAGCTCGTGGGTAGCCTCGAGAGGGAGAGGGCGGTTCTGGGGACGTGCGCGGCGAGAGGGATTCGCTGAAGGTGGAGTGCGCGGCTTGGTGGAGAAGGCGGACCTGCTGAAGGAGAGCCTGGAGTGAGATGGAGAAGGTGAGGAGGAATCTGGAGGGGAGTTTCGAGAGGCTGAAGTTGCAGAATGAGAAGCTGGTCAGGGAGAAAGAGGAAGGGGAGAGAGTGGTCGAGGCGGCTAGGAGGGAGAGAGATTCCGCCGAAAATAGTTTGGCACGGGCCGGGGTCGAAGCCAGTGAGCTGAAGAGTAGAGTCGAGGAACTTGCGAGGGTCAATAAGGATTTGGAGATGAAGAAAGATGGGCAGCAAGTGAAGATAGATGAACTGGAGAAGGAAATGGCTGTCTTGAATGAGATTGAGGTGAGTTTGAGAAGAGAGGAGGGAAAGCTGAGAGAAAGGGTCTCCGAATTGGAGAACAAATGCGATGCGGGGGTTGAAAAGGGAAAGGAGATGGTAGGGCAGATTAATGTTTTGATTGAGGAGAAGCGGGGAAAGGATGAGACGATCGAGGAGCTGAAAGAAAAGATAAATTCGGTGGAGAGACTATTGAAGGTGGCCGAGAAAGAATTGGAGGAGAAGGTGCGGCTTATGGACGGGATAGTTCGGAAGAAAATTGAGATCGAAGAGGCGAACTATTGTAAGCAGAATGAGATTGCTGGGTTGCTTAGTGAGGTTGGTGAGCTGAAGAAGGAGATTACTGGATTAGAATTTTCTCTTCGAGATCAAGAGGACAAGAATAAGGGTCTGCTGTGTGAACTTGGCTCTTGTAGAGAAGCTTGCATCGAGTCACTCTCGAGAGGGACAATGTCCAGAAGGCTCTGGACGAGGAGAAACAGAATGCCTCAAATTTGAGGTCTGTGGTTTCTGAAATGAAGAGGAGAGTTGATAAAACCGCAGAGGAGTTGGGTCACATCAGGACCGAGAGAGATGAATTGATCTCCAAGAACAAGAATATTCAAAGCAAATTCGACTTGTCTGAGAAAGAGAAGGAATTGCTTGAGAAGAAGGTCTTAGATGCACAGCGAACTATTGAGGACTTGGAGGCAAAAATCGAATCTGCCAGTATCAAGTTGGAGAGAACTTTGGCCATCTTGAAGAGAACTGCAGCTCTTGTGAATGAGGTCAAGGACGGGACTTATGGTAAAGAAGAGGCGATTGAAGAACAGAAGCTCGAGGAAGATTTTCAACCATTTGCGAGAGAATATGAAGCCATCAAGAGTGCTTTCCTGACCAAAGAGTCCCTGGTGGAAGACCTAAAGCAGCAGATTGAGTTGCTGCAAGACTCCGCAGCCCAGGCACATAAGCAGAAGGGCTTTTGGACATTGTTTTCCTCGGCAACCACGTTGTTCGCCGCAGCATCAGTCGCGTACTTTGCCAGGGGACGATAATCAGTAGTAGTTTCTACATTAGCCATAGCAGTCTTTAGGGCTAGTGAGTACTTTCGCTTGCCTGACAAACGCAATGAAGTTACGATGAGAGGCCGTTTTTGCTGTCCCTTTAAACATGATATGCAGTACAATAATGTAATTTTTCAAACACTCTGGAATTGCTTACTTAGATTCTCAGAGTTGTCTGAATCTGAATCCTCCAGTTGAAATTCCATGATGGTAGTAGTTTCTACAATTTTTCATGCTATGGCCGTTTACTTTTTGTCTCTACTGATCTCTGTAGTGCTATTGCACAATTCTCTGTTGGTAATGGTTGTCCATGATTAGATGAATATGTCTTCAAACATCAAATGGATGATTTACTGACAGCCGGAACCATGAACTTTGCGATCAAGAAGCATCCTAAAGTTTATATTTTTGTATAAAAATCTACCATCGCCTTAAAAATTTCTAATTTGCATCTCCTCCTCCAAACTGAAAAAAACACATTGTACTTTGAAACCCTGCGCCCATCTCTTTCCTCTCTCTCTTCCTCACTCAATCATACAAAGCAAACTCTCTCCCACCCATTGCCGCGGCTACCCCGCTGCTAGCTACAAGCTCAGTACAAGGCTCAAGTGAGCCCAGCGAGGTCTGTAGAGTTTCACGGCGACCATGCGAGCTCTGTCACAATGCTCGCAGGTCACCTGAAGGCAACGACCATCGCCTGCCTCAAGTTTAAGTTTGGCAGCGGTCGGGGACAGCGGGGGCCTAGGTGGAAAGGCGGTGGCCGACCGGTGATGGGAAGGAGAGTTAGAATGGAGAAAGAGAGACATGTGGGTTCGGATTTGTGGGTTCTCTCTTCGAAAGGAAAATGACAATTTCTTGCTAGGATGCAAACTAAATGAACGAGTTCCATGATTGGAGCCGATCGGACGTCCGAATACATACGATGGTCAGTTATTCTCGCATTTCCATGTGTTGCACTAGTGCAGTTTTGGGCTCGCTTTGTTCGTCACTCGTAAATTGGGATAAATTGCACTTCGAGGATATTTTATTGCTTTTTTCATCATTGTAGATGGGAAGTCTTTCTGCTGGAAGTAACGCTGATCAGTGGACACGTTTTCCAATCAATGTGTAAGGAAATTTGCATATATACCGGTTTTGTAGCTTACTGTTCATAATGGTTAAAGCTCAACTCCAGCACCCCCTTAAAAACCCTAGTGGAAGTTCTCAATGCTCAAGTGGTCCCTTCAACCCATCCAAGAACCAACCACGCCCATACCAACCATCCACTTCCAAAGTCAATTCAATTCCAGCATATTTCTTTCCTTTCCAAAGAACAGGGCATCCCAGAACCTACAGAAAAAGAATAAAATACCAAATCAAATCAGATAAATGCCAATTGGTCTTTTTTAGAAACGTCCTCTCAATAATTGAATCAACACCCCTTTATGTTTTGTGGGCACAATTCGGGGCTCAACAAGCATGCAACTTTATATGAACAGAGATGGTCTGTGTCTGCTGGTTCCTTCCCACTAGCATGCACTTTGAAAGCTGGTAGTGAACCTACGGAGCTGACCTGGTATTCACTTGTGCGTAAGCATCAGAGAAGACTGCACTAGGCGCATAAATCCTGAATGACAGCATTCATGCCAGCTTAACATGAAATCAGTATAAGTGATCACTTAGCTCTCATGGTTATTTGAGTAAGACAACTGAAGAAAAGATCCTTCAGGAAAAGACCGAACAGGAAAAATGGGGACTTCACTGACAAATTAAGTCATGGACCTGGTTTCCGAGACACAGCAACATACACGAGAGCAATCTGTACATTTATCTGCTTCTTCTAGTTGACAGAGATCTCCCACAGCTTATAAGATGAATGAGCAAGCATTCAGGGGAGAAAGTCAAACTAAACTAACAAAATATATTACCCAGAAGAGTACCATAGTTAAGACCAGTCCATCGAGAGCTATATTACACATAGATTATACGTTCTATTTACACTTGCCACAAGGGGTAAATTACAAAGATACATAACTACAGAAAAAGCCAAACAATTTTACATATATGGGGACACTTAACTATATTTGCTAGGGAAACACCATGGATGATTCCAAATCCATGAGTTCAAATTAGCCATATGATGTTAGGCAGGAACAGTGATCCGGTTAGTTAGCCCACCAAATGCTATTGCCAAACCCTTTCTTTCTGTTTCACCAGAGAAGTGGCAATTTGAATTTGGTGGGTGTAGCGGACCAAAAAAAATAGCTGCAGAATCACTTGAATATTGCGAGGACAGAACAAAAGAGATCCAGCTAGATCTGCTGAATATTGCAAGTACCCAAACAGCCAGCCTAGTTATCTTAACCAAGAAGAACGAGGCCAAAATGGAGCTACTTCAGAGTAATATCGTGATAAGAGCCACAAGTAGTAAACAAACACTGCGCATTATATAATACTTAAGCATCACCACCATACCGAACCAGAATTTCAAACTGCAAATCCCATAGCCAATCCTCATTCACGGATGAGACTATTTGCCATTGGGATTCACAAAGCTACTGATTTCATTCATCACTGTGTAGAAATGGTTGTTGTTTGGCAGCAAGTAGAATCCAATTGTTGCCTGCTCCAAAAACAGTAGCTTCACCTCCTGGCCGGCCTTCTAGCCCTTTAGCATAAGCTAATTGCCAATCCTGAATTAAGTCCAAACCAGCCACAACAACGAGACTCTTGGGAAACTTAATCCCTTCCAGACTTTTCCCTCGGGGACCAAATGGGTTGCATGCAGGATGATCCCGATTCTCACCTTCAGGCAAGAAGGCTCTCCAGTACCAGTCTCGCTCGCATGCCAACAAAATATTTCCCATCTAATTTTTTCTCAGACTCAGTTCTCTCCTCTCCACCAAACATTGGATTGAGCAGTATGTTTCCCGACACTTCTATTTCAGCTTCAGCAGCTCTTAGAGCAACACTGTGAACTATGTTTCCACCAGAGCTGTCGCCAGCCAAAAATATGCACTTTCGAATCAATTTTACTTTGGAGCCAAGATCTGGAGCTCACCCATTTGAGAGCCAACCACCCATCATCATAGGCACAAGGATATCGACATTCTCGGGTGCACGGCGATAGTTCACAGAAACTACGATGGCCTTGCAAATGCCTACTAATCTTCGGCATAAAGTATCATATATGGCACTGTTAGCAGATGAATGTGCGAAACTTCCCCCATGGAAAAAACAATGACTGGAACAAATTCAGCGTCCACAGGCTTCTCGAGATCAATTAAACTTGGCTGAGGTTCCTCAGTAAAGGCCGGCGGTAAATCCGGCAAAGGAGGTTCATCGTGCGATCAATTATAACATCAAAGGAGAAGATGCCATCAACAGGTTCGCATTTGCCGGAACCTTCCGATCAAGGAACTCTGCTAGATGGCGGTCAAAAGTTCCATCAGGCGACGGAGAAGATTGTACTTCAACTTGAAATTGGAAATTAGGACCCACATATTCAGAGGAACAACCATCTGGGCAGACGAAAACAGCAAACAATGTTGGTATTGCTCATATATGCAAGTAAATACCGTTTGAGTACAGAATGGATAACAGTAGTAGCAAACCGACCTAAGCTAACAAAAGATCATTGACCTACGTTCCTACTGATTACTCAAAACAACACGTCATAAAATAAGCATATAAAAGTATTATGATCATACGGTGGGAATTCATCGACACAGAGCCTCACGAAATAGCCAAAACGAAACACCCAAACTGTTTGAAACTGGTACATCCATCGCGGATAAGTCGGTGAAACCTCAGATTAACAAAAGGAGAAAGACACCCCTTAAATGATCATCCAGTCCAAACAGCATCACAGAAACTGTCCAAAGCCGGAACGTCAGAAAAATCAAACCTTTCACAAGCAAGATGACAAATTCAGAGTCATAGAACATCCCCCTCAGCTGATACCAAACACAACCATCCTCCAAGCTCCGACCGAAGTCACGAAAAGGGCAAAAGACTTTACGAAAAAAGCATCATAACCCCACGATCCAAACACACCTCCACTACACAGGATGACAGGACGACAGAGCAATCCCGTGCTCATCATCTCTTTCACCCCGAGGAAACACACTAGAACAAGGAAAGAGAAAAAGGGAAACGAGCAAACATCACAAAGAAACGACCAGAAACGAATTACCTTCGATTCACTGAGACCGACTTCATTGCTCCCAGCCATGACGACCACCAATATCCTCGCACCACAGCCCCCCAGACGGTCAGATCCTATCTTCAGGCACAACCCAGTTCGCAGCTGGTCACATACCACAGACCCGGAAGGAGAACGAACCCAACGGACCCAAAACAGCAGGACCTCGCTGCAGCCCACCCAGGTGCGGACTCGCTCAATGCGTGCTCGAGAGAGGAAAAAGATCGGTCCTTTTTGTGCCTTTGTCCCACGAAAAGGCGCCGGGCGTCATCATGAATCTGTCTCTACAGAGATAACGGGGGAAGATCAAAGAGGGAAAGTGAAAAAACGGGATGTCCTATGGAGGAGACAGAGACAAAGGTAAAATGATAAAAACCTCCCTGTCGCACTTCAAAAGGAGAGTACACAGTGAGAGAGAGAGAGAGAGGGGGGGTGAGGGTGGGGGTGGGTGAAGGATAAGGAGGCGGGCGCATTTTAGCTCCTCATGCGGGGAAGATGCTAAAGTGAGCTGGATGATGGCTTGCCAGAGAGGAGTGAGGGGATAGAGCGCGACACAGAGATTGTGGCTGAAAGTGGAACTGTTCCTGTGGGGGCCCACACGTCAAAGCCAATCTCCCATCACTCAAAAAAAAAAAAAAAAAAATTTGCTTTTTCCCCCTTTTAATGTTTTGAATTTGCCTTTAATATCTACAGATATTTCAGAATATTAACAAAAAAGAAAAAAAATATATATATATATATATATATATATATATATATATATATATATTTACTTTTTCATGTTGAAGGAACTAGGAGAAAGAGTTTTGTGGAAGGGGTTTGATTGGATTGTAGAAGAAAGACAGACAGGGTACAATAAATGTACGTTTAATGGGGTTCAAGAGTTGATGAGATATAATGACGAGAATGAGAGAATGAAAAGGATCCTCAAGCTTAAGCGCTTTCGATGTCTTAGTGGGAGAGCTTTCGGGAGAATTTCGGGAGAAGTGGTAAGCATTCATCTAGATGAAAAGGACTCTTGACTCCAAGTACTTTTCCGAAATGCAAATAATGCCCCGCTCTCCATGAGTTGGAAGATGCCGATGAGGATGCCCTCTCCTCCCGGTGACGTCCCTTTCGCCACATCGGTAGGGGCCGAAAGGTTAGGAGCCGGGCGACTGAGCTCGTCCTCCGGCTCTGCCGCCGCGAGACGCCTCCAATTTCGACCGAACTCTCCATTAGCCCCACCATCCCAACCTCCCCTTGTCCATCGCCGCCACCCCAAGCGAGGCAACGCTGCCCATCTTTCGAGCTCCTCCATGTGTTCCTGACCACGATAGTTGTCTCTATCCACAACGAGGGTAAAATAGGAACCCCAAAAGTAGTGAGGGCAAGATTGGGAGAATAAAATTCATTAAACCCCCAAAATAGTATCTTGGAAATGCTAAAACTAAACCTGGTCCATTTGTATTGAGTTTAGAGTATTTTCAAAATTTATCTTTACACTAGAGGCCATTTAGATTGTATTGCCAAAGCTTTGGCACAAGCTTAATGATGACCCCTACTCATACATTAATGTGGCGCCAAACCAGCCTCTGTATAAAAAGATGGAAAATTTAATGAAGACCTTACTGATAGATTGCAAGCATGATTGATCAAAGAGAAAAGTTCATATGGTGTGTTTGTGGGTAATGGTGACGTGTCTCAAGGTCGCACGACCTCAGCTAAATTGGGCCAAGGTAGTGTGACCCTAGTGAGATCATGCCTAGGGTCACACAGCTCCAACATCATCGGATTAGGTGGTGGCTATGTCTGTGGATTTAAGGGGTTCTATATTAAGAAAAATAAAGAAAGAGAAAGTAAATCTAAATTGAGTATTTAAAACTAAGGAAAGACTGTAAATGATATCCAAGTTACAGGATAATAAAAGCAAATAAACATATTGTGAAGCCAATCATATTAGTGGTAGATGTGATATTAAAGCGATGAAGGTTTACAAAATGAAATAACCAAAGAACAAAGATATTTTCATTTGGAATAATAATTTTTTTTTTTGTGGATGTTTCGACGTTATTTTATTTATTTTAGGAATGGATTCATTCTCCGATCAAAATTGATCTATCCTTTTCAAGGGTATGTATTTGATCTGGGGTATTTTCTATGATAAGTTTCTTTATTTAGAAGTAGAGGGCTCATTCATTACTTCTTACGACAAGCCATTTTTCTTCCCTTCTATAACT
Organism: Eucalyptus pumila; assembly: GCA_016097595.1. NCBI lineage: Eukaryota > Viridiplantae > Streptophyta > Magnoliopsida > Myrtales > Myrtaceae > Eucalyptus > Eucalyptus pumila. Next base: position 24,063,277 of record CM027847.1, read on the forward strand.
TTAATAAATTTTAAGCTATATTCTTTAGCAAATTCATATGTTTTGGAAATTGGTGATTTAATAATTTCAGTTTTGATGGAGTATTTGGCCAGAAGGATTTTGGACAGAACATTCTTTTCTTTGTAATTGCTCGGTACGGAGATGTTGGTTTGTATAATTGTCTTGTTCAATTATGTTTCTAGTATATAAACTATCAGTTTCAGAAGCTATTTTGAAAGAAGAGGCTGTTATTCCATTTTGAAGATATTGGATTTTTAGTTTTTCTAACGGGAGGGTGATTGAATTCAATAATTGGGTTGTTATCTAATTTTCGTTCGAAAAGTTTATCTAGGGCCTGGATTTTTCTTTGCTCGTGAAAATACTTTTCAAGCCAATGTAAGAAAAAAATTTGGTCTTCATGTTTATACATATAATTGTAGCGTTTTAATTTGATTTCTCGGATTTGATTCGATAAAGTGTTAAAAAAGCCATTGTCTAATTTTTTTTCTTCTGAATCGAATTATTGGTTTAAGAACATCTGGTTTTGTCCAAACTGTTTTTCAATAATAAGAAGATCAGTATTGGTTTTCTGATTTTCGACCATGGATGTGGGTGAATAATTTGGAGAATCTAATGTTTCCGGATTCCGATCATTTTGTTATTGGGGATGAACGGGTGTAGAAATTCCAAATCTATTATCAAGACCACTAATACTAGCAACAACGTTTGGGTTGTTAATTGGTTTGAATATTAGAAGTAATTCTGGGATTGAATGAGCTACTACTTCAATTTGTTAGCAAAGAATAGTTTATAATTCCCATCGATTGATTTAGGAGATCATGGTTCCAATTGATGGATATTGGAATAATTGTGTTGGCTCTAGAAATATCTTCTTGGAGAGAAGTGTTTCTCCTTTTGGATTATGTCTTTGCTTCCAAAAGCAGAGAGCATAATATTGTAATGGATTTCTATAAACAAGCACCAAAGAAATAGATCCATTGGCTATTTTGTAATTATGTATTCTTTTCTAGAAAGTTAAAGCTCCGAGAATGCTCTTATCTAAGAGAAACTGAAAAATTGGGATAACAATCACGATGGATTAATCCATTATAAAATCTTGTTTTCGACGATTCCAATGATTGATTCTTCATAATTCAATAGACATGAATCTCTTAAAACTAAGGGAATCGAGTGTCTAGTCCTTTAATAAATGGTTCAATACCTACTTGGACAAGTCATATGTAATGTAATTATATTTTCGTCTATGTTTTTTCATGGAAACTTGATTAGAAGTTGAATCATTTCATAAGAATTTGAAGAGGAACATCTTTTTTCTTCTGTTTGGATTACATACTTTGATTTTGAGAAAAAAAAAAGTTGCATTTGGATTACTAGTAAATCTGATTATGTTGAATTTTAGGAATTTCCTAGTTTTTTAGTGATTTGTTGAAATCTTTAATTTTATTTTCTTTTCTCTATAGATAGCTCCGTGATCTAGAGACATTTGTGATATTGAACTAAAAGAAGATATCGATCGCCTTATCAAATTCATCTTAACAAATATGTTTGCTCACCATGACTACTAGCTAGAGCTAACCAATGGTCTCACTACCTATGGGAGGGATTTACTGTCGGAACCATTACTAGGTAAATTAACACCTCTCTCTCTCTCTCTCTCTGTGGATTCAGGTTTTATTTTTTAGAATAGACAAAACTTTCTAATATTTAATCATATCATCACATGAAAAATACATTGTATTGACCTGTCCCTCCATACCAGCATTTTTTTATCCTTTTTTAACGAAAGGACCAATTCAAACCAAAAGTATATAATTTAGAGACCCAAGTACAATTCACCAATTGAATAATTTGCAATAATTCATGGATCCCCAGTCTCTTTATCCAATAAATAATTAGCCCTTTTTGCTATTGTAATTGAACAGATTGCTTATTATTAACAATCTTGGCAATCAACAAATTATTGCTTTGATAGTGAGCCCACATCACATATCGACAAACCTGAAGATTATGAAATGCCTCACCAACTTCATTGGAGTTGCTGAGACATAAGTTAAAACTCGGATGGATGAGACGAAGGTAAAATTATTTGTACTTGAGAGTATGAGTAATCAAATCCATGCATGCACTAGTTCCACACTCACAAGTACGTTCTCAATACGCTTTTTTGTTTTTTTTAGAATAGACAAAACTTTCTAATATTTTATCATCACAAGAAAAATACATTGCATTGATGTGTCCCTCCATGCTAGCATTTTTGTATCTTTTTTTAACGAAAGGACTGATTCAAACCAAAAGTATATAGTTTAGGGACCCGAATACAATGTACCTAATTGAACAATTTGCGAAATACATGGATCCCCAATCTCTTTATCCAAGAATAATTGGCTCTTTTTGCTATTGTAATTGAACAGATTGCTTATTATTAAAAATCCTGGTCATCAACAAATTATTGCTTTGATAGTGAGCCCACATCACATATCGTAAACCTGAAAACTATGAAATGCCTTATCAATCTCACTGGAGTTACTGAGACGGAAGTTAAAAGCCAAATAAATGAAATGAAGATAGAAATTTTCATACTTGAAGATACGAAGAATCAAATCCATGGGTGTACCGATTCCACATTCGCAAGTATATTGTCAATACACTTATGATGTTCATAAATACTTTATATGCTCGCCACAGAACCTATGAAGAAAAAGAAAAAGAAATTGATGCCCACTTCATTTGAAGGCATATTTTTCACGATCTGGTTGGTAGATGCGCTTGTGTATGGGCAATGCTGGCTGGTTTTGAGCCATAAACGAATTGGAAGCTTTCATCCTGCAAGAAGGGAGAGCATCTTTCTCTTGGGTCGCTCTCCATAAACATCACTTTCACCGGTAAGAGCTCTGCTTTGGATGGCTTTTGCCATTATTGCTGAAGCTGCGAGAAGTGCTTGGATGCATTTGGGACTGGGTCAACAGCAAGGGAACAGTTCTTGGATTCTTGTGTTTTGGCCTTTTCCATCAGTCCACATAGTGTCAATCCTCACCCTCTCAGTTGAAGAAAGAAAAAAAGACATTTTCTTTTCATGGTCCTGGAGTACGAGCCCTAAATTCAACTACCTAGAGACCCCATAAAACACGATGTCGATCCCATGAAATGGTTAAATCCAAACGTTTAGTATGTGTCGATGGCTCTAACTTATAGTAGTTTGTACATATTTAGTGGGATTCGAATTACTGATCTTTAGTTATTAAGTTGGAAATTCCTCAAGGCTATACACGGCAATGGCAATTTGGAGTTGAAAAATGACAAAGCGTTTCTATAAGGTTTATGAAGTTAAAACTTATTGACATGATAATATTTTTTAGCAAATGATTTTCAACGTAAAATATGCATATCTCTTCCAATAAACATTTACTTACTTATACATATGCTAACTTTCTGAGATGCAGTAATTGGAAGTTTTAACAATTTTTCACTATATTCACATTTGGCAATCTCATCGGCAGCCAAGTGATGTATATTTGTCCAAGCACCAAATGCAATAAGGCAAAAAAAAAAAAGGAAAAAGAAAAAAAGGGACTAAATTGAGAACATTGACTTCTTGTATAATTCATATTAAAAAATTGAAATAAAAAAGGTTAAACTCAATAATGATTTAGTAACTATTTAATTGATAGATGAAGATAAAATAATTAATTTACATGTGTTAAACGAACTCAAATTACTTTAGGAAATGAACATGAAAGATGGTAATTTTTATTCAAATAAATTTACAAACTTTAAATTGATTTACGAACATTAAAGAATATGGGCGACACATCCTGATGGGTGAACCGCCTTGGCAAATCGGTGCCTCACAATGATGATAGCAAATCCAAAATGAATGACTGTAGTTTTTAATATCATTGAAAGGAGAAAAGAAAAGAAAAAAACTGAATAAGGACAGGTTTGATATCTAAAAAAATTCTGTAATTGTTAATATATAATAACCCAATTATCGATATTAATTATATATGTGTAATAACTGTAATCTCATAATTATATGATCATTTTTAGTATGTATCTTTGAAATAACAATTCCTTGTGATTAGAAGTGATTACTTTCTCATCTAGTCTGGTCCCAACCTAAGAATTGAGAATCAAATTGAAAACGACCAATTCCCGCTTTTAGGACTGTGGATCGAATCTCATAGTCTTGGGACCAAAAACTGTATCATGTGGAATTGATCATTTAGCAAAAAATGGTATGGTTAAAAAAAATACTAGAATTATTATTATTTAAGAGTTTATTGTTATTTTAAAATATAAAAATATATTTATTTAAAAAAAATAGAGATTCACTATAGTTCCCCTCAAAATCAAGAATTGAATTGAAAATCATCGGTTCCATTTTTATAGAACCGAGAAGCTGGATCAATGCCTCTAAAAATCGGACCAAATCAGTTGATCTGGTTTAGGCGATTCCTAATTTGGATGATCTGACATACTCATCCCCACTTATGACATTGTTGGAGCAACTAACGAGGGATCTTTTTTATTTTTGTTTTTTCAACCTAAAAAATGTGAAAAAAGAAGAAGATAAATGATCTCGTAATAACTCTCAAAGAGATTTAACGAACACTAATGCATAACTATTTGTAATATGCGAATCATTTTAAAAGTCTTTCCAAGTGAAGAAAACACGAATCCCTCAAAAATACTAGTTTAGAATTATACCTTTTTTCCTACATGTATTTAGTTAACTACGAACGTATTTCTTAATGAAATTTAGAGGAAACGCCATTCTATTTTCCCCTTTTTGGGGCGGACATGAATTTATGAAGACAGGTTGGATGTCTTCTTTTGTCCAAAAACAAAGGACATTAGTTATCCCATCCGACGTACGATGACGCGCTCGAGGTACGTTAATCCAGATAAAAAGTCAAATTACTTGCTTGGCCTGCCTCGGGGTGATGTTCATCCTGTACCAACCGTGCCACCATTGGCTGGATCGAGGTACTCGAAGCTCTCGAGTAGTCACTGCCCGATGGCTGTCCCTCTCAAATGATTACTGTTCAATGTTTGTCTAAAATTCATCTTTCTCGGTTTCGGAGACGAGTAGATTTGAGATTGGCCCACTGTCACCGGCAATCACCGCATGGATGGTCACACGCCTAGGCGATGGTGGCCACCATGGTGGCCGCTATGGTCTAGTTCTTGTGTGAAGTATCTCTCTTCTTTCCCTAATGCTCAATACAAAAATAGATATGTTGTAGTGGTCTCAAGCGACCACGGCGACAAAGAGTACCATCATCAAGGTGATCACCACAAATTGGCGATTCTTACTTTGCCTAGGTCTAACGAAAATTTTACTATAAATCTTAATTTCAAGTTTGATTCTTTTTTTATCATAATTATTCAGCTTACTATGTTTTCACTATTTGTTTCAAAAAAATATTTCCATATCCTACATAATTTCCCAAACAAATGACAATATATAAATATAGTTTGGAGACTAACCAAAAAATGAAAATAGTTTGGAGATTTCATTATCCCATCTTATCATATCCAATCCTAATTCCCGTCCCGGGCGATGGTCACAAACCCTAGGCATTGGCGGCACCCTATGGCGGCTGCTTGTAGTCCAAATCTCAAGCGAAGTATCTCTCCTCCTAGTGCTCAATGCTAAATAGATCTATTACGGCAGTCTCGAGCAACCACGACAACAAAGAGTACCACCACTGGGTGGTCACCATGGGTTGGCGACTTTTGCTCCACATAGGTCTGGTGAAGGTTTCACTATAAATCTTAATTTTGGGTTTTTTTTTTTACAATCCTGATTATTTAGCTTTCTATGTTTTCACTATTTGTTGTAGAAATATGTCCACATCCTACATTATGTCTGATAACTTACCAAACAAGTGATAAGATATAAAAAAGTTCAGAGAATTTATTATCCCATCTTAGCCTATCCTTGTCCTGACGATCGAAAGCATCCTTGCATGATTCTATACGCCCTTGGGACTAAAATGATCCGAAAATTGAGAAATTGAAGACACAGAGGCTGGTGCAATCCCCGAATGGGCTAATTCGTAATTACTTTTAATTGGGCCGTTACTGGCACTTGCATTGGCCCAAAAAATTTAATGGGCCTAGTGCATTGGCCCAAAAAATTGAATGGGCCTAGTATTACAAGACGTGATTTTTTAGCTTATTTAGACAATTGGGCATGGTACTTCTAATGAGGTTTTCATAAAATAAATATTCCTTATGGCTCCATTTGTTTTTGCAAAACGTGAACGAATTGAAAAATATTTTTCTAAAAATCATTGTAAGATGAATTGATGAAAGGTAATTTCACCATTCATGAAAATGTTGATAAATAAATTGCTGTGAATAATTATAACATTTTTATCAATAAATTATTTAAATCAATACAAGCAATCATTTTTAGGAAAATATTTTTTAATCATTTATTTTCTACGAAGTGGAAGGAACCTAAAATAAACGAAAAATAGAATGAGTATAGTTTTTCATCATTGTTTTATAAGTATTGCATTGTTCTACCTTAAGAGCATATTTGGTAACGAGTTAAATGGTATCTAATTCAATTATTTTGTTCCATGAAAAAAAATCCATTTGATAACGTTTTTTTTCTCGAAAATAAATTTTGAACATAATCAATAATTAAAAAATTTTACTTCTTTGTTTTTTGAGAAAAATATCAAAATCAAGCCTATATATATATACATTTTGTATTTTTTCTTTTATTCCTTTTCTCTTCCTCTTGTTCTTCCCCTAGTTAGTGGCTAGTAACCAACCATACGAGGTCCGACAATCTTGTTAGCCCTTGGCTAGGCTGACCTTACGATGACTAGGTGAAGTTGAGCCTTGCTAGTGGTTGGGTGAGGCTTCCTCGAGGCCAATGACTGACTATGGAAATAAGAAGAGAAGGAAAGGGAAAAAAAATGATAAAAGTATTTAAAAATCAAAATTCAAATGTTGTACCAAATATATAAGATTTTGACATTACCTAACATCTTTAAATGCTCATAAATTCATCAAATGAATAGAATGAAAAAATTATTTTTGAACAAAAATTATTCATAATAACTAAATAGTTACCAAATGTACCTTAAGTACAAACTAGAGTTAACGAGAGACGATAAATCGAATAATTAGTTATAACACATCTAAAAATGTGTGTAAAATATAGAAAAGATAAACAGTCTACGATACACATTGTTTGGGTATTTTCTTCAACATTACTTGTGTTTGAATAATTTCAAAATAAAGCCAAACAAAGCAATTTGAGAATGTTGCTTGGATCACTCGAGTATGTCTATTTTTGCCCATATCATTTTACTCTTGGAAGAATTAGATATGCAATTAATTTTATTCGAATAATGGTCATTAAATCATGAGAATCTAGTGGTTGTTAAATAATGGGCATTTTGTGAACTCATATCAATCGAATTGTGAGAGACAATTCTAAGCATTCAACGAAGAAAATCACTCACCAACTCTCGTTTTAGGAAAGATATAGAAAAATTCACTTGCTCTCAACCCAAAAAAGAAAAAGAAACGAAAAATACTTGAAATTAGTGGATTAAGCAATCCATATAACCCAAAGTCCCACAAAAGCATTAGAGTTTTCTGTGGTATTAATCTATAACTTTATATTCCATTACAGAGAGAAGTGAGGGGAGGGAAAATGCGATGTCGGGATAGAAATTTTTTAGTGAATTTACTTTTTATATTCGAATTGGGGGAAAATGTATTTTCAAAATGCTCATTCCAAGGAGAAAAATTATGTATGTTTGTCTATCGTATATGAGGAGAAAAATAATCTAATTACCATCGTTTCAAGTCATTATAATTTTTTCCCGACCAAAAAAAAAAAAAAAAGAAGTCCGTACATTTTTAAATTCAAAAGGCTTGGCTTGGCTTCAGCTTCGGACAAAAGGGAAAAAGTGCAAAAGAATTTCCACAGGAGTCCCTCCAAAAGAGAAAAAAGGAAACAGAAACTCCCTCTCCCCAAATTTTCCCCCGCCAAAGCGGGAAATACGAAAAACAGCGAGCCCCCTGCCACGCTGGCGATCCGCGGCACCCCCGCTCTCCGCCAATCGGATCGCCCCCTCGCCACCTATAAAATCCACGCCCTCCATCGCTCCTCTCATCACCGAGTCAAAACCCCCGCGCTCTCTCTTTCTCTCTCTCTCTCTCTCTCTCTCTCATATTCGCCGTCTGTCCGTTTAACCGGCTCCTTCACCGGCGAGAATCTCCGGCTTCCGGCGGATCTAGGGTTTTCTGATCTTCTCCTTTCTCCTTCGTGGGACGCCAGCATGAGTTCGAAGGAAGGAGGCAAGGGGGCAGGGGGCAAGCCCAAGGCCACCAAGTCCGTCTCGAGGTCGCACAAGGCGGGCCTCCAGTTCCCCGTCGGCAGGATCGCCCGGTTCCTCAAGGCCGGCAAGTACGCCGAGCGCGTCGGCGCCGGGGCCCCGGTCTACCTCTCCGCCGTCCTCGAGTACCTCGCCGCCGAGGTATCCTCTCCCCGATCCGTCTCTCGTTCCGGCTTTTCTCCGTTTCTTTTTGCCGATCGGCTGTTGCTTTCTAGATTCTCTTTTCGACTGCTGTGCGATCTCCTCTGTTCTTTAAGCCAGTGGAAGTGATATCGATGGCTTTTGCCTAGCTTTGTCGCGATTTCCGCACTTAATTTGGACGTTCTATTAACTGTTTTGGCCTCTCCTCTGGCGGCGGATTTGATCGAAACGCTTTTCCTTGGGTTTCCGATTAAACCGATCTTCAGTTATACTTCGATTCGCATCGATGAAACCCTTCATTAGCTGAAAGTTTGCCCGTAATCGTCTGAAATGCGTTATCTTTTTTCGTGAAAATTCGCCGACTCTCTCTCTCTCTCTCTCTCGATTTTAACGTTCGGTGCGCCGTCGCAGGTGCTGGAGCTGGCTGGGAACGCGGCGAGGGACAACAAGAAGAACAGGATCGTGCCGCGCCACATCCAGCTGGCGGTGAGGAACGACGAGGAGCTGAGCAAGCTCCTGGGCTCCGTGACCATCGCCAACGGCGGCGTCCTCCCCAACATCCACCAGACGCTGCTGCCGAAGAAGACCGGCGGGAAGGGCAAGGGCGACATCGGGTCCGCTTCTCAGGAATTTTAGGGGGCTTCCGCCATCTCCCCACCTTCTTTCTTTCAAATTTTTTTTTTTTTTAATTTTTATATTTTGGGTGGGTTCTTCTTCGATCTTGGTGTAGGACTTTAGGGTTTGATCTTTGCAATATACGTCTGCAATTTCTTTTTTCTTTTTTTTCCTTACTCTTTTTGGGTTGCTATGTTAAACCAAGAAAAGTAGTAAAAAGGAGCGATTTTTCATTTCTCGGTTCAAATGGTGTTGTCTTTCGGTCATGTTTTTGGAGGATTCTTCTCTAATCATCGAACTTTTGCCTTGGCATTTTGTGTAATATCGGGCTGTCGGCGAAATTGCTATTATTGGCTTCATCGCGGAAGAAGCAAATAGGAGAGATTGAGAAAGAAAATTCCTGTAAAAGAAAACCGGCCTTTTTATTTAAAATCCACTCAATTTGAATTGTTTCGGGAAGGCCATGGGCTTTAATTTTATTACTTAAATTCTAAATGGCAGTAAAGGAACGACCTTGGCTTTTAATTCAGGCATCATGAAAATCGGATGAAAATGTCGTATGGAAATAGGGCATTGAATAAAAAAATTCATGTGCAAATTTGTTTAAATAGTATGAGGCCTGGCTGCACCGCACATTATATGTAAGTGAGAAAAAAAGGTAGAAAGAAGAAATAGAAAAATCTTTTAACTTAGTGTTTTCTGCACTCGACAGTCGAGAAACCAAATAAAATACATGTAAAAGCCGCAAAAATAAATATAAATAACCGGTAAAAATGCGCTCTTTTTTGATATATGCCCGTGCAAAGCACGTGCGGCGCTGAGCCGCTCTTTTAGCGTTTTGCAAAACGGTCGGACTTTTCCTCGTCTTTGGTCCCCATTTTCTCCCCTCCGATTCGTCGTCGATCGAAACACATCGTCAATTCGATTTCCCGCAGGAAAGCCGGTCGGCTTCGTCGGACGGAGATATCCCTCGAATGAATTTTTGACCAGTTCGATCCGAGCTTCGCTCGCTGAAGAGGAAAAGAGAGAGAGAGAGAGAGAGAGAGAGGGAGAGGGAGATGGCGGTGCAGTGGGTTCTGGTGCTGCACGGGCTGGCGACGCTGGTGGTGGTCGTCTCGTTCCTGTGCGGCCAGTGGCCCATCTTCCGCCGCACCCCCATCGCCTCCATCCACCACTTCCTCACCGTCGGTGCCTACGACTACCTCCTGTACTCTCTCTCGCGGAGCCTAATTTCCTTGGTTCTATCGTGCGTCTTGGATCGAATTCTCAAATGGGTTTTTTTTTTTTTTTTGGGGTGAAGGAGGTGTGTTGGGGTGCTGTTTGGAGTGAGAGGCACGAATGCGATTCTGGAGGTGGAGCGGTTCTGCTGCGATCGCCCCAACCCTATTTTGCAGGTTCTCGCTTGATGCGAAAGTTCTTTCTTTTCTCCCCACCCATGATGTGCAGTTCTTGATTGTTGTTGGAATCGTAGGCGGGGAACCGCTTGTTTCTGAAACGCTTGATTTTGAAGCTTCTATCGCCTGTGGTCACGCGTGTCATTGATTTTGAAAGTGGGAAATGGAATGTTTTCTGGTGGTTGAAGTCTAGGCTTCCGCTTGCAATGTTGAGTTTTATGTAATTGCACGTGCTTTCACCTTTGATGTTTACCCTAAATGGAGGGCGGTTTCTGTATTGTTGTAGTGAATTCGAACTCCTAGCTGATGATTATTTGCATTTAAGCGAAGGAACTGGGATTACCCTTTTGGTATATGTCAGTGAAGGTGGATGGATTATATACAGAATGTTACAGAAAAAACTGTCTGAGATGGGATTCTTTTAGTAGGTAGTGTCGGGTTGTGACTTATGTGCTATTGACTGTATTGTTCATTATAGAGTGTTCTCGCCATTAAATTGCAGTGACACTCTGCTTTCTGCATTTCTGTGGAAATCTTGTCTCTAGCAGCAGCAATTCGCAACTGGTAGCTTTTGTTTTTTTGGAGTGTTCCTCTAATAGCAACAGACTTTGTGGTTGTGATTTGTGTGTTTGCAGATAATATACTTGGCAATAGTTGGAGGAACTTATTTCATTGTGGCAAAATCGTGCTTCAGCTATATTCCTGGATATTATTTAAGTGGAATTCACAGGTACTGTTCGAAAGGATTTATACAATTTCTGTTTTGAGTCAATTTGCTGGTGTGGTCAAGGACAAACACTTGGTTTGATAGCCCAATCATCTTGTGGTGGGAAATATTTTTGGCTTTATTTGTCATCTTTGTGATTTTTGTTTGGGGTGTCCTTGCATTCTTCTGATTGTTTTTGAGGTGGAAATTTTCATTTGGAGCTTGAGGTATTGACATTGGAAATGATCTAGCACTTATGAAGAACCAATTTTCCTGCCAGTTGTATGCCTGCCTTTATCTGAATACGCATACCCACGAGTCTCTTGATCTCTGTGCGCCTTAGTGGTAGAGTAATTTAATGTGGAATCCATCTCTGGATGGAAACTCTTGAAGGTCAGGTGCCCTGTGGATGGCTTGGAAAACAAATGCTTTTGGGAGAGATATGAATGAGTGCAAATAACTCCCTGGAAAGGCAGAAAATGGGAAGTGGCTGTTTCACGAATTTAGGCTTGCATAAGACAGAAGGAATCTATTGTTTGGAAAGAAAAAGAATATTTGGCTCTTTACATTGAAGACAAATGTTGTGGCATGTGAAAAGCATTTTTGCATTCCTTTTTTATTTATTTTGCTCCTGCCATATCTGGGTTCAGCTTTCTTTATATACATATCATGCATTTAGCTTCTGGCATTCCTGGGTTTCGGCTCCTTAGTATATGTGTTGGATATCTTTTTTGGTTTTCTTCTGGATTAACCTTGGCTATTCCTTGTCTCTGATTAAATGGATTTCTTTCTTTGCTTTGAAGTTTATCTAGATCATGTTTCAGACTTTCACAGAATCAGGATTTTTTCCTTCGTTTGGTTGCATGAGCACAGCCATCAGTCTGCTTGTTCCTATAGATTGGATTTGACTCTAGTTAGGATGATGAGTCTACTACATTGCTGCAGTTTTATCCTTAGTTCTATCAGTGGGTATCATTTTCAGTGAAGCTCACTAGTATTGGACTAGGTGATCTAAAGGCTCGTGTTTCTTTTTCTTCTACAAGTATTACTGTTTCTTGTTGTGGGCTAATGACATGGCCTGACATTGATCAGCAGTTCCTTGTTAATGCAGGCACATGAGCTTGTTGGCAGTTGGCATTGGTGTCCTTCTCTTTGTATTGACTAGCTTTTCTGATCCAGGGACTGTAAAGGATGACAATGTCTCTCAATATCTTACTGCTTACCCCTATGATGATATTATCTACTCTGAGAAAGAATGTCCAACTTGCAAAATTCCAAAGTGAGTTTTTTCGTATACCTTTCAAGATAAACCTTTTTGCTTTGTGAAGCTATTCACTATGTTTTGATTCTCCAGACCTGCCAGGTCCAAGCATTGCAGCATTTGTGATCGCTGTGTTGCAAGATTTGACCATCATTGTGGGTGGATGGTACGCCTTGCTTTTTCATTTATTCCTTGAGAAGGATATAATATGGTATCGCTATCAATGTGCTGGTATTTTCATGCAGAATAATTGTATAGGGGAGAGAAATACTCGATACTTCATGGCTTTTCTTTTATGGTGAGTTTCACATAAATGGCGGCAATATGTGTGCATTGTTTAGTGAAGGTCCAAATATTCCCTCGTCCTATCCTTAGAACAGATAAAGCAAATAGATTTAACATATGGTTTTCAGCTTGAGTTCTTCTCTGAACATGACTACTAAACAAAGAGTTCTGATCTACCAAAAGAAAAGGACTGATGCAGGCTTCTTTTGATGTTTAAGAACTTAAGCATCTAATGATATAGCTTGTGCATGGTTCTGGTCAAAGAAAATCTTCAAGAGTGGTCACGCTGGGATGTGTCATGATTGTATTTTTGTTGTTGTAGAAGACATGACATTGATAATTTTGAATTAAATGGCATGGCAACTTTATGTTGTCATATTTGTCTAGATTAAGCTTATTTTTATTCCCAGATAGGTAAAGGTCTAAGCTTAAATTAGGAGCCATTGCAGTTCGTAAATGATCACTGTGGTGCAAGATGTCATGTTCTCTTTATCTGATGAATTGCAACGATTATTGTGTTCAATTGATATAAATCACTGGTCACAGACAGCTTCCAATAAAGAATGAGAGAATATTCCTCTAAGCTTAAAAATACAGATGCTGATTACTCACATAAGTTGTATTAGAAGTGGATTAGAGCTCCTCTGCCTTAACAGCTATACATGAGCAAACTTTGTGTGTATTCATTTGGCTACTTTTTTCCAGGCATTTTCTACTGTGTGTATATGGGGCTGTTGCCATTGGATTGGTTCTTGCTGGACAGCTGAAGGAATCAAAAGTGATCTATATACTAACTGGTACATATGCTTTGGCCTATATGTCTTGTTTGTTGATCAATTTTGGGTTTTAGATTTATTTGCTGTTCTTTCTTGCAGTGTATTATGGCATAGAAAATTCTTTTTAAGTAGTTTAGCTCCACATGTGCTTCAGGTTAGTATTTATTTGATTGTTTCTGATCATGTCAATAAGCCTTTGTTCAGAAAATCTCTTGCTCTTCAATGTGTCCAAGTTACGTTAAAGAACTCAGAGAAATATGACATATATCCTTTTGATTCTTCCTTGGAGTTGAAACGGCTCTAAGATACTTCTCCATGGATGAAATGATCATATAGTTACTTACATACAACTGAAAAGAAAGTCCACTTTTGCTGTTGGATTTGACTTTAGTGATGTGTTCTGGCCTTACAATATTGCAAGTTAATGATGGTGCTTATTGCCGTATCATCAATTCAGATATTCAATGTTTTAATAATATAGTAGTTGATAATCACCTGTTTGTGATGTTAAGGGATCTGAAATAGCAGTTCATCACATGTACAGGAAATGAGTTAATTAGCATTAATTTTGAGTAGAGAATGGTAGAAATGACTGCTGTGGTATGGAGTTTCTGATTTTTGGATCCTTTGTTTTATGCCTTTTCTTCTGGGATGTTATTGGTTGCATAAATAGAGGCTATAACAGGTCTCTTTGCACAATTTTTGGTACTTAATTATGTTTAGGATTGGAATTGATTATGGTTGCTTGAAATTGTCTAAGACTATTGTCAATGCAAATTTTTACCACTTTGTTGGATTATGGTAGTTGATTGGGCTTGGCCTTTTTTTTTTTTTTTAAAATAATAAATAAATAATTTTTTTGGGGTATGTTGGGGTTCGAGATGGCATTTTCTTCCATTACTGCATCTGTTTCTTTGTTATACCATATTCGACTGGTATCTGATTTCCCTTTTGTGTTCCTTTTGAGAATTGTTATGTGGTTATCATCTCTTTCAATCCGTGTTCTTGATGTTTTAGTGCTAGTGGTTTCATAATTTTCATCTGTGTTATCCTCAGTCAATTTTTTTTCCCTTTTTTAATGTTTTAATCTCTGGTTCGAAACAGTGGTTTGTTGGATCCTATGATACTCAAATATTGCTTATGGTGTTCCTTGCAATAGTTGCGCTGCTACTGGCAGGTTTCTTTGGCTACCATGCCGGCCTCTGCTTCACAAACACTACCACTAATGAGGTTGGTGTTGCTAATACTCTGCTGATTTCCTATATGCCCTTGACTTGTTTTGTACTGAGTAGAATATGTTGTTACTGAAATCTATTCAATGATCTTCTATCCTCAGCCTAAATGAAGTTTCCTGGTTCAGAATCATGAAGTAAGAAGTGTGAAAAAGCGAGGAGTGATGTACTTTGGTCTGCTTGTAGGCTACAGTAGAATATATATATATTTTTTTTTTGGCCTCCACCTGGAGATCATGGAAAACTGCATTATTTAAAGGGAGAGAAACTGGAAATATAGAAATTGTCAGTCAAAGAGTGAAGAGATTAATGTTAAGCTCATCAAGACTTAATTGAAGAATGAAGGCTCGATCTTACTAGTTTAAGTAATTCATCCATACTTAGCTTAAGATTTTAAATGTGCCTGGTTCCATCTCCTGTTAACAAACATACTAATTTCAGAGTTTTACACTCGAAAACATAAGATGTCATGTGATAATGGAATATGGTCCAATTGCTACATGTGGTTGCAGACTTTCAAGTGGCAAGAGTACATAAATTGGCAGAGGAAGCTGAATGAAGCAAGAGCGAGCACTGCGGCACTCCGAGCCAGTCTTAATGGGATGAGCAGTGAGGTGTTGCCTCGCAAAAGCAAATGGAGGGCTTTCTTTAGAAGATCACCCTTGGAAGATGCTAAGCCCGTTGTTAAGGAAAACAAGTATGATAAAGGACTCATTCAAAATATCAACGAGATCATTGTTCCTTCATCATCGAGATCGTCATTTTCACAGAAGAAACCTAAAGTCCGTCGAGAATGATATTGGGCACTGTGACTATAGTTACTGCTGCTAATCTTCTTCACCTTCATTTTCTGAAGTCCCTCAAAGTAATTGGTTGATGCTGTATTTAGGCCTAGAGAGGATAATACATCAATGACTTGAAATATTTGGTGTGGTTACCCACCTTGTTGTATCCTATGCAACAGAAGAGATTTAGTTAGATGTACAGGGCTTCACTTTTTTGGCACTGAACATCAGCATTTAGGAGGAGGTGTTCAGATATTTTGGGTTTTACTTTTTGTTATTTTGACCCATGACAATCTTTTCATGGATACCAATTGTCCTTTCCATCGGTAATTTCACTGGTTTGTATAGGAATTCTCTCATTTTTTCGTCAAAGTATATTATTTTGTAAGTGAACAGTAGAATTGATAGAGGAGAGTGGTCATGCGAATTAGAAAGTTATCAATTTAAGAAGAAAGTTACTAGTTGCCAGCATTAATATGGAACCATAGATAAATTCTGTGAATTTATTTGCAGTGCAAGTGCCTACCGTTTTCCTTTTATTGATGTCATCTAGATTTCTGGTTCGGATGTCCAGTGCACTCGCTGCTGTACAATGTGTTTTTTATCTCTCTATACTTGTGTGATTGTGTGACAAATAAGTTAAAGCATCATATCTTTAACATCGATGTGTATTGGCCGGTAAGAATCAACAAGATTTTGACGAGACTGCATGTCAAGGTCCCTGCATAATCGGCAGCCTGTTCTTGGGTTCCTCAAGTTCAATAGTGTCATCGCCCATGCAGCAAGCTGTGTCCTTAGTTTGTGGTGCGGTTAGCATTCTTGTACTGAGAACTGGGGGCCTTTGCGGCTTGAGAGGTGACTCACATGTTGATATACTCCCTACTGTGGAGAGATGTGATATCCCAACTTCACCCAAAACTTGAAGAAAGACCTCCTCATCTTACCAGCCAGCAGCAAATCACTCCTATCTGCTAATGCATTTCCCTTTTGTTGCGGCTGCTGTCTTAATCCCTCGTCAGCCCTCTTTTGTTTAGGCTTTTCATTCTGATTATCTGATACTCCCAGGTATCAACACAACTGATAGGAAATTAATACTTGATGGTGTTGCCTCATTGGTCTTCTTGGGTGTATTTTTTTTTCCCTTTCTTTTGGGCACAATGAATGTGCTGCCCGTCTGCTTTGTGGAGTTGCTAACTGGTGACTAACTAGCTTTTCGATGAAATCACAAGTAGCATGATAGCATTTCGTCTCTGTCGTAAACCATCATAAATATTTTCATTTTATTATGATACACCACAAAGTGTCTTATGCTAAAAAAATGATGTGGTTTATGATATATTCATCTTATTTGTACTGACAATCACATGTTTCCAAATCAATGGAAGTTTCATATAGAGCGGTATGGACTATAGTTAGGCTAGGTGTTCTATAAAAAGGTTTCAATTTCAACGTGCCTTGTTGTCAATTAACAACTGCAATTGATGAAGTTTCTTTCTAAATCGATGGACAAAAACTAAATGAAGATTGATTGATGAATGAAATAATTAGAAATATAGAATTATGTTGATCCCATGCACTTTCTCATCGAGAATAACCACATCAAGACTGATCGGCTTCCTAATCACTTTGCAGTTGATTACATTCTACGGTATGGATACTTGCACTTTGGTTTTTGAATGATCTTTTCCAATCTTAAGCCTTCTCAACAGTGAATAGTTTACATCTCTGTCTAAACCTTGTAGGCCAAAGCAGCATGAAACCTATTCGACACGCTTCGTTTTATGTGAAGCATATAATAAGAAAGATGAGCCGTAAAAAATCTTGAAATTAAAATAGATGTACTTAAAAGTGAAATAGGGGTAAGGCTTTGTTTTCCTCTACTCGAAAGTAAGTACTTGAAATTGACATAGATGTAGGTTTAGTCATTCATTTTGTCATAGCTAAATTCTCCAGCAGTTGAGAGTGTCTGTACTATCATTTTTTTTCATATAAAATATGGGCTATCAGGACGTATTAGGTTGCCCAATATTGTCAAAATCTTTAAAACATAAATAAATCAGTCCTCTCCATTTAGGGTGAAAGGGATATCTATTTTTATATGTGTACGCAGATAGTAAATGATCCAATCTTAACTCTAGGGTAACATTGAATGTGTGTGTACGCACTATTTTCAGACACGGCCCACGGGCATAAAGTTCCATATTTATTCTGAAGTTTTTCTTCATCACAGAGGTACTACAGGAACAACTGCAAAACTAAACTAAACTTTTATTCATGAAATTGTCAATCATATGCACATGCTTGCGGCATGATTACCAATTTAAAAGAAACCACACTCTGGCGCTCAGGCTGCTTCTGCCCTTCCCAGTTTCAGCTTTTCTAAAGAAGCTGTTTGACAAGGAAAAAAGAGAGATATTCACAGAATCTCGACCCTTCAGTAGCCCCCCTTCAGTAGCCCCTGTACAAAAATCAAGCATGGACACTATTCCTTCGTTCATCTTTCTGGTGTTCAAGCAACTCCAGCACGAATGAAGCTTTGCCAGGAACTGCTCAAAGAGGCATTTGGATGCGTGGTTTTATATCTCTAGTCCGCATGTAGGTGAGAAATTGTCCAGGAAGCTCCTCCAGAAGAGCTTGAACCACTGATATAGTCCCACCTGCCAATGACATTATAATTTCGTGTAAGTTACTGTTGAGAGAAGGCAAACGAACAAAAAAAGTCATGAGAAAATCAACTTACGATGAACTTCTCGCAATGGAACAAACTGTACAATGTCTCTCGTGGCTACACGACCAGTAGAACTTTCTAATCTGATTCCATTGTCAGCATCAAGTTTCTGAAAGGAGTACAAAATTAGACCGTTAAGTTCTCTACATCCTCTATAAGAAATATTTTGATGTCACATAATAGGAAGTCTAACTTAAACGACAGAAAACAAACCTACCTCCATTTGTGTAAAATCAGCACCCCCAACTCCAACTATCAGAACTGAGAGTGGAAGATCTGATGCCCTCACCAATGCATCCATGGTTTCTTGTTGATCAGTGAGAACTCCATCCTAAACAAGAAGAAACGACTTCTATTAGCTGCATAGAAAAACATATAAAATCCAAGAAAGATTAAATGTTTCTTCCCCACTTTACCGTTATTATGAGCAGAATGTGGTACTTGCTATTATCGTAAGAGATTGATTGGCCTGCAGTTTGAGCAGCCCTATTGATCACTGGACCAAATAAAGTGGGTCCAGCCAGGGCCACATTGTGCAAAGCACCAGCATAAGCAGCCATAATGCCTTCTACTCCCTCAACCTATCAATAAAGAATTCTAACTCAGAATTATGGAATTGGATATGATATTTTAGATGTTATCCGAAAGTGAATATACCAAAGTTTCTGCAAATTCAGTTTACCTACCTCATAGCCATCTGGACTTCCATTCAAGTTGAAACAATGGGATACGGTACCACCATATGTCCTTCCACCAAACCCCCATGCAGAAAATCTTCTATCTGAATCGTAAAACTGTATCACTTCTCCAACTTCCATTATAGCCTAAAATGTTAGCAACAATAATTACTCAATGGATAGACTTACGACATCAATTGGTAATTAAGACAGAAAAAGCTGTCAACTGACAGCGGACCATGTTCAGAAGGCAATTTAAACTTACCTGCTGGTAGGAATTATATCTTCCCGAAGGATCAATGTAATGCAAAGAATCTGGATTTCTGGGATTTCCATTTGAAGCTGAATAGTCCAGAAGCATCAGAACCAAATAAGATCGAGCAACAACTAGATAGAGTTCTTTAGGATTAACAAATTTTCAAAGGTTGATTACCTGTAAAGTCAACAGCAACCATAAAATTGAGCTCAAAACCACTTGATATGTAATCAAGAAAGCTGTATAGTTGCTTCTCACAGAATCGATCCACAAAAAGCTGACTCTTCAGAACCTAAACAGAGAAGTCCTAGATCTGATCAAAAGGCTCATCAGAATGAAGAGTATAAAACTATTTAAAAAGGACAGACACCTTTTCATGGCTGTGATGAGAAGCTGGTAAAGTAAAATTTGCACCATTTTTTTCTTTGTGAAGTTTCTCCAAGTCTGCCATGGACTTCTGAAGTTTACTGTAATGAAGCAAATTAACATACAAGAAGCTGAAGTACTATAAATTGCATGAGAATAGAGATTTACCCTATAAGTGCATGGTTCCCACTAGTCTTGAAGTCAAAGCACTCAATGACTAATGGATCCTCCTGCAACAAGTCTTACAATGTCAAATCACTAGTGCCTCCAGTAACATATTAGACAATATTATGACAGGCTGT
The DNA here is from genome assembly GCA_016097595.1 of Eucalyptus pumila. Classification (NCBI taxonomy): domain Eukaryota; kingdom Viridiplantae; phylum Streptophyta; class Magnoliopsida; order Myrtales; family Myrtaceae; genus Eucalyptus; species Eucalyptus pumila. The sequence continues at coordinate 24,083,173 of CM027847.1, forward strand.
GTGTAAAACTTGCCTTGCTTCCGAATTGCTGCATGCTTAGACATAAGGGCCTCCAAATAGGGTTTAAGTCGTTGTTGATGACTTCGGTTTTGCAAATAGGAAGAGTATCCCCAGACTCAACTACTCTTGATATTCTCAGGAAAGGATCCTAAGAGAAGGTAACACCGGAGAACAAGATATAAAGCGATAAAAAGATATGGCAAGGAACAATATCAAACAGGACCTTCGAAGAGAGATTTTGGAGAGCTTACACTTTTAGAGAACATATCTTTGTTTTCCAAGTGGGAACAGAAGAATGTTATTTCAACAGCAGTCCTGGAAGCAACAGATTCCTCAGCATGGATAGTCAGAGCACCCAGATTTCTCAAGCCTGGTTGTGAATTTTTATTATGAAGCGACAAAGTCAAACTCCGACTTTGCTTTGTGACAATCTGTGGGAAATAGAAAGGAGAAGATGCATTGGACAAGATCTAGATGGATTACACCTGCACTTCACTAAACTTAAGTGCATGGACAAGGACACGTTCATAATGTGACCGGGGAGTAAGTACCTCCGACAGCACACAGCTAGCTTCTCCTAGAAAATCTTGGTCACTCAGCTTTAACGTCTGCAATGGAATCCCAATTAAAGATACTATTGAGATTTCTTCTTCCTCAAATAAAAAGACAAAAGGTAAATAGAGACGCAAGTAATCAGAATGGACTAGTAAATATTTCACAAATAAGCATGATTGCAAGGGTAATTGCAAGTCATGATTACTTAATTGCCATTTAACATTTGAATTCCTACGCAAACATAAGATTGTCCAATGCATTCATTCCGTTTTTCCAGAATTCCAAGGATGCAACAATCTGTAGACTACAAGACAACCAATGCCAATTCACCCCAGGAAAAGTGTCATCCAACCACATTTGAACATCAAAGGTAAGAAAAAGATGAGCATTTATCTTTATATATTCTGACTTCATGACAAAACCAAAAATTCAGCGGATTCAAAACCATAGTAAAAGTAGCTAGCAAATAAGTTGGAGAAACTCGGCAATCGATCTGAGACCACTCCCCATTTTACTGCAAACTGTCTCTGCATTTTCATATAATTTTTAGTTAAGACCTATAGGAAGAATTTTTTTTTTTTAAACTAAAATGTGACGTAGAAATGCAGTCGGAGACATTGTTAATGTATAACCAGGAAAGGCCATGCATAGCACATAGCTTCACATATTGATTTAGAGGGGAAAAAGAACCAAATATAAGGAAAAAAAAAGAAAAGAGAAACAATGTTAGTGAAAATCTGACAAGGATATCAAAAGATATGATCAAAATGACTGACACACCTTTGAAGTTGTTAATGCATAACCAGAAAAAAGCATGGCTTCTAACATAAGATTTAGAGGGGAAAAAGAACCAAAGATAGGATAAAGATATGGAATGATTAAAATGATTAACACACCTTTACTGGTACGTTGTGATATTTTGTGTCGACATCATATATATGAAAGCTGAAAAAAGATGAAAACAAACAACCAAATGGTTTTACATAATATAGTCAAGGCAAAACACAGACTGATAAATCGTACTTTACTATATATGGAAAACTCACACCAAATGCTGAATGGTCTCAAAGTGATAAGCTAAAGAAATCTTTTCAATCCATGTGGGATCCAAGCTATTTAATATAACTTCTGTCCTCCCAAGTTCCTCAAGCATCCCATCTCTTTTCCTCAAGTAAACAACTGCCATTGGGTCACTCTGCAAGAATCAATTGATCAAAGTTCAGAAACTTTAAGCAAGCTTGAATTTTTTTCTTTTTTTTGTAGGGTGGGGGGCAAAGAAAGGTGGAAACACAAACATGCAGAAATCTCCTGGAATCAGTCATTTATTATAATTATGAGCTACTTAACAATATTACTTCAGTTTCTCACATAGCCTGAAACCTGATCAAGAGTATACATGCAAGTTTGGACATGAACTGAAGTGATATAACAGAAAGATTGGCAGAAGACATTTCCTGTATATGAAGCACACAAGTGAAAAAGAAAATAACGTAACATATGCAAAGACAGACTGTCCTAAACGTGTTTTCTGCATCACAGATTAGTCTTCCAGTCATAAGTTAATTCCAGCAACACACTGGTATGAAGACACAAATAACAGAGATCAACCATTAATGTGTACATCATATGCTGTGATGTCCTAAATTTTATAAGCATAAGCATACGCAGAAGAAGAAGAAGTTATTTGCTTCTTCTGTGACAGCCAAATAAAAAAGAACCAAGAAGATCCCAGGTGCATGTGAAAGCATGATACAGACACAATTGAAAAACTACATACTAGCAGCAAGATATACAACAAAGTCTGCTGAAAATGCTAGATGACGTTGCTCACCTTTGACATGACGTCTCGATCACGTAATTTCGAAGCAGATAAGGATAACTGCAGCAAAGACAGTATGGCACATCATACAAATTGTGGGCACTATATTTCAAGATTGATACTCATGCAGAACACCATATGTAATGCAAGAAGTTTGTTGTTGGAAAGTTCATATGCTTAATTTGTACTAGCTCCCTCCCTGCTACGCTTAATCAGCAATACCAAATTTAAATTTCATAAGGCGACACACAATTCAGATAGTTAAAAAACTGTTTCTGCAGAATGAACAATGCAATTGCGTATAAGTCCAAGGCTTAGTTAGATTTTTGTCTTAATTTAGCAGCCCCTTTTGAATAAACTGACGAAAAATCCCAATTAAACTTCTTGTTGCAGCATGCAATGCATGAGTTCCAAAAGGCCACGGCTCAAGAAGCAGACCAAAATTTTGGTTCAAAGAAAACAAATCAGATTGACTGAAGTCAAGTCTGATGAGGAATACAAGAAGAAAACTCCAATTAGACGACCATGTTTTCTTTAGATCACGCGCAAAATTTAACATTATGTCGTTCAGATAGCGAGGTTTGAGTAGAATCCACATTGTGAAGAATGCTTCTCAGTTTTTCTGCGAACCATCCTCCGAAAGACAGGTTTTTTCTGGCCACATCATCGGTTCTCGCGAAACGACAAGAGAGTAAAATACCGACAAGCGACAACATTGACTCAGGCCTCAAGAGAACGAAGCGCATCGCTATGCCAAAAAGAAAAAAAGATTCTGCAGCGAAAAACGCGCGGATGCATGATTACATGCGCAGGCGACAGGTACAAACCTCAATTTGAGAGAAGAGAGCGGGTTGACCGCGAGCTCGGAAGAAGTGGTCAACTGCGTCGTTGGGACCGCCGTTGTTGCCTCCTCCTCCTCCTCCTCCGCCGACTCCTAATCCTCCCATGGGGCCCTGTCGGGTCCCCCCGACCGCTTGTTGACCTCCTTTCACATCCGAAAAGAAACCCAAGCAACCCCCCATGCTCTCTCCCTCCCTCCCTCCCTCCCTCTCGAACAAGTCCGATTTCACCTCCTTCGTAGATTCGATTCGCACCCGCAATTCCTGTCTCTTCCTATCTCTCTGAAAACCCCTGTTTTTCACAATTATTGCTTCTGGTGAAAATTGTGGCACCCTTCACTCTCTCTATCCCTTTTCGACAGAAACGACAAAGCGCGTGAGGTTGTTGTGACGTCTCGATCCGAGGCTACGACGTTGCCTATCCCAACCAGCGAAATAAATCCTTGTCGAAACGATCGTGCGCACAGCTAAGGGACGTAAAAGCTTTCCTTTTCGGACGCCAAGAACCGTTTCAGAACTGGATCAAGACCGAAGCTTTGCGCGTATCCTGGGATTCTTGTAGAAGTTTGTTGCCATATACAGATATAGGAGTCCAGGCCAACGCGGGAGGTCCTTGATTCGCACGTTTGACGTTTCCCATGTTTTTGTTAATCCGTTTTTCGATGACCACGCTGCTGTTATCCCCTTCGCTGGGAAGTTTGGGGAGAGAGAGAGGAGAAGAAAAGATAAGAGGAGGGAACGAGAGAGAAAATGATGGATTGACCCAGAAATTTATCGTGAGTCGTGCTGGGTTTTAAGTCTTTGTGGTAATCTCTGGGAAAAAGCTTGGATGACCTCTGACGCTTGACCATGGATGGCGTCTTTGAATAATTTGACGGATAACGTCAATGTTTGGATTTGACTTTCCATCGCTGCGCAGGGGGAAGGGTCAGCAAAAGAAAAATCAACACGAATGGCTCCTCAATTTTGGTCTCACGTGTAATATTATTATTAAATTTTTAATTTATGTAACATAATTCATAAATTTTAATCTAATGAAAAAATAATACTTTAATTTACTCAACATGAAAAAAAAATACATTTATTCAACACAATCCTCGAAATTTATCTAAGTTTTTATATATTTTCATATAAGTTAGGGATTACAGTGAATATTTATCAATAATTCAAGGATCGCGTTTGTGTTTTTGGTCTGTCAGTTCCGTTCTCCCATTCAACACGTGTTAGTATTGCGAAATTGCGAAATAGGAAAATTGAGTCCTTTGATTATTTAGAACATGTATATATGAAACGTGTTTTTTAGAATAGCCCTTTCTTTCCCCCTATCTTTTCTTTACTCAACTTGTGGAATTGAACTTAATTTTTTCCTTCAATAGGTAAAGTGTTTTTTCCTTGATCGATCAAAGACCAGTTACACCGAATCAATCAAGAAGTTCTACCCTTGGCACCGAGCGAGAATTGGGGGATCACTTTCATCCGAATCACCTTGCTTTGCCTCTGGCATTCGAAGGGCATGTTTGGTAGTTTTGAAGGGCACTTGTTCATTCAGGTTCTATTCAACCTATTTCCCTTAAGTAGTTGATAATGGGGGCTACCGGATTTTCGAATGAATGCTGGGCTGGGCCACCTCGAATGGCGTGAGCCGCATGCAAGTTTCCTTTGAAGTGGATACCTGAATGCCAAGTATGGCTAGTAATAATTAATCTTCTCGGACATTAAACTTTTCTTTTATTGGGAGCATTAGACCATGAAAGATTAATGATGGTCTCTCAAATGCCGGTTTTGTACAAATTCATAACCGCATAGCCAATACTAACAAAGGTGGAAATTGGAAAAGTTTCTGAGCCAGTGTGTATATACATAAATCGCGACGGCCGTGCGGTGGCGATCGGCGGCGGTAGTCGACAGGCGGCGGTCGACCGGCGGCGACGTGCGGTGGCGGCGGAGTCCGGTGGTGGCGGCGGTCTACCGGCAAAAATAAAAAATAAAAAAATATAAAAAATAAATTATTTTTTACCAAACGCATTTCTATTCTTTTTTTATTTCTAGAGTAAAAATTTTGTGTAGTTACCAAACGGGTTTTTTTACATGGAAATTGTTCCCGAATAGAAATAGAAAAGAACTATTTCGAAAAGAAATTGTTCCCCAAAAAAATGTTACCATGCTACGCGGCGCCTTAAGAACTCGTCTCTCTCTCTCTCCTCGCTCCCTACCTCCCTCCCTCCCCCCATAATAATAAACGAATTCCCATTATACGTTCATATTATGTCGAGTCCCCAAGATCATAAGAGAATTAATCACTATACCTCTAAGCATGGAGTTTCTCTAGTACTTGCGTTTTTTTATGGCGAGAAGAGTCTTTAACCTGAAAGATTCAACAAACATTTGCAAATCAACCATAATGAATAAAATGGCTATGATACATCATTTTATGGGGAGAATTGTCCAAAAAGTTCTAAACCTATTGCAGTTTTGCCAATTCAGTCCTAAACCTTTTAATTTTGCCAATTGAGTCCTAAACCTTTTCACTTTTTGCCAATTAAGTCCATTCGGCCAATTTTGACCGAAAAATACTGACGTAGACGCCGGCAATGCCACGTAGGACTGCCGGCACTGATGTGGATAATTTTTAATAATATTAAAAATTTTTAAATTTTTTTTGATTTTTTTTGAATTTTTTGAATTTTTTTCTTTTTGGCCTTTTCCGGTGGCCGGGCGGCCTCGCCCGCCACGGGCGAGGCCCAGTCGGGCGACGGCGTCGCCGGGCAAGGGGAGCCCTCGCCGGGGCTCGCCCCCGCCCAGGCGAGCGTCGGCCTCGCCTGGCGTCGCCCGTCGGGAGACGGTGACGCCGGGTGAGGGGAGCCCTCGCCGGGCTCGACCTCGCCGGGGTGAGCTTCGGCCTCGCCCTTGGCCGGGCGGGCGTCGGCTTGCAGTTGGTGGCCAGCCGTCGCCCGCCTGGCCAGGGGCGAGGGCCGGCCTCGCCAGATCTGGTCTAGACGAGGCCGACGCTCGCCCCGGCGAGGGCTCCCCTCGCCAGATCTGGTGAGGCTGGCCCTCGCCGGGGCCAGGGCGGCCTTGCCCGGCGTCGCCGTCACCGGCTGGGCCTCACCTGTGGCGGGCGAGGCTAGCCAGCTGGCTGTGGCCGGTGGCCGGCCACTGGAAAAGGCCAAAAAGAAAAAAAAATAAAAAAAAATGAAAAAACAGAAAATAAAAAATTCAAAAAAATTCAATTTTTTTTTAAAATTAAAATAATATTAAAAATTGTCCACGTCAGCACCGACAGTCCTACGTGGCACCGCCGGCGTCCACATCAGCATTTTTCGGCCAAAATTGGCCTGATGGACTTAATTGGCAAGAAGTGAAAAGGTTTAGGACTCAATTGGCACAATAAAAAGATTTATGACTGAATTGGCAAAACTGCAATAGGTTTATGACTTTTTGGACAATTCTCCCCATTTTATGATTGGATCCAGATTTGATTTAGTCTGGTCCTATTTTGTAATAGTTAACGATTTAATTGATTCGTGAATTCTTGTTGAAATATTTTGAGTTGACCAATGATCCCGTGAATGATTCTGTCCCTCAACTTTTACAAGAGCACAAGCTAACAAAAACTAATATGTGTACCAGGCAACATTGCCAGTTTGTTGGAAACAATAATAACCACGCAATCTAGGATATTCTTCCTTTGCATTCACAAAATTCTTCCCATGAAAGAACAATTCCATAAACAAGTATACAAATGGCGATGGGGAACATAGTTGGAGGATTCAATGCAGTCCCTTGAACACCAAAAGCAATAATAGAGTATAGGTACCCAATTTAGTACTATTGTGACAAAAGAATTGGATGACCAATAAGAAAAGAAGTTCCATTTTATTTGCAAAAGAGTATATGTAATATCGGTCAATGACAAACTTGGGGTACAAAGCTCCTCCTGCATCTACATCGAAAAACCACTAATGGGATCATGCTAAAAGAGAATGCTAGTCTCATGTTCATTGAAGAGCTTGAGTGCAATTTCTTATGTATGGAACTAGCCAATTTGATCTAATCGATTTCCAACAACTGCAAACATCATCAGAATTCAGCATTTTGAAAGAATCAAGGGTAACATGAGAAGAAGAAGCACTTGGTTAATGACACGGCTGGGCACACAGTTGCAATTGGACATCTTTTGAAGAATGAATGTTGACTTCCATGATTTTTAACAGATATTCCATCTATTTTTTAGTAAAACATGCATGTCAGAAAAATGATGAGAAGGCTGCTGTTGGAGTATTTTTTTGGAGACCGATCACTGATCAGAGAGTTCCGACCAATTCTTGAGCTCTATAAATGTGTGCTACATTGCAAATGTTCACGAAACAAGAAAGTTACTAAAATTCTAATATGGAGTGAAATGGAGGTGGCATTTGGGGGACTAAACATGAAGACCAAGAAGATTCAAGTATTTGAAGGACTTGTTGAAGGATAATTTTTGAATTGCGGCACTAGAAGCAGATGAGGGTCAGCCGGTTACACTTGCTGGCATTTAGTAAAAAAAAGAGTAAAGAAAAGAAAACAAAAAACAAAAAATAAAAAAAAATTATAAAAAAAATCAAAAAAATATTTAAATTTTTTTTAGAATATCTACGTCAGTCTTAGTTATACCACATTGGACAATTGACATCCATGTTATCAATTTCTAGCTAAAATTGACTGGTTGGACTTAATCAGAAATGTTTATGAGTAAATTGACAAAATTGAAAGGTTTGTGATTGAATTGACATTAATATAATAGATTTGAGACTTTTTTTGGTAATTGTCCCATACAAAATCATTTGCACTAGTTGTTAAAAATTTACCGAATCGTTGGCGAATTTCTATCATATGGTGCTACCTCGTTATTATTAACACGAGATGGTATGAGAATGCCCCCATCTTGTAGACTTTAAGGATATTAATTGGGTCACGTTGTCACATAAATCAAAGTGAAGTTATTTTCTGTTCATGGTGACGAAAGAATTCATAATTACGGTTTTGTCCGAGACTCGCTCAAACAAATATTTGCATATCATAAAAAGACAAGCGGAATAAGGCGAAAAGAGATCACAACTTTATCGACACACCATAACTTGCAACCAAGAGGTTTGATTAGAATACATATGGTTGCGAATTGGTTTTTTTGCCTTGGAAACCTTCTCAAATAATTGGTCTTTTGCTGAAAGACTTTTTGATCAACACTTGGGTCTTTCGCCAAAAAAGAATAGTATCTCGATAGTTATGTTGGAGTCCCGCAATAATTTGTTTTCCTGGTAACTTTCTCGAAATGTTGAATTGTATGTTTCGAAGATGATGGATTAATTGAGAAATATATTAAAGTTTTGCTGTTTCAAAATTATTATGGATATATTTGGGAAAAAGATTGCGTAAGATCAACGTCAGATTTGACTTTGAGTCACCGTGGAGAGGGAAGAGCTAAGCAATAGGAAGGACCGTAAGGTTTACGTTTTACTTCGATTATTAGCATGAAATAATTCGTTATTGAAGATTTTTAATTCATGCTTGATGATTTTAATAAGTGATTTAATTGTTTAGGATGCGTTGGTAATTTATTTGATTATAATTCAGGGAATGTGAACATATAAACATGGCTATTTGGAGGTTCATGAAATAACTTGCAAGCGTCATGAACTTATTAAGTTTGGGCATCTTGCTTATGTAGGTGGTTTTAACTTAGAGCAGTTTGTATGTAGGATTCAAACAATCATAGGAGAAGAACCCGAAGCAATACATCCCTAGTGTATAACTATGCCTTTAGCTCTTTTCATACAACTTTTGGAAAAGGTTCAGGGATAATGGAATCGCTAGTGCCTTTACCTTTTCAATTTCTTCGTTATTGTCCACGTACTCTCTCTCTCCGCAGATATGATCTCTAATTTATATATTGTTTTTCCTGATAGGTTAGTCCTTCTTTTTAAATTGTAAAGATGCTGACGTATTGTTCATTAGTGCTGCGTATAGGCTGATTGAATGAACTAAAGATGAAATGGAACTCTTTCGTTCACTAAGTTAAATTTATTAGGAAATTAAAGAAAAAACTTAAATAAGTGAGAGAGAAGCTACCCCTATGATGGAAATTTAACAATTTCGAAATATTAGTTATCATCACAAATATAGCTAAGCACAGTAAATGCTAACCGAAAATTTATGAGAAGGGAGGAAAAAAGCAGAGAAAGTAGAAACGACAAATAAGGCAGATGTACAGATAAGTTGGGGGAAGTATCTAGGAAGAGCTCATGGTGAGTTGCACGTGGTAACATTCGTCTTTGAGGTTAGAAGCTACAAATGAGGTGGAACATTTGGAGTTATGTGGGTGGTTGTTGTATGTGCAGGAGGGAATGGTTATTCTAAGTATTTGGTTTATAAATACCAATGTTTTGGGATTGAAAAGCTCTCTCCTTCCATGACCAAGCATATCTATAATCTATGTTTATATTTACTTTTTATTACACCTTTTTAATTTCTCAGAATTTACCCTTTCAATGCAGTTTACATTTTATTTGCAATTTTCTATTTTTCTCCGCACTTAGCTCCACATTAATTCACACTCCATTGAATCCCCTTCTTTATGCACTTTGAGAGCGACATATATAACCGTGAAGCGAACTCGGTTGCTCTTGGTGCTATTTTTGTCTTTACCAAATATTGATCAAAATTTTGGATGTCTTTCGTTAAAATAAATTGTCCCTTATAATTTTCTCTCAAATGTTCATCAATATTGGGAGATAACTTTACAAATCTCAATTGGAAAAATATCAATAATATTGGACCTGATTATGAACTTGTGCTAAAAAAATTAAACAAAACCAAAATAAGGAGATGTGTTTGTGACTATTCGTGTCCCATGTTCAGTGATAGTTATGACAAGTATAGAGTTGGTGCTACCTGAGGTTATCAACAATTTGCTATGATCCAAATGAGTTTCCCTAAAACTCAACGGTGCTTACCATATTATCTTGTTCATGGAGAAGTAAGAAGCTTATTTTCTTTCAAGTTTTTAACTCTAACCAGATACCTAGTGATCTTTATTCAGGATACAGAGGATGATGGCTTGATCTAGAAAAGGATGACAAAATGTGTTAAATAAAATAATCAAGCCAAAATCTAAACTATAATTTTCAACATCTGATCTATCATCAGTTATTATATGAGGTTGAGAAGTACATGGAGCCATAGCAAGTCTTGTCGAGTTTGGTTAGATAATGTTGTGCAATTTCACATGCTAAGCATAATAAAATATAAGACATCACCCATATTTCTATTTGCACTTAAATGATCCATAATTTGTAATTCTGACTAAAGGCATGGTTAGATAAAGTTTCCTACAATTAAGATGTACGAAAATACAACCCTTTTTAAATATAATATGCTAAATGTTATGAAATACATGAATGGATAGAATACATGAATGAATATTCATTATATTCATCTTATCCAATGTACTTATTATGGTACATTTGTATCAAATGTTCTAAGTACATCTCCCTATACAATGAACATTCGTCTCCCTTATCTTGTACATGTATCATTCGATACATTGATATTAATGATAAGTACATTCTTGTTCTCCTATAAATAGGAGTTTAGTTTTGATGTACAATACACAATCACACAGAAACACGACAGTGAGATATTAGAAATAAAGCTCTCTCATCTTGCTACTATCTCTAGTGTTCACTTGCTTTCTCTTCTTTAATCTCTTCTCTATTATATATTCACCACGCGATATTTTACAACACGTTATCAGCATGATGATCTACCGATTGAGTAAGTAACTTTTGCAAGCACGAAGATCTACCGATTGAGTAAGTAAATTTTGCAAGGTGGGTATTATTTTTATTAATCAACTTATACTTCATCTTCTTCTATCAATTCTTCATTTTTATTTTTCTTGGCCCGAAGCCAAAATTCAAATCTAAAACTATCCTTCTGCTCCTGAAGTAGCAGTGGATATTTGGAAATCCTTTTAATTAATTTAAGGATTTATTTTTGCAAGGATTATGGCAAATATTGAAAAGCCCAAATTCCACATCCTGGAAGTGAGTGGAAATAATTATCTATCCTGGCGCCTTGACATGGAAATGCACCTCAAAGGGCAATGTCTCGCTAATACAATTACAGAGGATGGAACCTCAAATGAAAATGATAAAGCAAATGCGCTGATTTTTATTTGCCGTCATTTGCATGAGAGCCTGCAGACTCAATATTTATCCGTTCGAGACCCACATATCTTGTGGAGGAGGTTGAAGGATATGTATGATCATACCAAAATTGTTATCCTCCCTCAAGCACAATATGATTGGCAAAATCTCAGACTGCAAGATTTTAAATCAGTGTCTGACTATAATTCTGCTTTATTTGATATCGTTTCTCGGCTAGAGTTATGCGGTATCAAACTCACTGATGCAGAATTGCTTGAGAAAACTTTCTCCACCTTTCATGCTTCGAATATTGTATTGCAACAGCAATACCGGGCAACGCCAGTTTGCCACATATTCTGAATTAATTTCTGTGCTTCTTACTGCCGAGCAAACTAATGAATTGGTGCTCAAAAATCATGATCTTAGACTTGCTGGCTCAAAAGCATTGCCTGAAGCACATGCTAACTTTGAGAAAAATACTGGCCATTTTAAGGGCTATAAGCGCAGGCAAGAATATAATCCGAGAAGGGATGGCAAGAAATTTAACCGCCCTAGGAAATCAAACTTTGGCCTGAATCATAGCAAAGAAAAGAAGCAAAAGAAGGTGATTAATGAAAGTATTTGTCATCGCTGTGGCATGACTGGGCACTAGTCACGTACCTGTTGTACGCCAAAACATTTTGTTGACCTATACCAGGCATCTTTAAAGCATACGGGCAAGCGTGGTGAATCTCATGCCATTGAAATCAATCCTACTGCCATAACCACTGTTGAGGCCAACAATATCTCCGTTGATGGGACTCCTCTTGCTCCTCAAGTAGCAAATGCATCATTGGATGTCTCTGATTTCTTTGAGGACCTCTGATTACTTTGATGAATCAGATTGGTGGATGATAATTTGAACTTTGAATTTTATGTTATTTCACTTTAAATGTATTACTTTTTTATTGTTCTTTATGAAATACTTATGAACTTTATATAATATTTATTTTTGAAATTTTATTCGATTATATAACTAATATGCAACTTTTATGATACTTGACACCTGAAGTTGTCAATATAAATGCAAATGAAAAATACCGAGAAAAATGAAGATATTTGTTTGCTTGATAGTGCAACAACACATACTATATTTTGTAGTAGACACTTTTTCTCGAGTATGACATTGCGTAAGGCATAAATCCATACAATATCAGGTCCAGTTTCGATTATTGATGGTTTTGGGAATGGTACAATTATTTTACCAAATGGTACAATCTTGCATATTGAGAATGCGTTTCTAAGCATTCGATCAAAAATGAATCTGCTCAGTTTCAAAGATGTACGCCGTAATGGGTACCATATTGAGACTATTTATGAGCAAGATAAGGAATATATTGGCATTTCCTCTTATAAGATGGGCCTGAAGACCATCCATGAGAAGCTAGAAGCTTCTTCTATGGGTTTGTATTGTGTCATGATTAAAGCTGTTGAAACCTACGCTACCACATCCTGGAGATTGGTAAGCCCGATCGATTTGACTGTGGCATGATCGCCTTGGTCATCCTAGCGCTTCAATGATGCGTAGGATAATTCAAAATACAAAAGGACACCCTTTAAATGATATAAAGGTATTGTTGTCCAAAGATTATAATTGTGAGGCTTGCTCACAAGGAAAGCTCATTATCAAACCTTCTATAACAAATGTTAATTTTGAATCTCCTTTATTCTTACAAAGAATTCAGGGTGATATTTGTGGACCAGTACAACCACAAAGTGGACCATTTCGATATTTTATGGTATTAGTGGATGCATCCTGTAGATGGTCCCATGTTGCCTATTATCTACGCGCAATGTCGCATTTGCACGTTTACTTGCGCAGATTATAAAGCTCCGGGCACAATTCCCTGATTATCCAATTAAGAGCATAAGGATGGATAATGCTGGTGAATTTACATCAAAGAGTTTTGATACATATTGTGCTTCACTCGGAATCGAGGTTGAGCACCTGGTTGCATATGATCATACTCAAAATGGATTGGCAGAATCCTTGATTAAACGTATCCAAATCATTGCTCGCACTCTATTATTTAGAACGAATCTCAACGATACAGCATGGGGTCATGCAGTTTTGCATGCGGCAGCTCTAATAAGATTACGCCCCACTGCTAGTATTTTACAATCTCCCTTTCAAATGGTTCTTGGTTATGAACTAGATATTTCACATCTACGCACCTTTGGTTGTGCAGTACGAGTGCTTGTAGCACCGCCAAAAAGGACGAAAATGGGTCCCCAACGCCGTTTGGGCATTTATGTTGGGTTTAATTCACCATCTATCATTAGGTTCTTGGAATCAACTACTGGTGATCTTTTTACTGCCAGGTTTGCAGATTGTCATTTCGATGAGACTAGGTTTCCATCAATTGGGATATCTACAACTTCCATGACTGCAAAACAAAAACCAGTTAAGGTTTTCTCCTGGAATGAGAAAAATTTATCTCAATTAGACCCAAGGACTCCTGAATGTGAAGACGAGGTGCAACGCATAATCCATTTACAGGTTATGGCCAATAGACTTCCTGACGCATTTAATGATGCTACTAAGGTAACGAAGTCTCATATTCCAGTTGCAAATGCTCCAGTTAGGATAGCTGTTCCCGAAGAACGGGCTAAAATGGATCAAAATCCCCCGCACTTGAAGCGTGGTAGACCGATAGGATCAATTGATACTGCTCCTCGAAAACGAAGGGGAAAGAATCAGGAATTCGCTTCAGAAGAGCCTGGCGTTGTGCTCGCTCCCAAAGAGCTTATTGCCCCTGAAGAGGCACAAACCCATGAAAGGAGCACTAGCCCCGGGAATATTGAGAATTCCATTACATATTGTAATGAAATTTGGGATCGAAATGAAATCATCATTGATGATGCTTTTGCATTCTCAGTTGCTCATCAAATTATGGATGATGATTGTGAACCACAATCTATTATTGAATGTCGTCAAAGGCAAGATTGGCATAAGTGAGAGGAAGCAATTAAAACTGAATTAGCTTCCCTAACTAAACGAGAGGTTTTTGGACCTGTAACTCGTATTCCCGATAATGTAAAGCTCGTTGGATATAAATGGGTATTATCCGAAAACGAAATGAGAAAAACGAGGTTGTCAGGTATAAAGCCCGACTCGTTGCCCAAGGATTCTCCCAGAGACCTGGGATTGATTATAATGAGACATATTCACCTGTGATGGATATGATTACATTTCGTTTTCTCATTAGCCTAGCAATCTTTAAAAGATTGGAAATGCGTCTTATGGACGTTATGACGGCATATCTATATGGCTCATTAGACTCTGATATTTATATGAAAATTCCTGAGGGATTCAAAATGCCTGAAGCATGCACTCCCCGCAATTTATTCTCAATAAAATTGCAAAGATCCTTGTACGGGTTAAAGCAATCCGGTCGCATGTGGTATCAACGCCTAAGTGAGTACCTAATTAAGGAAAGGTACAAAAATGATCCTATCTGCCCATGCGTGTTTATTAAGAAATCAGAAACCGGATTTGCTATTATAGCAGTTTATGTCGACGATATAAATTTAATTGGAACTCCAGAAGAGTTAGCTGAAATTGCTGAATATTTGAAAATGGAGTTTGAAGTTAAAGATTTGGGTAAAACCAAACTTTGTCTTGGTCTAGAGCTTGAGCATAAAGCAAATGGAATAATCGTCCATCAATCAGCATATGTTGAAAGATTGCTTAAACGTTTCAACATAAACAAGGCTCACCCATTGAGCACCCCTATGGTTGTAAGGTCTCGGATCCCCAAAAGGACCAATTTCGTCCTAGAGAATCGATGAAGAGATACTTGGTCCTGAAGTACCATATCTCAATGCAATTGGGGCTTTGATGTACTTGGCACAATGTACGAGATCGATATCGCTTTTGCGGTAAATTTATTGGCACGTTTTAGTTCTCGAGCCAACTCGGAGACATTGGAATGGAGTTAAACATATTTTCCGTTATCTCCGAGGAACCATAGATTTGGGATTATATTATTCCAAGGATTCCACTAACTTTGGTTTAGTTGGATATCTTTGATCTTTGGATATAGATCCGATCCACATAAGGCTCGCTCTCAAACCGGGTATTTATTTTGTTATAACGGCACCGCTATTTCTTGGCGTTCTACAAAGCAATCGCTAGTAGCTACATCTTCTAACCACTCTGAGGTTATTGCTTTATATGAAGCTGGAAGAAAGTGTGTTTGGTTAAGATCCGTTATAACACATATTCATAATTCTTGTTGCTTAATACCGGTTACCAATTCTCCCACTATAATTTATGAAGATAATGCTGCTTGTGTTGCACAAGTCAGGGGAGGATATATCAAAGGTGATAGGACCAAGCATATCTCGCCGAAATTTTTCTATACTCATGAACTTCAAGAAAGTCAACAAATTGATGTTAAACAGATTCGATCCATAAATAATCTTGCAGATCTTTTTACCAAATCATTGCCAACATCAACCTTTGAGAAATTAGTATATGGCATTGGTATGAGGCGAGTTCATAAGATGTAAGATTGATTAGCCCCAGAAGTGGCTATATGACTCAATTGAGGGGGAGATATTATGAATTATACATTGCAGCATTGATATGTGGCTAGTTCACAAGATGCAATAATGATTAGCCCTAGAAGTGGCTATATATGCATTGCACTCTTTTTTCTTTATGTCCGGTTTTTTTTTCCCATAGGGTTTTTCCGGCTTAAATTTTTAACGAGGCAATTAATGCATCCATAAAAGGGAGAGATCATAACATGTGTGCTCTGCACTCTTTTTCCCTTTTGTCCGGTTTTTATCCCACTGGGTTTTTCCGGCTTAAGGTTTTTAATGAGACAGTATCATTCAATGCACATTCGTAATGAATATGATGAATATTCAAGGGGGAGTGTTATGAAATACATGAATGTATAGAATACATGAATGGATATTCATTATAGTATCCAATGTACTTATTATGGTACATTTGTATCAAATGTTCTAAGTACATCTCCCTATACAATGAACATTCGTCTCCCTTATCCTGTACATGTATCATTCGATACATTGATATTAATGATAAGTACATTATTGTTCTCCTATAAATAGGAGTTTAGTTTTGATGTACAATACACAATCACACAGAGACACGACAGTAAGATACTAGAAATAAAGCTCTTTCATCTTGCTACTATCTCTAGTGTTCACTTGCTTTCTCTTCTTTAATCTCTTCTCTATTATATATTCGCCACGCGATATTTTACAACACTAAATTTCATTTTCTCTTTTGTTATCAAATCGAGGAAGTTTAGCTAGTGTGTGTTTGCATAAGACTCTCTATCTCTCCATCCACATGTTTGAAATGTATATTTTTTGTGGATCCTCTCGTTTATAAGAAGGACGAAGTGGACTTCAAATAACGATGTCTAAGTTCCCATTGTTGTAATATACATATATACTTGTACTTCAAATGGTATTTCAAGGTCGTCCATTAAAGAAATTCGATAAATAGATATATGAACCAAAGGTGAGGGCTCTTAATTAAAGATTTTCATATACCCACCGTTCAAGAAGAGCAGATGATTTTAGTCAACTATTCTAGATCTGATTGTAGGTAATATTTTGAAAATGTTATCAAAGGTTGAACCGGAGTATGGACCGGCATTCAATTCTTCTAGTTCGATTGACCCAACTGTTTATACCGATCGGTTAGAATAAAGAATGAAGTAAGAAAAATAAGCAATATTTGAAATGATGATTTTGAAAATGTTATGAGAAAACTCACATGTAATATTTGCCCGCTTTAAAGTATTTTAAGAGTTCTACAATGAGTTTTTTCCTGTCACTTGCAGGAGGCTAAATTGTCTAAATGGTGCGAGTAGAGACATGCTAATTTTCCAAGATCACCCTATTATTTTCAAGCCGCAGATTAGGCTACCAACAAGAAGATAGCTAAGCATAATGCCATGCAATGGAAAGAGACGGCACTTCATTTTTTTTTTCCCATTGACTGTGCTGTTGCGACTTGGACATAGCCGGTTGCGAACAACGAGGGCTGGGGCTAGTGGTCCTGGTGGGTTGGGGGCATCATCTGAAACTTACACATAACTGGTGTTGCAAGGGTCGATTACAGGGGCAACAACGAGAGATCCATCAAGACATGGCTTGCAAGCAATCTTGATGGTGATTACCTGCACTGTTCATGTGATCGCTATGAGCAGGTTTGCAATTATGGCCATTCCTTTTGCCAAGTGATAAGAGACACTAGACATCCGGTCCTGATAAAAAAAACATGTGAATATTGCGAAAGATGTGCTCTAACTGCATTGTCAATTTTCTTTTGGTGTTTGGCCAAAAGAAAGTCCATACTTATGTTTAGATTAAATAAGGTTCATTGTGGAAATGGACTTTTAAAGAATGCGATTATTTAGGACCTACATAATCATCTCCTTTACTGGCAATTTTCGCAAGATGAAAGCTGAATATTATTAAAGGCACTCGCTAGAACGAAGAGTATTAAACTATTTAAGAATGACACACCTCTTCATAGCCTTAATGAGAAGCTGGTAAAGTAAAATTTTCACCATTTCTGGTGAAAATTGTGGCACCCACCCAGTCTCTCTATCCCTTTATTTTAGTTGACAGAAACGCCAAAGCACGTGGGGTTGGTTGTGACGTCTCGATCGAGGCTACGACGTTCCTTATCCAAACCAGCGAAACAAACCCACATCGGAACGATCATGCGGCCAGCGAAGGGACGTAAAAGCTGTTTCCTTTTTGAAGGCTACGAACCGTATCGAAACTGAATCAACCTCGAAACTTTGCGCGTGCCCTGAAATTCTTGGTGAAGTTTGTTGCCATGTATAACAGGAGTGCGATTTGACGGGTATTAGGTGTTGATTAGCACGTTGGGCATTTCCATCTTTAGTTTATCAGTTTACGATGACCATGACCAGCATCGGCTGCATCACCTTTGTTAAGGAAGTTGGGCAGAGAGAGAGGAAAGGAAGGTAGACGAGGGAATTGAGAGAGAAGATGTGGGATTGACCAAGAAACGTACTCAAGTCGTGCTGCCTTTGAATCGTCGGAGGAAGTCTCTGGGAAAAAAGCTTGGACGACTTCCGAGGGTTGACGCATGGTGGTCTTTTGATAAGTTGATGGATAAGGTCAAATTTCGGATCTTGACTCTCCGAATCGCTCTGGTGGGAGAGAGAGAGAGAGAGGAGGTAGCAAAATCAAAATCCTTCCGACATCACCGTTCTTGGTCTTTTTTTTAAATATTTTAATAATTGAACATGTGCGACAACGTGCGAGAACGTGGGATTAGTTGACGATTGAACATGAAATTTCGCGTGTGTTGAGCTCACGCTCCCGGTTGAACCTCTCTCCCTTTTTGTATCAGTCTTTGATAAATGGATGGAGTGCTATTAGCATGATAGTTAATACAATTTGTGAGTTTGCTTTTGAATTCCTCGATGAGATTTTGAAGTGTATTTTCTTTTGATCTTTAATTTATCGCACTCTGGATAGCCTCATGGTATAGCTGGTTAGTAAATGCCAATGCTTATTTGAATGGCCGGAATTATCATTTGATCTCACGAAAGAAAAAGAGGGCACAAGCTTATGCATGTGCCAAAAAAAAAAAAAGAAAAGAAAAAGAGAATGCCCACAATTAAAAATTCAAAGTGATTAAAAAAGTGAGAAAGTATATATTTTAATGACTAAAAGATTTATTGATAATTTGCTTGCTCACAGAGAAAAAGAGTGCACAAAGATGCTTGGATCACTCAATCCTATCTTAAACTTGATGCTCTCCAATGATATATAATAATTTCACGGCTTCGTAATCCACGGCATTCTTGATAATTTGCTTGCTCTCTAGCGCTAATGGACCTAAGCATATTCCTTTTCCTTAGACCTTTTGCAAGGTCATAGTCATAGTGATATTGCTAAGGGAAATCGCCGGAGTCATGGTTTGCATATATATATTTTATTTTTTGGTTTATCTTATTCTAACTTCGACTTAATCTCGACTTTCGTCTTTCTTTTGTAGAAATAAAAACCATACCTTACACATGAAACTAAACATCCTCACCTCCAACCCCTCTCGAAAAGGTGAGAAATCAAACTCTACATCTCCTCCTTTTCATGTGGGAGGCAACCCTCGTGGTTATGATTTGCATATTTGAGATGTGGCAAGTGCGTTGTCTTCAAATCCATATTCAAACAATTCCTAATAGGTGGCCTCATTTAGCCATCTATAAAGGCACACTCGTGATTCACGACTTGGCAAAAGGCAAGCTCCTTTCGATCCCCCAAATACAGTCATGCCAAAAGCAAATACCTTTTCGCCAATGGATTGTCTCTTTTCAACTTTCAACTTTATTATACATCCTCTTTAATTTAAAGGTTTCATTACAGGAAGCTATTAATAAATATTTCAAGATACCTACTACGAAGAAACCAAATGAAGAACTAATTTTCAAAACATTAAATTTGCTAATCGAATATATAATTGGTCGTTTCTGAAATTAATTATATATAAAATAACCCCTCTTTTTTTTATATGACACTTTCTGCAAAAAAAAAAAAGAAGAAGAAGAAAAAAAATGGGCTGCAATTTTCAAGTCCCAAAAGATTTTATAATTTTTCCCCAACTCATAATTACTCAATTGGGGTCGAAATTCCCAAATTCGCCCAATCAAGATATTATAATAATGATCCCTGTCAACTCCTTCTAGCATCTGTCCTTCTCCACAATAAATTTCCAAGAACTTCACCCCAGGACTCATTTCGTCTCCTCAAGATTCGATCAAAAACACCAACGTATACCTAAGTCAACGCAAGGGTCAAGCTAAGCACATGAACTACTCTTAACACCTCGTCATCTCCCCCCCCACAAAAGAAAAACCGTAATAAACGAATTCCCATTATGTCGAGTCCCCAAGATCATAAGAGGATTAGTCACTAAAGTTATATGTATGGAGTTTCTCTAGCACTGGCATTTTTCATAGATAGAAAAGTGTTTTAACTTGAAAGATCCAACAAAGATTTGCAATTTGACAATAATAAATGGTTATGATTCATTATTTCATGGTCAAATTTGGATTTGATTAGTCTGGTCCTATTTTGTAATAGTCGATAGTTGGATTGATGTGTGAATTCTTGTTAAGACATTTTGAGTTGACGATTTCGTGAATGATTTTGTCCTTCAACTCTTTACAAGAGCACAAGCTAATTGAAGATAATTTTTTTTTTGGTAAAATTAACTGAAAATAATTTGTACTAGCAGTTTGTTGGAAACGATAATGACCATGCAATCTAGGACATTCTTCTTTCGCAATCACCAAAATTCTCCTCATAGCAATAAGAGTGTTTATCCTAAAAGATCCAACAAACATTTGCAAATCGACCAGAATAAAGTGATCATAATACATCATTTCATGGTTGGATCCAAATTTGATTTAGTCCGGTCCTATTTTGTAATAGTCAACGATTTGATTTAAGTGTGAATTCTTTTTGAAACATTTTGAGTTGACTCGTGATTCCATGAATGATTTTGTCCCTCAACTCTTTACAAGAGCACAAGTTAATAGAAACTAATCTATGTACTAGGCAACACTAGAGGTGAGCATATTGGATCGATTGAACCTAGAATCACCTGGATCCGATTGAACTGGTTGGTTTGATATGATTCTCGAGGGTGTTGGTCCGGTTCTTGGTTTCATAAAAACAAAACCAGTGGTTTTTGGTCTTGTTCCTAGTTTCGAGGGAGAATTGGATTGGACCAATTCTTTTTTTTTTTTTTTATAAATATTTTCTTGTTTTCTTAAAAATAGTAATAAACCCTACGATTGTAACAACTCTAGTTTTTTTTTTTTTTTGGCTAAGTGGCAAGTTCCATTAGATTGGACTAGAGGTGTTAAATGGGTTGTGCAACCCATTTATGGTTAAATGGGTCATTAATGGGTCAAGCCTTATTTCATAAAGCACCCATAATGGATTTTGATGGGTCAAGACTAAGATATATGGGTTTTTAAATGGGTCAATTCTCGACCCGTTTATGACTAATTTATCCACTCATTAAAAATGAACTCATTTATTTTCACTCAAAACCTCACTATCTCTCTCTTCTCTTTAACTTTACAATTTTTATTTATTTATAAAAACTGAAATTATAATTATTTTTTAATTTTTCTTTCTTTCTTTATTTTTTCTTTCTTCTTCCTTTGGTCGCCGGCACGGCGATGGCCGGCGACCAGCTAGGCTAGCCTCGAGCTCGCCAGCGTCGGGTGAGGCTCCAATCTTGCCGACGCTCGGCGAGGCTCAAGCCTCGCCGATTTGGCTAGACGCAAACTCGCCGGTGTCGGGCAAGGGGCGAGCTCGAGCTCGCCCAATGCCGACGAGCCTCGAGCTCGCCAGATTTGGCGAGCCTCGAGCTTGCCGGATCTGGCGAGGCGGAGGCCTCGCCGACATCTGCTGAGGCCCGAGCCTCGCCGACGGCGAGACTCGAACTTGCCGGCGTCAAGCGAGGCCGGAGCCTTGCGGATCGCGAGGGGCGAGCTCGAGCTCACCGACGTTGACGAGCCGGGTGAGCCGCCTCGCTTGTGGCCGGGTTGCCGATCAAGCCGTCGTCGTGGCGGCCGCCAAAGAAGAGGAAGAAGAAAAAAAAGAAAGAAGAAAAAAGAAAAAAGAAAAAAGAAAAAAAAAAAAAAGAAAAAAGAAAAGAGAAAAGAGAAAAGAGAAAATTAAAATTAAAAATTTAATTAAAAATTAATTTTTAAAAAATAAATAATAATAATAATATTATTTTAAAATTATAAAAATTATCCATTAAATTTGTATTGTATAAAATCATGTTATCAATACCATTTTAAAATATATATAAGCTTTTTTAGGTTTCGTTAAATGGGTCGGGTAGGGGTTGGGTATGGGTAAAAAGATTTGCACTACAATAAATGGGACATAAATGGGTTAAATGAGTCGATTTGAGTCGGACCATTTATGACCTGACCCAAATCCGACCTGACCCACCCGTTTAACAGGTCTAGATTGGACCAACCAATCTAGTCCATCCAATCCCCTGTCCAAATAGTGGGAAGTAATCCTCCCGATTCGGTTCCCAATTCCTAGGTGGGACTGGACTGAACTGGGAATCGATCACCCCTAGTCAACACTGGTAGTTTGCCAGAAACAATAATGATCACGCAATCTAGTGGGAGGGTTCAATGTAGTCTCTTAAATAAAAAGAACAATGAGCATTTGAGACAAACCAACTTGGATGATTTCACTGCCATCGGATATCAAAGCCTGACCTTCGCCAAATTCTGCTGAATCTAACTCAAAAGTCGGCCTTATAATGCACATATTTAAAAGGGGAAAATAACGGAGTATAGGTACACAATTTGGTATTATTGTGACAAAAGAACCAAATGATCGATAAGAAAAGAAATTCCATTATATAGGTCGATGACAAACTTGGGGTGCGAAGCTCCTCTTGCATCTACATGCCAAAACCACTAATGGATGTTGCGACCTCCTGAACCCCTATTGTGGGCGCATAGGCTAATGACTAGCGCTAAGTTTGGGCTGTCCCAAGCCCACTAATTCACGACTTATGATATAAGTTTTTAACTTGCAAGTCATTTTTATTTAGGAGTCGTCACTAATTAATTTTAGGTGGTCGATTAGAAATCTAAATAAAATATTAGGAGAAATATTTTACTCCGGCACATTCAAAAAAGCTAAGATCAAGAATTTGGTCATACTAATTATCAACTAATGCTCTTTCGATGCTTAATCTTGTTTAAAGTTTGAAATCTGATTTTTTTTTTGACAAATTTTTTGCTCATTAAAAAAAAATCCAAATTTTTTTTAGGCCTTTCCCTAATTTGAGAATTTTTCAAAATTTTAAAAAAAACTTTTTAATTAATTTTTTATTAAAAGATTATAATAACAAGGTAATATAAACCTGACTTGAATCGCGCATCCGGATGGCCAGAAAAGAGCCCCTTTTTGTCCCTTTTGATTTACTCTTCTTAGCTTTCTGTCTCTTGTCTTGTCCTATCTTGTGCGTGTGGTCACTGGTCATACAGAGTCGCGCTTTTGTACTCTAGTGACCAAGAGACAAAAGGGAGACTATTTTTATTTAATAAAGTTGGTCGCCCCTCCTCCCCACTCTGTTTCTTTTCATTTTCATTTTATTCCTTTCTTTCACGCTTCCCTCTCCTCCGCGACCATCTTCTTTACGACCGGACCAATAACGCGAGCAAATTCAAGTGGTAAGAGGAACTCAAAACTCAACCAAAGCTCGGGTACCGCTGCCGGTCGTGTTCAATCATCGCACGGCCATCACGGTGACCGGGGCCGCCACCACCCTTCAATCTCGCTGGTCAAGAGTCGGTTGCTTGCGCAAACACGACGCGCAAAAGGAACGTCGAAACAAGAACGTAAGAAGCGGAGGAACAGCTGCGTGGATCTATCAAAACGCATTTCACCAACCACGAACGCCAAAATGGACGAAGGACTGAGAACAAGGGCGCACACTTCAGTTAGGCGTTTCGTCGAACAGGAAAGTCGCATTAACTAAAGAGGGGGAAAACGAACCAACAGAGCCCCGACTCACGCCGAAGCTAACGACAATCGGCAAGCAACAAACCAAGAGCCGCAGCATACACACGAACGGGGCCGGAAATCATGCGCGCTGGACAAAATGCAAAATTCGCGATGCGGCAAAACAGGGCACGAAACAGGGGAGGTTCGGCCGAGGGTCCCTACCCGGCTCACGGCATCGGACGGCGGACAAGCCCGAAGATCGGGGTACGTCCGTCCGCCTCGCGCGCCCCCGAGCCGAGATCCTTGGGAAGCCGACCCCGAGTCGGCACAACCAAAAGAATCGGAACACAGACTACTGTGGGTTTGGTTCGGGAAGTGGGGTAACGTCGATGGATCGTCGGGCGGGTTTCAAGTGTATTTGTCGCCGGAGAACACTCACTCGCTCCCAGCCTCGCTCTCGGTTCTCTCTCTCAGATGTCACTCTCCGCCCTTGGATCTC
Organism: Eucalyptus pumila; assembly: GCA_016097595.1. Lineage (NCBI taxonomy): Eukaryota > Viridiplantae > Streptophyta > Magnoliopsida > Myrtales > Myrtaceae > Eucalyptus > Eucalyptus pumila. The sequence continues at coordinate 24,107,641 of CM027847.1, forward strand.
TCCTATTCTCTCGACCTCGATCTCTAGAACACTCCCCGATTTCTCTCTCCTCCACCTCTCAGATCTCACTTACTCTCCGAAGAGCTCCCCCGATTTCTCTCTCCTGAACCCCCTCAACGCGAGGAAGGAAGGAAAGGAGGAAGGAGAAAAAGAAGAAGAAGAAGAGGGCCGGGCCGCGAAGTCATCGAGCTGGGTTGGGGGGGAGATGGGCCCTGGGCCAGCGTGGAAAAGAGAAAAGGGGCTGGAATTAGGCCCACCCCCCAAAGCCAACTTTTTAAAAAATAATTAATTACTAATAATATTTTTTTTTAAATCTATTTATCCAAAATGCAGTAAAATAAGGGAAAATAAAACAAAAAATATAACTTAGTTGATGCAAAAAAATATTAATGCCTATATGATGTGAAAATCAATTGGTCCCTAATTATTTATGCAATTTTTATCTTAAATATCTAGTCAAAATTTATGTGTTAATAACAAGACTATGCCAACAGAAAATGCTAGTCTCATAGTGATGGAAGAGCTTGAGTGCATGGGACCAGCCAATTTCTAATCTAATTGATTTCTGGCGACTGCAAAACAAGATCATCAAAATTCGCATTTCAAAAGAATCGAGGTAACACATGAAGAAGGAGCACTTGGTTAATGACATGAAGAGGCACATAGTTACTGTTTGACAGCTTTTGAAGACTGAATGTTGACCTCCATGATTTTTAATAAATCTTCCATTTATTATTTAGTAAAACATCCATGTCAGAAAAATGATGAGAATGTTGCTGTTGGAGTATCTTTTTTGGAGACCGATCATTGATTAGAGAGTTGCGACCAAATCTTGAGCTCTGTAGAAGGGTGCTACATTGCAAACGTCCACAAAACAGGAAAGTTATTGAAATTCTTAATCTAGAGTGAAATGGAGCTGGCAATTGGGGGACTAAACAGATTCAGTAATGCAGAAACTAGAAAGAACACGAAGATTCAAGTATTCGAAGGACTTGTTGAGGATAATTCCTGAGTTGTGGTACTATTAGCTGGCGAGGTTGGCTCAATCCTTAAAAACAAAAAACAGACACAAAGTAAAGAAAAAAATAATTTTTTTTAAATTATTGAAATATTTTAAAAATGTCTATGTCAATGGTGGCTGTGTTATGTCGAACGATCGGCGTCATCAATTTTTAGTAAAAATTGATTGGGTAGACAGAATTAGAAAAATGTGAAAATATTTAGGACTAAATTGAAAAATTGAAAGTTTTATGACTAAATTCATACGGATCTAATAGATTTAAGACTTTTTTTTTTATAATTGTCCTGCACAAAATCATTCTCACTCATTAACAAGTTACCGACTCGTTGGAGAATTCCTAGGTAGTGCTCATTAACATGAAATTATACGAGAATGCCTCACCTCATACACTTTAAGGATATTCATTGGATCACGTTGCCATGGAAATCAAAGTGAAGATATTTTCTGATGGGGACAGAATTCAGAATTGCGGTTTTGTCTGATGCTTGCACTAATGAATTATTTGCATATTGTACAAAGACAAGCGGAACAATGTGACAAGAAACCACAACTTTAGCGACACACAACTTGCAATCAAGAGGTTTGATTTGAACACATGGTCGCGAATTGGTTTTTTACCTATAAACCTTCTCGTATAATTGGTCTTTTGCTAAAAGACCTTTTGGTCAAAGCTTGGGTCTTCGGCCAAAAAAGAAATGTATCACAATACTTATGTTATAGTCCCGCAATCATCTGCTTTATTGGGAAATTTTTGCCGGTGATGAGTAGTATTCTTCGAACATGATGGATTAATTGAGAAATATAATAAAGTTGTGCTGCGTTTGAAATTTTTGTGGAAATCTTAGGAAAAAGGATGGGTAAGGTCGATGTCGAATTGGACTTAGAATCACTGTGGAGAGGGAAGTGCTAAGCAAAAGGGAGGACCGTGAGGTTTGCATTTTACCTTGATCATTAGCGTGAAATCATTCATTATTGAAGATTTTTTAATTTGTGCTAGATGATTTTAATAAGTGATTTAATTATTTGGGATGTGTTGGTAAATTTTTTTATTTTACTTTGTGATAGATGACTTTAAAGTCGTGATTGATATTTTCTATTGATAATTTAGGGAATATGAACATGCAGACTCTATGGAGGTCCACGAAAGAACCTGCAAGTGTCATGAACTTATTGAGCTCAGTCATTTTGCCTATACAAGTGGTTTTAACTTAAAGTGGTTTTTATGCGGTTGGCGAGATTCAAATTAGTAGCTTCCAATTATTGAATTGGAAAGTCTCAGACCACCTGGAGCAATACACTAGCATATAACACATCCTCTAGAAAAATCTTTTCATAAAATTTATATGAAAATTTTAGGGATAATGGAATCGCTAGTGCTTTACTTTTTCAATTTATTTAATATTGTCCATGTATTCCCTTTTTTCCTAATATGGTCTTTAATTTATATTTATCGAGTTAGTCCTTTTGTTAAAATTGCAAAAATGCTGACGTGTCACCCATTAATGCCACATTTAGATTGACTGAATGAACTAAAGATGAGATGGAACTCTTTTGTTGAAGATAAATTCATTAGGAAATTAAAAAAGATCACAAGCACTAAGTGAGAGAGAAGCTACACCTGTGATGAAAGTTTAACAATTTCGAAATATTAGCTATCATTATCAAATATAGTTAAGTACATTAGATGCTATTCCAAAATTTATGAGAAGGGAAGAATAAAGCAGAGAAAGTGGAAACAACAAATCGGGCAAACGTACGGGTACGTTGGGGGAAGTAACTAGGGAGAGCTCATGATCGAATTTACACGTGGTAGCATTTGTCTTTGAAGTTGGAGTCGCCAAAGAGGTGGAATAATTGGAGTTATGTGGGTGGTTCTTGTACGTATTTGAGGGAATGGTTATTCTTAGTATTTAATTGTAAATACCAATGTTTTTGGGATTGTAAAGCTCTCTCTTTCCACAATCAAGCAAATTTTATAATCTATGTTTATCTTTACTTTTTAATAGATCATTTTATTTTCCTGGAAATTTGCCCTTTCAAAGCAATATTAATTCGCACTCCAATGAATCCCCCCTTCGTGCACTTTGGGAGAGAGGTATGTAATTGCGAAGCAATCTTGGTTGCTCTTGGCGCTATTCCTTATATTGCTTTAATAAATATCGATCAAAATTTTGAGTTGTCTTTTGTTAAAATAAATTATCCACTTTAATTTTCTCTCAAATGTCCTTCAATATTGGAGATAACTTTAGGAATCTCACTTGGATAATCATCAATATTAAATGCATGCTAAGAAAATTTATTATTCAGAAAAAAAATTAGGAGATGTATTTGTGATCATTCACATCTCTTGTTCCATGATGGACACAACAAGTATAGAGTTGGTGCTACTTATCGAGATAACTGAGGTTATTGACAATTTGCTATGATACGGATGATTTTTCCTAAAGCTCAACAATGCTTACTCTATTCTCTTATTCCTTGAGAAGTAAGAAGTTTATTTTCTTTCAAGTTATTAATTGTAACAGGGTACCTAGGGATCTTCATTCAGACTAAAGAGGATGATGCCTCAATCTAGAAAAAAGATGACAAATGTATCAAACAAAACAACCAAGCTGAAAGTTGAACTAGAATTTTCAACATTTTATCTATCATCAATTATTACATGAGGTTGAGAGGTAAATGGAGTCACAACAAGTTGGTCGGATTTAGTTAGATAATGTGGTCATGTGCAATTTCATGTGCTAATCATAATAAAGTACAAGTATTAAGTCAGGATAGCATGGACATCATCCGTATTTTTATTTGCATTAGGTGATCCATAATCTGTAATTCACTAACTAAAGGCATGGTTTGAGAAAATTTCCTACAAATAAGAATGTATAAAAAGATAGCCATTTACATCAAGTATGGTAAATTTCATTTTCACTCTTTTGTTTTCAAATCGAAGAAGTTTGGTTTGCGTGTGTCTGCATAGGACTCTCTATCTCTACTTACACATGTTTGAAATGTATATTTTTGGTGGATCCACTCGCTTAGTAAAAGAACGAAGCAATGTTTTAAGTAACAATATCCAATTCCTCATTGTTATAATCTACATATAAACTTGCACTTTACTTTGAATGGAATTCTAATAAAGTAAAAGTGAGGTCGTCCATTAAAGAAATTCGATGAATAGAACTATGAACCAAAGGTGAGGGCTCTTAGTTAAAGATTTTCATGTACTCACCTTTCAAGAGACAACATATGGCTTTTAGTTAAATATTCCGGTTCTGATTATGGCCAATGTTTTGAAAATGGAACCAGAGGCTGAACAGGAGTATAGGCTAGTATGTGATGCTACTGGTTCGTCTGGTCCAACTATTTATATTGATTGATTCGAATATAAAGAATGAAGCAAGAACAATAAGCAACATTTGAAATGATGATTTTGAAAATGTAATGAGAAAACTCACAAGTTGCATGAACTCACAAGTTGCATGCTTCAAAGTATTTTAGGAGTTCTGCAATGAGTAAAAATAATTTTTTTCCTATCACTTGGAGTAGGCTGAATTGTTTAAATGGTGTGAGCAGAAACATGCTTATTTTCCATCGTCATCCTATGATTTTCAAGTTGCAAACTAGGCTACTGACGTGAAGATATTAGACATAATGTCATCCAATGAAAAGAGACGGTACTTCATTTTCTTTTCATTTTTTTCATTGACCATGCTATTGCGACTAGGACATAGCTAGTTTCTAATAACGAGTGCTGAAGCCAGTGGCCATGGCGGGATCGAGGGTCAGGGCACAAGAGTGAGCATGCCATCATGATCTGTAGGGTCGTAATCGGGGTTAATTGATCTGTCACGACATGGCTTGCAAGCGATCTTGATGGTGATCACCAGCACTACTTATGTGATTGCTATGAGCAGGTTTCTGACTATGGACATTCATTTTCATTTTTCATTTTTCTTTCGCTGCAATAAGAGAGATGGTGAGGCCAAGTAAGACAAGAATAGTGACCCTGTCCAGAGCAAAAAACATGTAAATATTAAGAAAGATGTGCTCTAAGTGCATCGTGGAAATTAACTTATCTTAGCACGTTTTAATCAACACTTAGGTCTTTCACCAAAAAAGAATCAATAAGATGTTAAATTCAAGATGTCCATCGTGGAAATGAATTTTTACATGATGCTATTCTTTGGGACCTACATAATCAACTTCTTTACCTGGCAACTTCTGCAAAATTCACGTTGAATATGATCAAAGGGCTCATTAGAATGCGGAGTATTAAGCTATTTAAGAATGACAGACACCTTTTCACGGCCTTGATGAAAAGCTGGTAAAGCAAGATTTGCACCATATCTTTCTGTGAAGTTTCTCCAAATCTGCCATGGACTTCTGAGGTTGTAATAAGCGAGGAGCAAATTAACATGTTTGACAGAGTTGACCTGGCAGGGCTGGCGTTCCCCACGGCGAATGCCACCACGATGCGGTTTCTCATCGCCTGGAACGTGCCAAGGGCTAGAGAGTCCTCAGTGTAAGGGAGAGCGGGAGAGGATTGCCGATGTGTCTAGGGAGATGCTCAGTACATCGACTCCATCGCCAATGGTGTCATCTATAGCTGCTAAAATGTACTCCTCAGAGCAAGTGACTTCCATTTGCTTGGTCGCGTCAGGGATCGCCCAACACACCTTGTTCATGGTCAGGTGGGCAAGCAGCGCCGCCTGTGGCGGTGCCCCAAGCAAGCCTGCCGAAGGCTGAGACATCCGGAACCTTCTGGCCTCTGACTGTGGAGGCCGTGTGGGTCCCGTGCCATTACATGTCGTGAGGCGACCGGTAGTCTAAGGTGGTGTTGAGAGGAAAGGCATTTACCCTACATGTGCATGGTTGATCTAGTATTGAAGTCGAAGCACTCAATGACTAATGAATTCTCCCGCAGCAAGTCTCACTGTATGTCAAGTCACTAATGCCTCAAGTAACATATTAGAGGATATGGTGACAACGAAATAGGACGAGAGCCCACACTCAACTCCTCTGGATAATCTCAGGAAAAGATCCCAATAAACCCGAGTACGAGAGATAAAGCAATGAAAAGATTTGGCAAGGAACCATATCAAACAGGACATTTGAAGAGAGATTTTGGACAGCTCACACTTTCAGAAACAAATCTTTGTTTTCTAAATTGGGAACAGCGAAATATTATTTCAGTAGCGGTCGTGAAAGCAACAGATTCCTCAGCATGGATAGTCCGAGTAACCAAGTTTCTCGAGCCTACTTGTAAATTTTTATTAAGAAGCGACAGGACCAAACTCCGACTCTGCTTTGTGACCATCCGCGGGAATAGAAAGGAGAAGATGCTTCGGACAAGATCTACATGGCTTGCACTTGTACTTCACTGAAACCAAGCGCATGGAAAATGACATTTTAATAATGTGATCCAGCAGTAAATACCCCCGATCTAATGCAGCTAGCTTGTCCTAGAAACTCATAAATAATGTTTTAATGCATATTCTTATTGTATACAGATTATGTTAAATTGTGGACATTTGAGTAGTACAAAGATATGCAGTACTTCTTTACCCAAAAAAAAGAAAAAAAAGATATGCAGTACTTTAAGTGCAAACAAGTCATGGTAATGAATATGGTGCTTTAAGTCTGTGAGCTATTTGATGTATTTTATGAACTCATTTGAAAACAATTAAGAATCTGATTACTAAGAATTCCTAAGATTGTAGACCCCAAATGATATTTTCCCTAGCTAGGAGAGAATATTACTTCCTAATTCAATTAAAAAACAATTGCATAGTCCATATTGGCGCTTATGGAAAGATATGAGGATGAAGCACCAAAAGCTATAAACACAACTAAACTCCGACAAAAGCAGAAAAGCAGAGTTCGAACATTATCTAATAATAGCAAGTAGCAAGTGAAACTTTCTTCTTCATACCAACCCTCTGAAGAACATACGAAATTACAGTATGCTCAGTAGCTGAGTGATCCTTAGATCATCTGCTTTTGCAGGGGATGCATCTAAAATTGGTGATTCACGAAGCAATTATTTCACCTTCAATAACTAGCTCTCTCTCTCTCTCCATTTCTTTTGGAAATATTGGATGCTACTGGTGAGCATATAGGATTTTGGACATATCTCCCTTTTACCTGATATGAAGCCCAACGTCCAGGGGAAAAGATCAGAGTAAAATGCGGATACTATTGCAATTCATGAATCTCGGAAATCTGGGATGAGTAGTTTATATAGAAATTCTATAGAAAACTGGATCCAAGGCCTTTTTCTCTCTCTTTGATGGTCTAAAGATGTTCTAGCTTGAACTCATTGCAATTTAGAGAGACTCTCATATTGACATGGTCAAACTTGTACAAAACGTTTTTCTCCCACCAAAGTAAATTGGCAAGAATTTACATGTAAAAAGCAGCAAATAAGATAAGTTCAGAAACAGCACAAAAAGAATGAATAAACAACACCTTATAATCAGTGTCAAAATTATCTACAAGAATAAAATAACTAAATCATGCTATATCGAGTCAATTGATTATTTATCATCACAACACGAAGGCAGGCAAAGTAATATCTATGTATCTATATTTTATGAACTCTAGTAAAACGGCTGAACAGTAGACAACTAAACTAACTTAAGGTATGATAATTCGTGTAGGATATTACTTGCCAATCCATGTTATCAGATAATCAACAACTGTGGACCTAACCTTGTAACAATTGTCTGCTAAAAGAAGATGAACCAAACTAACCATCCTCGCATGGACATCCATAACGTTTCAAGAGCAGGAGTCAATGCCGACACCATGTAAAATTGGAGAAATATATATGAAGCTATGATATCCACCACAAAGCTCATGCAAGATCTAGGTAAATTTTTGGACAAAGACAAAACAAAATCTGATTCCCCCTACTGCCAAACATACAGTCACTAGTATCTACATATAACCAGCAAAAGAAACAACATTACATCTTGCATATTCTCAAAACAATGTCAAAGATGTCAGTATCTTCCTATTAGGAGTAGTGCACATTAACAAGATTGTGCTGAAGGAAGGAAAATCAGTAAAGATAAATTGTAATATCAATGCCACTGTTAATCAGAGATTAAACTACCGCCCTGGTTTTACCTTCAAACTTGTCCCTCTCTCTTGGAGTATAGGAAGCTTGCACACATCAACTTCCCTTGCCTGGTCTGCCTAACTCGGCCTATGGCCAAACATTCTGGTATGTCCGATTGAGACTGAGCACAGCTCTGATATCCTTAGAATTTGTACCTGCAACAACGACTTGCTTGCACATGACCTTGTGAGTGAGTGAAGTCGAGATGAGGTGCTTGGAGATGAAAAAATTTAGTGTGAATGGCTCCATGTAGGCTATGGTCCACTGCTTGAAGGACACATGCTTATTTGGATTCTTGGACTTCTTCCCCTTTTGGTCAGTGTATGGCCGCTGTTGTCGTCATCCAAATAGTCCAACTCCAAAGAACAACTTGGTGTTAAACGATGCTGCCCAAAAGCCAACACTCATACCAATTTGATAAAGGATAGAGAGCCCCCACATTCCAACCATTATGCTACACCAGTACCATTATCAGGGAAATGACATACAGAGGACATTCCAAACTAGAAAAAGAACGAAATATTCAATGAAGCACCTGCCCATCGTGAATACCACATGTCGGCACAAAGATGCCATCTCAAGAAGCATCAACACCATAATTAGAACACTATCAGTGAACACGTTGCAAAAAGCTCCACTCAACATCTTTCTACAGGAGAGACTTTCTAGCAAATGAAAGCAGCCACTTAGATCGTAGCGAGCATGACACCTGAAAGAAACAAACATTGTCTGTAAGACATGTCTAACTACTGACAATCCTCAAGATTAACCAGAGAGGTAGGTAAGAATACATTCCCATATAACGAAACCTCACAATCTTCGAAATTGCACTAACTGAGGTCATGCTAAGCATTTCATCGAACAACTAGAATGTATGGGTGAGTAAGTGCTCAACAGACCCTAATTGTCAAATCACGTGACAATTCCTTTAAAACCTAGTCGAACTTTCTTTTCAAAAAGACTGACTCCATATGAGCCAATATAGAATTCGAAGAACGCAAATTTCTTCCTTATGACACCAGATTCAGGCAGACATGATTAGGCACACGGATTTACCTGTCTTGCTAAATTCGGAGTGCATCATTTCAAGCCGATAAGGTTTGGATGGTGGTATTAAGGTCGCCCTCCCAACGCCATTCATCACCCACATAGGAGAGGAATACTTTATCTAGGTTCGGTGTCCTCAAGGCACCCTTGCAGAATATATTCATCTTGGCGCACTGCATGACGACAATACACACCAACGATGGGAATTTGAAGGTGCAATTAGTGGGGGAGAAGCTCTCAAGGCTTGGTAAATCGCTGATGCCTAGGGAGATGCTCAGTCCATCGACTCCATCGCCAATGGTGTCATCTATGGCTGCTAAAATGTCCTGCTCGGAGCAAGTGACTCCCATTTGCTCGGTCGCATCAGGGATCACCCAACTCACCTTGTTTATGGCCAGGTGGGCACGCAGCGCGCCGCCTGTGGCGGTGCCCCACGCGAGCCTGCTGAAGGCTGAGATGTCCGGAACCTTCTGGTCTCCGACCGTGGAGGCCGTGTTGGTCTCGTGCTGGTACACTTCGTGAGCTGACCGGTAGTCCAAGGTGGTGTTGAGAGGAAAGGCATTTACCCTACAAGTGCATGGTTCCCACTAGTATTGAAGTCGAAGCACTCCATGACTAATGAATTCTCCCGCAGCAAGTCTTACAGTATGTCAAATCACTAATGCCTCCAATAACATATTAGAGGATATGATGACAACGAAATGGGACGAGAATCCCCACACTCAACTCTTCTGGATATTCTCAGGAAAAGATCCTAATAAACCCGAGTATGAGAGATAAAGCAATGAAAATATTTGGCAAGGAACCATATCAAACAGGATATTTGAAGAGAGATTTTGGACAGCTTACACTTTCGGAACTATATCTTTGTTTTCTAAACTGGGAACAGCGAAATATTATTTCATTAGCGGTCGTGAAAGCAACAGATTCCTGAGCAGGGATAGTCCAAGTAACCAGGTTTCTTGAGCCTACTTGTAAATTTTTATTAAGAAGCAACAGGATCAAACTCCGACTTTGCTTTGTGACCATCCGTGGGAAACAACAAGGAGAAGATGTTGCGGACAAGATCTAGATGGCTTGCACTCGTACTTCACTCAAACTAAGTCCATGGAAAATGACATTTTCATAATGTGATCCAACAAAAAATACCCCTGACGGCATATAGCTAGCTTCTCCTAGAAACTCATAAATATTATTTTACTGCACATTCTTCTTGTACACAGATTATGTGAAATTGTGGACATTTGACTAGTACAGAGATATGCTGTACTTTAAGTGCAAACATGTCATGGTAATGACTATGGTGCTTTCAGTTTGTGAGCTATTTCATGTATTTTATGAACTCATTTGAAACAACTGAGAGTCAGATTACCAAGAACTCCTAAGATTGTGGACCCTAAATGATATTTTCCCTGGCTAGGAGAGGAAATTACTTCCTAATTCAATTAAAAATCAATTACATAGTCCACATTGGCGCTTATGGAAAGAGCTATGAGGATGAAGCACCAAAAGCTATAAACACAACTAAACTCCAACAAAAGCAGAAGAGCAGAGTTAGAACATTATTTGATAATAGCAACTAGCAAGTGAGCCTTCCTTCTTCATATCAACCTTCCGAAGAACATATGAAATTACAGTATGCTCAGTAGCCAAGTGATCCTTAGATCATCTGCTTTTGCTGGGGATGCATCTAAAATTGGTGATTCACGAAGCAATTATATCACCTTCAATCAACTAGCTCTCTCTCACTATTTCTTTGAGAAAATATTGGATGCTATCGGCAATCATATTGGATTTTGGACATCTCTCTCTTTTACCTGATATAAAGCCCGACCTCTGGGGGAGAGGATCGGAGTAAAATGTGGATAGTATTGCGATTTGCGAATCTCGGAAAGATGGGAAGAGTGGTTTATGAAGAAATTTTACAGAAAATTGGATCCAAGGTCTTTTTCTTTCTCTCTTTGATGGTTTGAAGAAGTTCTAGCTTGAACTCATGGCAATTTAGAGACTCTCATATCAACATGGTCGATACTACCGTTACGGTAAACCCATGGGATATTAGAATGTCATCAAACTTGTACAAAATGTTTTTCTCAGTTCCCACCGAAGTAAATTGGCAAGAATTTACATTTAAAAAGCAGCAGATCAGATAAGTTCAGAAACAGAACAAAAAGAATGACTAAACGGCACCTTATATTCGGTGTCAAAATTTTCTAAATAAAATAACCGAATCATGTTATATCGAGTCAATTGATTATTTATCATCACGACACGAAGGCAGGCAAAGTAATATCTATGTATCTCTATTTTATGAACTCTAGTAAAACAACTGAACAGTAGACAACTAAGCTAACTTAAATTACGATAATTTGTGTGGGATATTACTTGCCGATCCATGTTGTGATATTACTTTGGATAATCAACAACTGAGGACCTAACCTTGTAACAATTGTCTTCCAAACGAAGTTGAACCAAACTAACCATCCTGGCATGAACATCCATAATGTTTCAAGAGCAGGAGTCAATGCCGACACATGGAGCTATGATATCCACCACTACGCTCATCCAAGAATCAAGGTAAATTTTTGGACAAAGCCAAAACAAAATCTGAATCCCTCTACTGCCGAACAAACAGTCACTATCATTTACATATAACCAGCAAAAGAACCAACATTACATCTTGCATATTCTCAAAACAATGTCAAAGATGGCAGCATCTTGCTATAAGCAGTAGTGCACATTAATAAGATTGTGCTGAAGGAAGGGAAATCAGTTAAGATAAATTGTAATATCAATGCCACTGTCAATCAGAGATTGAACTACTGCTTTGGTTTTTCCTTCAAACTTGTCCATCTCTCTTGGAGTATAGCAAGCTTGCACACATCAGCTTCCCTCATCCAGTCTGCCAAAACCTAGCCTACGGCCAAACATGCCGATATGTCCAATTGAGACTTGAGCATAGCTCTGATGTCCTTAGAATTGGTACCCGCAACAGCGACATACTTGCACGTGACCTTGTGAGTGAGTGAAGCTGAGATGAGGTGCTTGGAGATGAAAACATTTAGCATAAATGGCTTCATGTAGGCTATGGTCTGCTGCTCGAAGGACACATGCTTATTTGGATTCTTGGACTTCTTCCCCTTTTAGTCAGTGAATGGTGTTGTCATCATCCAAATAGTCCAACTCCAAAAAACAACTTGGTGCTATACGATGCTGCCCAAAAGCCAAGACTCATACTAAATATCTATACAATTTGATAAAGGATAGAGCACCCCCACATTCCAACCATTATGCTATACCAGTACCATTATCAAGGAGATGACATAGAGAGAACATTCCAAACTAGAAAAAGAATGAAATATTCAATGAAGCACCTGTCCAATGTGAATACCACATGTCGGCACAAAGACGCCATCTCAAGAGGCATCAACACCATGATCAGAACACTATTAGTGAACACGTCGCAAAAAGCTCCCTTCAACATCTTCCTATAGGAGACACTTTCTAGCAAATGAAAGCAGCCACTTAGATCGTAGTGAGCACGACACATGAAAAAAGCAAACATTGTCTGTAAGACATGTCTAACTACTGACAATCCTCAAGATTAATCGGAAAGGTAGGTAAGAATACATCCCCATATAACAAAACCTCACAATCTTCGAAGCTGCACTGACAGAGGTCAAGCTAAGCATTTTGTCAAACAGCTAGAATGTATGGGTGAGTAAGTGCTCGACAGGCCCTAATTGTCGAATCGTGTGGCAATTCCTTTAAAATCCAGTCAAACATTCTTTTCAGAAAGACCGACTTTATATGAGCTGATATAGAATTTGAAGAACGCAAATTTCTTCCTTTTGGCACTAGATTCAGGCAAACACGATTAAGCAAACAGATTCACTTGCCTTACTGAATTCGTTGTACATCGTTTCAAGCTGATAAGGTTTGGATGGTAGTATTAAGGTCACCCTCCCAACGTCCTTCATCATCCTCTTCGGAGAGGAGTACTTTATTTAGGTTTGGTGTCCTCAAAGCACCCTTGCAGAATATATTCATCTTGGGGCACTTTGTGACGACAATACGCACCAAAGATGGGAATATAAAGGCACGATTCGTGGGCGAGAAGCTCTCAAGGCTTGGTAAACCGTCAAGTATCAGCTCTACCAGCTTGAGGAAAGAGATATCCTCTGCTCCATTTCCATCATTTGTCACCACGTCTTCCATAGCACCACAATTTTTTAGGGTTAGCCAAGTAAGATGCACTAGACTTGTCGCTGCTGAGCAAGTCCCCATATGAACTAAACTAGCGCAATCCCTTACTTCTAATTGCATCAATCTCTGGAATGAAGTCGGGGATGGAAGTACGATTATTAAACTCGGGCAGCTTGCAACATGTAGAAATTCAATCTGTTTGAGAATTTCAGCCATCAAGGAGCCATCTTTCCAAACTCGCTTTAGGTTACACAGTGTAAATAGCCCAAGTCCCCTCAGATTTTGTAGTGCCTGGAGAGTTTTTTCCATGTCAGTTACTTCTCCACATGGAGTCGCTCCCCCATGTCCAGACGAATCTTCTGGAAATATCTCCTCGAAGGAACTACATCTCACAACAAGCTGTTCTAGATTGGGGAATCTGTGGAGAAGGAAGTTGGAAGGAAAAGCAACATTTTCATCATGGTAGCATGCCAAAGACACCTCTCTGAGATGATGAAAGACGTAATCTTGCGGCATCATCATCATAACATCCTCCATCGTCAATGTCGATCCCTCCAAGTGAGAAGTGACCTGCGGGAGGGAATCCGTTTAATTAGACCACCAAAAGTCCAATGACTAAAATGTCCTTGTGTTTAGGGAAATAAGGAGAAACACAACTTTCTGGAAGTAGATGAGCAAGCATCGATGGCCATTATATGAGGGATGATTATTGTTAGTGGTGTGCCCATTTTTTTTTTTGATTGATGTGGTGTGGCCAATTCAATCACAATATATTTCGTGAATTTGGATAAAGAAAGTTATTAATTAACGATGCTTCAGCTATTTCAATTGTAACTAATTAAATTCAAATGGAAAAATTACATTTGCTTGTTTTAATAAATCAGGTTATTTTTATAGTTAGTGTATGTGTCTCAATAGTAAGATGTTGTATTAATGTTGCACATTGTTTTCGAAGCTACAGTTCTCATATCTATTTTACTATAGATCATAAGTATCATATGGCTTCATTTTCGTGTAACTCTGAGAAGAATGCATTCAAACTCAACAAATTATTGGCAAAAAAAAAAAAAAAAAAGAGAAGAAAAGAAAAATTGAAATGACGGGACATGGGTGAAAAAGCAATAAAACAAGATAGAGATGATAGTTCAAAATTTCGATGGAAAAAAGAGTAAATAATGAAGACAAGTTGTTCATTCTTACAAAAGCAAAGTGAAACATCAAATGAGCAACGAAACAAATAAAAAGTACATAACCCCAAATAAATGGATCTTTTTAGCGTTCTGTGCGGTTAAAAAGGAACCTATTTTCGTGTCGGTATATCATTGATATACCACTCAAATTAAGTTTGGTAATTTTGATTGAATGTTTGTAACTTGAAAAGCATTGGTCAACCATAGGAATAAACGTTGGTAGGTTTTTAATGTAGTTGGTGATCTTAATAATATAAATATATATTAGTACCTTTCAAGATCTAATAAAAAGTTGGTCAATGAATAAAATCCGTTGGTATCTTAATTTGATGATTATTGGTACATCAATTAGATTGTCGCTTGTAATTTCAAAATTAAGTTTGTAATTTGAGAGGTGTTGGTTGTCACAAGAGTAAATATTGGTTGATTATTAAAGTAGTTTGTTATTTTGAAAATGTTGGTACTTTCCAACCTAACAAAATAATAATAAGGTGGCAAGTAACTAAATTAGTTTGTATTTTTTTTTTTATAGAAAATGAATGTTTTGAAAAAATAATCACTTATATCGTTTTATAATAATTAATCAATGAAAATTCTTTTCATTGTCGATGTTAATTTATATCTAAATATTTTTGTAGATTATAAAAATATTTTTTCGTTCATTTATTTTTATAAACAATACAAGCGATCAATTTTCAAAAAATATTTTGCATAAATTCCATTTTTCATGAAACGAATGAAGTCTTAATGTGACTAGTATTGGTACACCAATCAAATTTAATTTGGTAACTTCAAATAAAGTTAGTAATTTTAAATCTGTTGGTAAGCCAAAATGAAAGTTGGTAAATTATTAAAGTAGTTGATGACTTGAAAGTAGAAAAAAAGTTTGTCTTTTTTTAAGCCTATTGATGAGTTACTAACATGTGACCAGATAAGAAAATTATCCACGGTGCTCGACAATTACCAACCATGGTCAAGATGTTTGAGGATGGAAATTTGTTTTGTAGCTAAGCTAGCAATATTCCAAGTAAACATAATACGATTTTTTTTTTTTTTTGAAAAAATTTTGGTGGACAAGGTTGGTCAAATTAAATTAAATAGGTAAATCTCAATCATAAGATACGAGCGGCTCATTAGAAGCATGGCTATCTATGCAAGTTAATTTAATAAAAAGTGTTGTTCTTCAAGTAAAAGCTGGGATCAATAGATTTATATACCAAAGAATATGAGCTGAAAATAATTAACTGCAAATAATTTTTAAATTTATAAGCAATTCACAGGTGTGGTTACTGGTTAAGTGAGCATCAACAAGCATGAAATGTTTGGCAATTTCAATTTCCTAGAGAAAATAACAATGCACCAAAAGCTATGCACATAAACCAATGAAGACAATAGCAAAGAGTTAGAATCATTGATAAGAGCAGTACCTTTTTAAAAGAAAAGAGTGCAGATTGGTTCTCATTGGTAGTTGTACCTTGGTAGCCTTGAAATTCACTAGCAAATAAGAATGACCTTATCTTGCCACAATGTCTTACTCGCAATTGCTTTAAGAGTGGCCATGCTGAAGTATGACTATTACGGTAGAAGCTCCCTAGTTTCGGCAACTCAATTAATTTTAGGTCGGTTAATTGTGGAAAGAAGAGATCACTTGCACTCATCCCTACTCTGTCTTTCTCCGCGATAATTTCCTCCACCCCACAATCCCTCACTAAAAGTTCTTTGAATTGTGTCATATTTTTTGCCACCAAGCTTGGAAATAAACTTTTGAGACTCTCACACTTGACAACCTTCATGCATTGTAAGCGTCCAAAGGTAAGACCTCCTTGAGGAAGTCCATTCCACACGTGTTTCACTTTCGGAAGCTGTGTCAAAACTATTTCTCCCAATTGAAAAGAATTTGTAGAACAAGCTTCGCTAAATTCAAACTCTTGGACTTGAAATGCTACTTCTAAGGATCCACAATCGGTCACAGTTATCTTCTCTAGGTTTTGAAATCTTGTGAGCATATTATAAGATGAAAATATGGATAAAAGTTTCTCACAATGCTCCACTACTAGTGTTTTGAGTTTGCCAAAGGCATTTGAATCAAGATCATCAAGCCATATATTCTCCATGTTATCCATGTGCAAGATCTTCATCGACTCCAAAGCAGGAAAATCAACCTGTTATTTTTAATTTAATTAATTAGAGCTGATTCTCCATTCCTTCAAAAAAGAGAATACTTTGATTTCAAGAACAAAGAAAATCACAGGATGGATATTATCAAAAAAATAGAAAGAAAAGAAGACTAGACGTACGTTATTTCTTTTTAGCAGATGTCATCCCCTAAAATTCTTTCATCTATCATATAATTTTAAAGTAGAAAGCATAAATTTTTCTAATATATATTAAGCATTATGTTTAAGCAGTAGCATAACCATAGCCTTCTTAGTTAGACAACCATATTCATTTCGTGCATAAGTTGTCTCCCATGAACCTCAAATTTAGCCCATGTTAGATTTGGCTCATTACAACACTGAAAAACACAATAGCCAATATATTGTCCCATTTCTTTGAATTGCAAATGACAAAACAGAAATCAATTCGCACAAACCAATGCTTCATGGATCTTGCACTTAAAAAGTTCTCCAACAAAGTATAGACTCAAAGAAAACACAACAAATACTGAAGAAAAGGATCAAACAATTAAATCAAAAGATGGTAAATGCAAGTATGTAGTGTTTAATTTATGTTGTACGGGACTCTTCGATCACTAGCTGATTTGTTTCTTTATAAGTTTGTTATTTGAAATTATCAAGACTTAGGTATTAATCTTAATTTATTCCAGTTAGTAGTTCAACTCTTATATAAGTCACCTATAAACATAAACCAATTAAATATTTTTCTTTAGTATTAATGATGAGTTGATTTAATAACTAAGTTTGCCTATTTAACGTATGTTATATTCCCCCCCCCCCCTCGGAATTGACATTTCTATCTCTTCCATATCTCTTTAGTTTCTCCATCTTTTCTTATCATTTGATTTTCCTCCACTTCCAACGATCTAAACCTAACTTTCTACGTACTTTCATTCAACATTAGTTGGTATTGGATCTTGATCTGCTCTTCATCAATTGGTCATTAAGCTAGATCTCTTCAACATTAATTGGTATTAAAACTTTGCTTTAACTACTTATTATCGTTGTGCAACTATTCTAGACCAAAGGCCAACGCTATAGTACTTCTTTTAGATGCTACACTAGCATTTATGATCTAATATGCTAATGAAGATATATGGCATTCGTGCCTATTGAAACTTCAGCCGCTAGGCTTTCTAATTTGTAGCCACTCTATGCTTGGTAAATTTTTTCTTTGAATAATGTTACAATATTTATGAACTCTGATATTTCTAAATTTGAAAAGAGTAGGGCTTATCAAGATTATCATGTCAATTGGTATGGCAATTATTATTATTATGATTATCATGCTACTCTAACAATGTTGATGGTCGGGAGTAATCCGACTATTGTTGTGATTGTGGTTATCATAAATCCTTAACAATCTTCAAGAGGTTGAACAAATTTTAGTGGTCTGAGAGAATATTTCAACAATTTTAGCAAGAATTGAATAAATTCAATGAAAAAATGTAAAAAAAAAAAAAAAAGACAAGAAAACAATCCAAAATTAGTTCGCTATTGAGCAAAATAGCATGCATAAGTGCTCTCAATGTCTTCGAGTGTTAAATAAGGACAATGCTTGTGGGAATAGTGAAGTGAGTGGAGTAAAATTCTATTAACTAATCTGGATGAATTTATAGAAAAACCTTCTGAAATTAAGTAAAATCTGTAACATAATTTCCCCCATTGGTCATTCACAGAATTGCAAATTCATGACGCTAAAATTTGTACTAAAATACTTAGCATGGCCTTATACTTCCAAGGTGCACATCTAAATTTCCCTTTTCTGAAGAATGATATATGACATGATTCTTCAACCATCTTGTTGTTTATTTGTCTTATTTATGAGATGTAGTCAAGACCTATACCTTGCAATTGGTTTACTTAAGTTTTAAATATTTTTGAAAAAGCATGATCAAGTTCTTTTAGTACACAATAACTTAGATTGCCTATGCGGCGACCTCAAATTGCATTCGTTTGTATTAATTTATGACTTGATTATACCAGCCAAAAGATTTGGGACTTGATTGCACTTTTTGATAAAGGTTTAAGAGTTCATTGCACCAACTAACAAATTTTAGATTTGATTGCATTTCATAAATACATTTTAGGACCTGTGGAACGATTTTCCCATCACAATATTTACAATTGATTTTAGGAATAGTGACAAAATGATCCTAAAACTTATTTTGGTTTGGCATGTTTAAGAAGTAAAACACTTTTTCCCCTTTATTAGTAAAACTTGTTTCGATTAAGCATTCGAGTCTTTCCATTGTCCAAAATATATATGGCATTTTTCAACAAATTTTCCTTTTTTTAATTGTAAAAATGTGGTACTAATGTGGTGATGCCATGTTAAAAAAGGTGAAAAAAATTTGGAAAATACATATAAGAAAACAAGGTGGGAGAGAGAAAGAAGGGGCTCGCGGGGGTGGGGTCTCTAGGCTTTTGCAATGGTGACGGTTGCAACCATTCCCCAGGTCACAGCTAGGGTGCTCACCACCCTCACCAGGCCACCAGCTATTGCCAAACTTGGCTCTTCGCCACCATGTGAGGGAGCGCACTTGCCCTCGCCCAAATTGGCAAAGGCGGTAATAGGCTATTGCTTGCTCACGGTGAGGGTTGTTGGCCCTTGTTGGCAAGAAGGGAAGCAGCGTTCCCTATGCAATCCTTCCCCCTCTGACTAGCGATCCCTCGTGGGACTTTTTTTCATTTCCAATTTCATTTTAGTGCTATTTTTTTTTCTAATTTTTAGTATGCTCTTAATTTTATTTTATTTTTCAATTTTTCCATGTGGCAATAGTGAAACAGCTCCCATTGTGCTTGAGGAAGCTCCATCACCACGTTAAAGCCCATGCAGGACTGAAAATATGATACAAATGCAGAATTTCTCTATAAAAAAAGGGACGGACTTAACAGGTCTTGAAATGGATAAGTTGTGCAAATTTTACAACTTAAGTGCCAAACCAGCAAAAGTTTTAGGACTTATAGTATCATTAACCCTTGATCTTACGATGAACAATATTTAAATTTGAGCTGACATCTTTAGCATTGTCTAGACTCTAGATTGATTAAAAGTTGTTAATTGAAGCTTAGCCTCTCATTAATATTTGTACTTCAGCTATAATTAAGTCTAAGACTTGAAAAGGAATGAAAAAAATATGAATTTTTTGAAACTTAAGAAAAATTTTTGACATACATTTCTATATGTTTATATTAAAGAAGTCGCTTTGAGATGTTTCTCATTTGAGGTCAAAGGTTTGTAACAGAAAATGATAAGTTATCATAAGCGACCCTATAGACCCTTACATTGTCTTAGCTAACCATTAGGACGACAAACTAGATATGCCATGAAAGAAGAATGAGTGCGTACCTTTTCAACGAGTAAAAGTGGTTGATGTGTTAGAATGCTCCCTTCTAATTTTCTACAACCGACATCTCCGAGAATCACCTTCACAGCTATACAGTCTTCAATAGTAAACTCTTTTAGGGAGGGCCACTCTGAAATATGCTTCCCTTGGTAGAAACTTTTGAGGTTTGGCATGTTGTGAAGATACAGAGTGACAAGTTGAGGAATTATAATTTTGTCAGTTGCTTTTTCAGGTTTCTCCTATTCCTTGGCGACAATGTACTCTATCTCTCCACAGCCACCGAGACCTAGATATTGGAGTTGTCCTAGACTTTTTGCCATAGACATTGTAAAAAGGTTTCTTAGACATTGGCACTTCTCAACTGTCAAGGACTCCATACAAAGGAAGCAGTCTCTTCCACATAAATGACGGAATCACATTCATTAAGTTGCGACACTGCTTCACCTTGAGGACCTTTAGAGGACAAAAGGATTCCACATGGATTTTATCATTCCATATTTCTTTCTGTTGAACTCCCTCAACGTGTAGCTCTTCTAACTTTGGAAATGCAAGCTACAAATGTATAGATATAAACAAAAAATATGCAAAACAACTTAGGGTCAAAGCACTAAAAACAAAGAAAAATAACAGATCGGATAAATCAGGATACCTTCTCATCAAATAGAGGACGTAACGCATCACCAGCACAACTCTCTAAACTAAAGCAAATCAAGCTCTTAAGGTCATCAAGCTTGAGTTTGGTTAAATGAGGGAACTTGAATGTCTCTATGGTTTTCCCTCTTCCTTCTTCCATCGCAATTATGCCCCGCAAATTATTGCAACAAGAAACATCAAGCACTACAAGTTCTTGAAGAGTTATGGCCATGGCACTTGAGAAGAGATGTGACAAACTATGACAACGCCTCACATTCACTTCCATCAGACTAGGAAATGCCAAGGTTACTTTGCAGTCACTATTCAAAATTTCTATCAGCCTTGGTAAGTTTAACAACTTCATTTTTTTAAATGTAGATAGTTCCAATGGCTTTTTCCTTTTCTCACAGCTGACACATACCGGTTCAAATAATGCTTCCAAAGAGGGACATTCAACCACCTTAATTTTATCCAGGCTCGATAACCTATCCATTGAATATGATGGAAAAACATGTGACAAATTTTCACAAAGTTCAACAGTGAGGGATGCAAGTTTGCAGAAGGATTGTATGTGGAGCTGATTGTGCCATATTCTCTTTAATTGGCACATGGACGAAAGCTTCAATTTCTCCAAGCTTGGAAAAAGAACCTGCGTAAAAACATTGTATAAGGAGAATGACTGAAATTTTTCATATAGAATTTTATTATGCCAAAATTCGGGGGCCATTTGGGAATGACTAGCGGCAAGTTGATTTTTCAACCACGAACTACCAAACTTTTGGTAAAGAATAATGATCCAGTTTCTACTGAACTGCTTATATGACTAGAACTACAAGAATGACTAACAAAAAATACTGTAGATACTTACCTTTTCATTAAAAAAACCAGGCAAGGATGAGGCTGAGTTGATATTACCAAATGCTTGTTGTGAATCTATATTAGCTGCAATAGACCGTTCCCTTCCTTTGAATGAAGTGAATGTTATCATTTTGGGGCATCGAGATATTGTCAATCTTGTTAAGGATGGACAATGAATATAGTACTTTCCATAAGAGAATGTCTTGAGATTTCGTAATTCCTCAAGAGACAAGGAGGTTAACAAAGGGAACTCTAAAGTGTCACTAGTTGCCGCTTCCTCCAATTCTTCCTCTTGCACATCAATAATTTCTTCCATCAATTTACAACTTGTTATTTCTATCTCTTTTATTTGCCGGAGTGCTTGAGCCATGGAAGAAGAAAAAAGAAACCTCAAGTTCTCACAATTTTGCACCTTGAGTGCTCTTAAGTTTTGGAAACACAACATTCTTCGTGGATTTTTGCTCCATATGTGTCCCAAACTTGGTAAGTCACTCAGGGTTAATTCTCTCAATTGCATTGGAATCTTGACTTCCCCACTAGTTGTCAATCCTTCAAGGTTGAATAATTCTCGGATTAATTGACATCTTTCAATGGTTATGGCTTCCAAATTTTGTAGCTTTATTAGCTGCAAAAGGTGAATAAATCCACACTATCTCATAATAATGTTTGTAACTAGAAATATGAGTTGCATGTGAAATAAAATAAAGGAAATAATCTCATACTACATATTTAAAGATAATTGAAGAAAAAGCGGGGCAGTGATTTTTGAATCTTAACTTCTTTAAAATTTATCAACTTTACACTTACTTACCATTTAGCTATTTATTGAGGTTATTAAATTTTCCCTTACATTTTGTGCTTTCTAACCAAATTTTCCAAATTCATGGTATAGGCTGAATTGATTTTTTAGTCATTGACTATGATTTTATACAATAGTCATGAACTAAATTATTTTCTACCGAATAGTCATGAACTAAATTGACAAACAGAAAAAACTATACTTTTTATTGATTTACGGGTGCAATCTGAGCTTGGCATTTTATCCAGTGCATAAAAAAAAATACATCTCTTATCAAAATATTTAAAGTAAAAGTTAATGTAAATTACGAGAGAAATACTAACTTAGTCAGAAAATTTTGTTGTCCCCATGGATAGCACTATAGGATCAATTATTTCCTAACAAAGATGTAATGCTGAATATATGCCGCATTGGCCGAAAGTTATTATTAAAAAAAATAAAAATGGGGTTCATCACTGTAAGATCCGTGGTTGGCCATAAGAGCCATAAACTGACCCCAGCAGCACCTTGTGGGCATGGATGTTAATTCCATTAAAGGAATTGATTTACCTATAAAGAACCTAAGATGTGCGTCCTTATCAAAGAGCTAATTTATGTGGAAAATTTTATTTATGTAGCCAAGAAAACGAATTGCTTAATTGAGCAAATGACTTTAATCAAGCATCACGCTTTTGCGGGTTGACTGATGTGATGAACAAAAAATTTAAAAAAAAAAAAAATTAAAAAAGGGTTTCCATTTATTTATATATACTGACAAAACAGTTAAAGCAATCGTAAATCAAAGCGATAGTACCCAAATGAATGTTAGATGTGTTTCTTATTAACACTTTCAAGCAATATTTCATCACAAAAAGAAGAAGAAAATTTAAACATGTGCAGCGCACATAAATTCTACTAGTAATATTAGAAAAGTGAGTAGAACAAAGATTTGATCACCGCAATAGGTCCGATAGCTTATGTGAATTAGAACAAGAAAAAAAAAACCTTATCCCACTAACATCTCATTAATGCACCAAGGTTACAACAACAATTTGGCCTATCGAAAATTTGATTTTCATTTGTAGTCACATAAAAGTTCCGTCATTTAACATATAAGAGTATAATGGAACTTTGTGTTGAATTACAATTCCTCGAAGGTCCATTCACCTACCCCAACTCCTTACAATCAGGAAGAACAAGCAATTTAATCGTCTCAATGCCTCTAACGTTGATGTACTTACGATTAAAATTGCAAATTTGTAACTAATTGATGTGGATGTTATAGGACACATAGTCAAGGTGGTTCAATTCACCTACTGATATTTTCTTTATTTCACTTTAATCAATCGGATATAACAGAATTCAACCTATGTCCATATATTATTGAATTAAGGTCATAAAAATTATATAGGTCGTACATACTCCCTTCAACTAATGAATATATCCATAAATGTTTGAGTATATTCGATTTTACCATTAAACAATGATAGACTTCTAGATTATTTTAAAAAAAAAATCTATACATCGAACAATTCTCCTTTAACTATGTTGATAACATAACACAAATGAAATCAGATCCAATTAATTAATGTATACATTTTTTTATGTATTCACATATGACATAGCAGTTCCAATTTGAAAATTTTTGATATTGTTTGTCTTGATTTTTTTGGAAAACAAAATCTCAAAAACAAAT
Source organism: Eucalyptus pumila (assembly GCA_016097595.1). NCBI lineage: Eukaryota > Viridiplantae > Streptophyta > Magnoliopsida > Myrtales > Myrtaceae > Eucalyptus > Eucalyptus pumila. The sequence goes on from CM027847.1 coordinate 24,131,717, forward strand.
TATTTTTCCAATTTTTTACGTCCTATTATACTATCACATATAAAATCCATGCACAAGATCTCAAAAACATATTATTCACATATCACATACCTGTTGCCCGTCAAAGAAATCAACGGAATGGTCTGTGGTTTTACAAAAACTAGTAATCTCTGGCAAGTTTCGTAATGCCAGCCTATGCAAATTGCATAACTTCACTTTGGGATCATCATCTATTTCATCTCCATCTTCATCTACCTCGGCATCTACGATAATATGCTTCATCAAGTGGCATCCACTTATTTCAATCTCTTCAAGCCGCAAGAACTTTTTCATCATGGACCAAGGGAACAAATGTTTGATCTTACCACAGTTATCCATTTTTACAATCTTTAATTTGTCTAAATATTTTCGGCCAAGATAGCCGCCAAAAATATACTCCAAGTTCTGTAGATTCTTGAGAAATAATGATTCCAATGTCGTAAATATAGTGCAGTGAACATTATCTGTGAAGGGAAGAATGCATTGAAGTGAGGCGCTATTTTGTACATGAAGATTCTTCAATTGCTGAAAACCTTTGACACACAAATTGTGAATATTGTCGTAGCCATCTTGCAATTCATCCAAGTGGAGATCTTGCGTTCTCTGTAAACATCTCTGCACCCAATCTTCAAGAAGAAGATTGCCCGAATCCAACTTTAGCTTTAAAGTTCTAGATTCTTTATATTCACCCGACCAATCCCAAATGCCCCCAATTTGGATGTTAAACTTGTTCGGTTTCCCTAGTGGCGGTCTCTCGATAGATAGGAAGAATGAGGGATGGCAATGTCCAAAGTGCGCAACTTGTTCATGTTTTTTAATTCAGTGAGACTGGCGTTGCTTTGCGATTCTTCATCCTCAGCCTCCCACTTATCAAAATTGTCTTTCATATACAGTTCTTCTAAGTTAATCAAGCTTCCAAGAACACCAGGTTCAATAACTTTGAGCATAGTACACCCTGTCAAGTCAAAAAATCTCAATTCTATTAGTTCACCTATTTCTTTGGGCAACCAAGCAATTGTAGATTTGACGAGACTTAAGATTTGCAGTGCTTTTAGCTTTCCAAGAATAGTCACATCCTCCAGATGGCAGAAATCAAGACATAGCGACTTGAGGTTCTTAAGGAACTGAATAGATGAAGGTAGAGAGGTGATAGATAAGCCAACTAAGTCCAAGACTTGGAGCTTCTCCATAGATTCAAAAAATGACTCGGGAATTTTGAGAGACAGGTTGTCTTCGTACAGCAAAAACATCCTCAAGTTTGGACATTCCAATTTTTCAGGGAGCTCATCAATGCCAACGTTAGGGAAGGATATCATAGCGCATTCTCTGAGCTCATCCTTTGACCATTTTTTAAATCCACAATCCTCCTTCCCGACCAAGGCATTCCATTCAGTGGAAGCAATAGAGATGGCCACGTCAGCAATTATGTCATGCATTCTTATCACTTCCGTGACATCACTATCTAGTAGTAAAGAAGAGTCCTGCAGGCAATCTAGATCCATGATCAACCTATCTCTAGCTTGTTCGATGGTCTTGCTGAAATTGTTAAATAAACCCAAACCAAAGCAATAGATCAAGGCTTCCCTTAGAGAAATGCTCCTATAGGATAGAGCATAAATCAAGAATAATGATTTGATCCTCTCGTCTTTTAAGTCGTTGTAATTTAGTTCCACCAGTGATTTTAAATCAGACCCTTCTATAGTCAAAGCATTCCTCCATGCAGCCAATTTTCCGATCCTCAACCTTTTTGCCAATGAAATTATACAAAGTGGCAAGCCTCCGCAATTCTTGACCACTTCATCTACCAAGGGTTGAAACTCAGGATCGTAAACTTTATCTCCCGTTATCCTTTCAAAAAGTCTTCTAGCTTCTTCATCATCTAACTCATTGAGTCGGAATTCTCGGTCAGTGACCATTCCAATACGTAAAACTTCTCCATTTCTAGATGATAGCAATAGCTTGCAACATTTTACTTTATTATCATCGCCGCAAGGAATTCCAACATCCTTCAACTCTAACTTCTTCCACAAATTATCTAAAACTATAAGGGTTTTTTTCTCATGATCTCCCTCCAACTTCTCATGCAAACGATCAGCTCTTCCACGAGCAGTTTCCACATTCATTAGCTTCAGGCCTATAGCGTCCGCGATTTCTCCTTGGATTGTTTTTAAATCTGGATTGCGTGATACATTTGCCATGGCAACCACATCAAACAGCTTCTCTTTCTTAACTCGCTTTTCAACATCTTCCAAAAGCTTGGACTTGCCAACTCCACCTGGTCCATACACCCCAACCACACAAATCTTGTCATCGGCTATAGCTCTCATTACTTCCTCTGTGATTGAAGCCCTCGACTCCAAAACATCTTCTTTCTTGTCAATAGATCTCACAGTAGAAGTGGTAGCAGTGACAATTCCTTTCGGAGGTTTCTCATAGTAGACCTTCTGGAAGTTATTATTTGCGGTTTCATCATAGAGTTCCTGAATGACTCGAGTCATCTTCTTCACCTTCCTGCCAATTGGATGGCGCACCATGGGGTTGGGTAGCCACCCACGGAAGCAAGCATTTTTTGCACTTTCACCTTGTTTTAACAGGTTTTGTGCTTGCGTAGCCTCAATTTCCACACTCTCCAGCCACTTCTTAATATCTTTTTCTATACGCTTTCCATCATTCTTAGCTTCTTCGATGGAGTGCTGCACCCTTTCTCTCGCAGTCTCCAGCTTCTTGACTCCATTTTCGAGATCTTGGACGTAACTCTTGTAGCACAACACGTATCCAAATTGACGTCCAATGGGAGCAATTAGATACTCACCTAGTTTCGACACAAGATTTGATGTAACGGAGATAACCGATTCCGCCATAGTTTATTCTTTAATGTCCAGAAATTCCTCCTTTTGCTTAAACAAATCTGTGCAAAGGAAGCTGAACAGAGAACAGAACTTATCACTTGCGATGTGTGAAAAGAAAGGAGGGGCAAAGTGATAAAAACAATGTGAACAACGAAACAAAACCAAAGAAGAGAAGCTCAGTGCATGTAAAGAAAAAAAATGTACAGTCACTGCACTCGGTGCACCCAAGCAGCACGTTACTTGTCTACGTGAACAATTTGCAGATGATCGTACGTGGACAAGCAGCACGTTACTTTGGTTAACCACGTGCAATGGAAGTTTAATTCATTCCTTTTCATTTTATTTTTTCTTTCTGTTGTCAATGTTTTCTTTATTTTACATTTATTGACAACGGGGACGACTCTTCGGGGGCTCCAACGATGTTGCAGTCACGATTACAATGCTACGCGGAGAAAGTCCTATCACGTTCCAATTTAAATCCAAAGCATGAGAAGAAACATGGCACCCATATTATTATCGATTGTTTTGAGTATGTCGGTTAGAAATTTTTTATAACTTTTTCTCAATATTTTAAAGCTTAAAACATTTCTTTCATTTTCAGGATTTTTTCAGGAAAACAATAAGTCCTTTTAAAAATTTAGTGAACAAATAACATTTGATTGCTGGTACATGTTTGGATGTTTGTACCACCCACCATCTGGATTTGAATAGAAAAATCGCGGGTGCCCCTGAACTTCACCACTTGTCAGAGTGGGCCTACCTTTCAAATATTGGGTGCTCCAGGACCTCGCCACGTGTCCGCGTGAGCTCTCTCTCCCATCTGCTTAATTTCACATCTAATTTCGAAGCACCATTAACGGCGTGCAACGATTTTTTCATGTTTCAATGCAGCTGGGAGACCATTTATGGGTCTCAAGAGACACCGAAGATGAAGAAGTCGGAGACCTTCGCCACCCGTTCCCGGCCCCACCAACCGGCAGCCGAACCCGGCGACGGGCTGTTCTCCAGATCCAGATCTGGACGAGCGGCTCGCGAGCGACACCGAGCTCGTCCCTGGCCGTCGTCGGCGTCCTTCGGCCAGATCTGGTCGGAGGAGGTGGTGGAGCTGCCGGAGGAGTCGCGGGAGGACGTGGTGGCGGAGTCTGACGTTGGGGAGGAGGCGAGGAAGGTACGGACCATGGAGAGGCGGGGGGGGGGGGAGAGATGGAGGAGGAGGAGCTGGTCCTTGTAGGAGAGCACGTCGGCGACGCAGAGGGTGGAGGGGGAGCGGGGGAGAGAGAGATGGTGAACTCGAAGTCGAAAGAGGAGGCGACGAGGGGGAGGGCGTGGGAGTGGGTGATCCAGCAGGGTTTTGTCTCTTCTCTTCCCCATAGCTGATGCCTGATGAAGACCATGAGCTTTGAGCTTGGAAGTGAGAGCATTTCCGGGAGATGAAAAGTGGCTGACGTGGAGACTCGGGATCGCTTAATATTTTCTAAGTGGAGGATTACAATCAATTCTACGCGCGCACGGCATATACCATGTCCCCTATAAATTAAAAAGAGAATCTTTTTGAACTGGCTACCTTTTAATGTGAAAATTTTAAATTAAACGAGAACATTGCATCGAATAAAAGTCTATATATTTTTACTTTATATTAACAAAAAAAGAAAAGAAAAGGTGTGGCTACTTTTATCTCTTCTTTAGCTTGATACACACATTTTACTATCAATTGATCAAAATATCAATTTATGATAATAAAAGAAAAGGTCAATCATCAATTCATCCGCTTTTTTCTCTCTCATATTTTCTCTTCACCTTTCATGTTTATTATTAATTGACTAAAATATTCTTCTATGAGTGAACATCAATTAATGGTTAATTAACCATACTTTCTGTTTCTCACTATCAACATTGCTTCTCCCATCTTCTTTTTAAATTATGATGGATTAAATTTTGTTATACATTTAAGTTTGTAAGTTTGGTCCGTAAATACCAATTTCCTTGGATTGTTCATTTTTTAATATAACTATTCTATTCATCTTAATAGTAATAGGATGGCTCCAATAAATTTTTACAATGTTCAAAATCTCTCTCTCCCTCTCCCTCTATGAGGACAGAATTCAAATATTGGGTGCTTCAGGACTCGCCACGTGGCCGGGTGAGCTCATTTTTAAGATTTCTCTCGCATCTGTTCATTTCACGTCTAATTTCTTTTTTTTTTAATAAAAAATTTCACGTCTAATTTCGAAACACCATTAACGGCGTGCAACGATTTTTTCATGTTTCAATGCAGTTGGGATACCGTTCCCGTTCCCGTTCCCTGCCCCACCAACCAGCAGCCGAGCCCGGCGACAGGCTGCTCTCCAGATCTGGACGAGCCGCTCACTAGCAAAGCCGACACTCGTCCATGGCCGTCGTCGGGATCGTTTGGTGCGATCTGGTTGGAGGAGGTGGTGGAGCTGTCGGAGGATTCGCGGGAGGAGATGGGGGCAGAGTCGGAGGTGGAGGAGGAGGTGAGAAAGGTACGGACCATGGAGAGGCGGCCGCCGCCGCGGGAGGGGGGGGGGTGGTAAGGGAGGAGGGGAGAGGAGGAGCGTGGGAAGGAGCTGGCCCTTGAAGAAGATCTCGTCGGCAAGCTTTTGGAGAGATGGAAAAGTGGCTGACGTGGAGATTCGGGACTACTTAATATTTTTTATGTGAGGGATTACGAACAATTCTTAGCGCACGGCAGATGCCATGTCACCAAAAAATTAAAAGAGAATTTTTCAAAAGGCTACCTCTTGATGTCGGAAATTCACGACAATATTGTATCGATTAAAAGTTTTTAAATACTAGTACTTCATATTAAACAAAAATAAAGATGAGGCTATTTCCATCTTTTCTTTAGCTTAATACACACCTTTTATTATTAATTGATCAAAATCTCGTTTTATTATTAAGAAAAAGGTCAATCATTAACCCATGCTTTTTTCTCTCTCTCATCTTTTCTCTTCACATTTTATGTCTATTATTAATTGACAAAAATATTCTTTTGTGAGTGAATCAATTAACGGTCAATTAACCATATTTTTTTTATCACGGTCAGCGTTGCTTCTCCCCTATTTTTTTTAAACTATGAAGGATTATATTTCGTAATACTTTTAAGTTTGTAAGTTCCGTCCATAAATACTAATTTGCCTAGACTGTTGATTCTTTAATTTAACTATTTCATTACTCAAGAAGTGAATGTTTATGACTGAATTGACAAAATTGAAAAGTTCATGATTGAATTGGCAAATGTGCAATAGGTTTAGGACTTTTTGGACAATTTTCCCCATCACTTACTATAAAGGAATTGATTGGTTAAGAAATATTGTATAGTATTAGAAGGAAATGGAATGATGAAGAGGGACACATATCACCCCTTAGGAATTTCCACTGTTGTTATAATTGATAACTACACTATTTAATTTGGCTGTATGGACTTCTCCCAAGAAACGATTTGCTTAAATCATTTGAGTGCTTGGTGGGATTACTTCCCTTAAATCTTAAAAAGAAAATCCGCTTGAAAGTCAACAATACAAATCACTCTATGGTCCAATAAAGATTTTGCCTTTCTTTTTTCGTCATTAGTAAATACATATTGGTTCATTTATTGAGGGCATGTGAGGTGAAAAAAAGCGCAACAACGGGCATTTGAGATACAAAGAAGTATTCAATGATCCTCAAAGCAGTACACCATATTTCCATTGGCAGTCGTCGCGTGACAGAGGGAATATCTAGTGCACATGTCAGGCGGGACAAGAAGAAAATCTCACACTAGATACTTGGAGTGAAAAGGGTCAAGGTGGTTGATAATACCTTGTTAGCTCTTAAATTTTCAAGAAGAGGGGCATGCTTATTAGGAGGAAATAGAGTCAACCCAAATGAATAGATCTTGTGCGCTGGCCAAAATTGGATGGCATGATCACATGCTAGATAATCGGGGTTATCAACCTCCATTCTCATAAATATGTTTTATATATTGATAAATGCATCATATTAATTACCCAGTTCAAGATATATTATCAGTCATGCTAGAAAAAGGGACATGTACTTTTTCGATTCACAAGATTTAACGGAATGTAAAAGTTTTAAAAAGTAGATTTTATCAATAAAATTTTGTAGGATGGTCATACTCTCGCTCTTCTATCCTTTTTCTATTAGTATCGTTACTTGTTAGTGAAGAAGAAGCTCAAACAAACCACCACAAAAGCCTTGGTGGTTACTAGATATGCTATTTTAACACCCTATATAACCACCGTGATTCGCCTCAATGGCCACCCTTCCAACATAGAAGAGGGAGGTGAATGGTTCAAATCCCCATTTTCTTAGGGGGGGATGGGGGTGGGGTTGCATAAGTCGACTCCCACGCCCTGCAAGAGGCAGGGCAAAAGTCTGAAAGTAAGTGTATAGTAGGAATAGAGTATGACCGACAAAAAAAAAAAAAAAAACACCTATATCCTTTTTCCCCAATTCATATAGTGGAATAGAACGTCAAAAAGTTACATTTAATCATATTTAAATTTTCAAAAATTGTTCCATCATCACTTATCATGTGAGGTTCTGAGGTAGATGGAGCCTCGACAAATTGGGCCCTATTTGATTAGATAACGTAGTCATGTGTAATTCCATTTGCTAAGCATAACACAATCCAAGCATCAATTCAAGATAACATATACTATGGCACATTTTATATTTTACTCTCTTTGTTATCGAGGAAGTTTGATTGGGATGCGTTCGCGTAGGTCTCTCTCTCCCTACCTCCCTCCCCTTCCATATATTTGAAACATTTTTTCTTTTTATTGCGAGCACTCTCGCTCGGTAAAAGAACAAAGCAGGTGTGAAGCAATGATGTCCAGTTCCACATAGGTATAATCTACGTATACACTTGCAACGTTGTCCATTTTCCCATTGGTATAATCTACATATACACTAGTACTTTACTTTAAAAAAAACAAATTAAGTTTTAAATAGATTAAGAGAGAGGTCGTCCGTTAAAGAAATATTATGTATAGATACATGAATCAAAGATGAGGGCCTTAATTAAGATTTACACACAGCAACCTTTCAAGAAAAAAAAAAAAACGGATGACTTTTAGTCAACCGTTCCGGTCTCTAATCATAAGCCATGTTTTGAAAACAGTATAACCGGAGTGAGGGCTGTTGGTATGTGATTCCACCAATTCAATAGATCCAACCGTTTACACCGACTGGATTGAATATAAAGAATCAACTAATAAAACAGTATATGTAAGAATAATTTTGAAAAGTGGACACTGATATTAATAATCCCTAAATTTTGTGGTCCTTGAAATATTCTTAAACATTCAGGGTGGTTTCAAAATTTTCAATTTACATCTAGTACTGCAACTTTCCATAACAAAATCAAATCGGTCATTCGGAACTATTCACAAGTTTCCTCCGTTACACTATTTTCCATATTTTAGAATATATTTTCATTTCAATTATTTTCCTAAATCAACAAAAGATATTTTTCTATTACATTTAACTTTTTGATCTTTATAAGTTTTACAATAGTTTCATTTAAGTAAATTTTAGTTTATGATATCTATAAATGTAAAAGCAGAAACTCATAGGGTTGTATTAGGTCTGTGTCTTTATAAAGATATCGAGGAGTAGTATTATTACTATAAATTAAAATAGGCTGAATTGTCTAAATCTCGGAGAGCAGCATCCAAATTTATCCTATCGTTTTCAAGTCGCAAATTTCGGTACCCACAAAAAGACGGTTACATTTGATGTCATAGAATTACCATTTTAGAGTTATATATAAAGCTTAGAGAGACAAATTTCGCCCATTTTGTTTCTTCTTCCCTTTTTTTCTCTTTTTTTGGCTTATGTTTTTAGGGTTCAATCAATATCCACTAGACTCCCAAACAAAGAGGGTGATGTAAAACAAGCGCCGATTTAACACGAAAAGTAGATATATAATGACACATACCAGGAGTGGCTTCACTCTAAGGATGCAGGAGGAACTGAGATTTCTTAGCTGCTGACTTGTCTGCGAGATGGAAGAAGAGGAAAGCAGGCCAAAACCAGGCCTGATAACACCACAGTACAGGGGGACAAATCAGCACAACTTGAAAATAAGGGGATACTCTCGGGGACGAAGACAGGAGGGACTGCAAATTCATTGAGGAGAAATAATGGAGGAAGATGTTTCAATACCTTCAGCTTCGACTTGGAGCGACTTAGAGGATGAAGGGATTCTTTGCTGATTTTTTGCAATGGGCCAATGACAGAGAGAGAGGCAAACACATACAATTGCCGAGGATATAAAACCAACACGTTTAGTGCTCTCATTTATATAATGAGCACTAGCGCAGTTCCTAGATCAAATACTAAGCCCAACTTATTGACCAAGAAAGGATCGATACTTATATTAGATTCGGGGGTTTCATGGGGAAATTAACTGTTACGCAATGCTTTTCTTAAGATCTACGTAATCATCTCCTTTATTTGCGACTTTTTGCAAGCTTCATGTTGAATGGTATGGTCTCAAATTAGTTTCTTCAACTCAAACAAAAGGCAATATTCTCTAGTGTCCTGGCTTTGTGAAAATTACGGTGCGGTGTGGTCCCGCAAATTAAGGCGTTTTCCTCAATCTCTTCCCATCTAATGAGGACAAGTCTGGATTATTGAACAATAATTCACGTGAACTTCCACTGTTTTTGTAATTGATAGCAAGCCTATTTTATTTGACGGTATGTATTCATGGGAATCTTATACTAGTTAAATTGTCCATTTTCACAAGAAATGAATTTCACTTAAATCATTTGCGTGCTTGGTGGGTCACTTCCCTTAAATCCAAAAACGAAGAATAATGATTGAAAATTAGGCAATTCAAACAAATCTATGGCCCACTGAAGATTTTGCTTTTTTTTTTTTTTTTCTTTGGTTTTGTTTCAGGCATACATTTTTAAGCGTTCCTTTATTGAGTCCACATGTGAAGTGAACGAAAGTGCCACATCTGACATTAGGGATAAAAAGAAGTATTCAGTCATTCTCAAGGAGGAGCTCACGTACCTATTGGCAATGCTTGGCCCGGGTTTCGTAGACTCACAAATGAGAGGGAGACTATTTAGGGCATGTTTGATAACGTTTATATTTCAAGGAACAATTTTTAAATATTTGAAATCATTTAGTAACCGTCCAAAATTTCTATTCATAAAATATAATTGTATTTGGCACCATCCTTAAAATTTCTCTTTTAAATCATTTTCTTTTAATTTTTTAATAACTTTATTACTTTTTTTCATTTTTCTTCTTTTTTTTTTTTCTTTTCTTTCTTTGCTTCTTCTTCTTCAAGGGTTGCCGGTCATTGGCCTTGGGATGATCAACAACCAACCAGATGAGGGCTAGCGACCTCGCCGGAGCGTCGTCAAGCCTCGGCGAGGCTGTGCCTCATCAGCTGAGCCTTGCCGGCAGTTGGGCGAGGCTCGGTCGAGCCTTGGCTAGGCGAGTAGCCTTGCTTAGATTTGGTGAGGCCAAGCTCACCCAGTCGTTGGCGGGGGCCTTGGCTAGGTGAGGCCGACCTCGTGGTGGCTCAACAAGGTCGAGCCTCGCTGACGGCTAGGCGAGCTCGGCCTCACCCAGCCATGGCTCGGCTGAGCCTCGCTAGGCCAAGGCCCACTTGGCCATCGACGAGCTTGCCATACCTCGCCTTGGCCTAGCAAGCCTCCAGTGAGCTCGTCAGATCGGTTGCCGAAGACTGGGGCAACAATTGAAAAAGAAGAGAGAAGGAAGAAGAACAAGACGAAAGAAGAAAAAATAGAAAAAATAGATTAACTTGATTTTAAAATTATTCCCGGGAGCAAAGAATAAGCCTTTTTTTACTTCTCAATTCTATTCTAAATCTACTTCTAGGAAAAAAAAAATAGAAATTTGTTCTCGGGAATAAAATTTTTACCAAACAAATTTTTATTTCAAATATACTCTAGGGAACAAAAGAACAGAAACTATTTATGTTTGGCAAGTTGTCAAACGCACCCTTAGTGCATATCTGAGGTAGGAATTAAAGATAATCTTACGCTAGAAATTTGGAGGGAAAAGGACTGGAGCAACTGATAATACCTTATTAACGCATAATTATTCAAAAAGAGGTGTATATTTATTAGGAGGAAAGAGAGTCTACCAAAAAAGAGTGGATAATTTGCACTAGCCAAACTTGAATGGCATGATGACATCCTAAATAATTGGGTGTTGTCAACCTCCACTCCTCCCCAGTGGCCACCCTTCCAACATGGAAGGGGGAGGTGAGGAGTTCAAATTCCCACATTCTCGGGGGATGGGGTGGGGACGCGTAAGTTTCAGGAGTGGGTTTCGACTCCCACGCCCTGCAAGAGGCAGGACAAAAGTTTGAGAGTGAGTGTAGAGTAGGAATAAAGTAGGACTGACAAAAAAAAAAAAAAAAAAAAAAAAAAAAACCTCCACTCCTCATAACCATGTTCTATGTACCAATATATGCATCATACTAGTTGGGTAATTTAAGATCTTACTACCAGCCGTGTTGCAAAAGATAGACATGTACCCTTTTGATTCATAAGATTTAACGGAAAATGAAGGTTCTAGACACTAGACAGTACAGCTCTCTTCTCCTTAAACTTTTGGCCCTACAGCTTTAACATCTGCCAAGAAACCTGCCGATTAAAGGTACCATTTAGATTTCCTCTTCTCACATTGAAACGCAAAAAGCAAATAGAAACCTAAGTAATCTGAATGGACTACTATATATTGCCCCAATAAGCATGATTGCAAGGGTGATTGCAAGTCGTGATTACTTAATTGCCATTTAACATTCAAATTCCTACGCAAACATAAGATCGTCCAATGCATCCATTTTGCTTTTCCAGAATGGGCATTTTAATATGTAGACTCCAAGATAGCTAAAGCCAATAAACCCAGAAAAGTGTCATCGGACCCCACTTGAACATCAAAGCGAAGAAAAGAGATGAGCATCTATCTTTAATATATTCCTTACTTCAGGAAGATTTTGTGACAATTAAAATCATATTTAGGTCAAATATGTGCTTCTAATCAATATTTGGTGCCGATGCTTGTGTTAGCACCAAGGTAAGTATTCATTCTTTATGCTTGCAATTTATTTATTGCTTTGATTATTGAGAGTTCAATAATGCATGCAAACCCATATGATCATTTCACATGTTAAGAGTAATTTAAAATTAAAGCAAGTTGTTTGCAAAAAAATAAAAATAAAAATAAAAATAAAAATAAAAATAAAATAAAATAAAAGAGAAAATGTATCAAAAGGGTATTAAAGTAATATAACGTAATCAAGTCCATGAACTCATTTAATTTCTGGTTCGTAGAAGTGAAGTAATTCTTCCATTACTTAAAAAATAGATTTGTGGTGATTCTTAATTGAAAAATTATTTGCATGTTAATAACTTAAGCCCTAAGTCGCGAATTGGTATGAGTTTGGAAGAAATAAATTAAGTCTAAACTAAATAATCCATTAACCAAATCCTTAGATGGTTCTACCCGCTTCGAGGAGGTTGCAACAATTATCTTTGATTGCACATTTAATCCCAAGAGTTATCATAGTTGTATACGGAATTATGCGCAATGATGTCATTTTTTTTTCTTAAAGGCGGGTAATTTTCTCTATTCATTAGCTAATAGTTATTTTCATTGCTTTGTAATTCATTTACTTACAATATACTCGCAATTGTTTATTTTAGGAAATTTTCTAGTAGCAAGGGATATTTTTTCTTTATTGATTCTCTAATATCATCTATATGTCATATTTCGTTTTCAATTTTGGAAAATATTTTAATAAAAACATTATAGTCCTCGATTTAGGGTCAAAGGGTTATTATATCATAATAGGTAACTTTATATTGTTCAAATTTTTTGGGAACTCATCATAATTCTCAATTCAAGATATTCTAATAAAAATATGTTAAAATTACCATAAAAATTAGATCATTAGATAAAGCTCGCCCAAGCACGTGGGTCACCCTCACACGAGTAATATCCACTTTTATGTGCAGAAAGATAGATTTTCAATAATCCAATCTTAACCCTAGGGTAACATTGAATGAATCTATGTGTATGTACTCATCCGGATGCGAATGAATAGTGCAAGTTTCATGTTTGTTTTTTCAAATTTCCTCCATCACACATAGGTACTTCAGTAAAAAGGACGAAATTAAATTACACTTGTATTCACAAAGATGTGAATCATATTCACATACTTGCAGTATGGTTAGCAATTTATAGGAACTACACTCGCGCAATGAGACCGCTTCTGCCCTTTCCCCCTTTTTTTTTTTTTACCTTTTAGAGAAGTTACATTGACAGCAAATAACAGTGTTCTTTACTGAACTTCAACCCTTCAATAGCAGAAGTACACAATTTGAGCATGAGCATTATCCTTCCTTTGTTTGAATTTTATGATGTACAAGAAACTACAGCACAAATGGCACTTCTTGAAGAACTTCTCAAAGAGGTGTATGAGTGCATTTTATGTCTCTAGCCAGCATGTAAGTCAGGAATTATCTAGGAAGCTCTTCCAAAAGAGCTTGAACCGCTGATATGCTTCCATCTGCCAACAACATTATAATTTTGGGTAAGTTACTGTCCAGAGAAAAACAGAAGATTTATCAGCAACAGTTAGACTGTTTTAATACATTTACGCTTGATTGCAAAACCTTTCCTATTATGACCTATACAAAAAAAAGGAAAAAAAAAGAAGAAGAAGCAAAACAAAGCAGCAGCCAAATAGAAGTTTCAAGTCTAATACTGCCTTCTCTGATCCAAATTCAATTAGTTGAAACAAAATACTTTATATCAAATGGCTTTAAAGATAATATGCCAAGATACAATACAGCCAGGATGGGTAAACAAATGAATAAGCTTATGGAAACCAAGGAATCTACAAAGTCAAGAAAGAAACCGAGTCCGACTCTATTGTCCTCCAACCATACCATGACAACATTACCATGAATGCCAGGTTTTCAACCTCTTTTGGTTTGATCTACCGAATAGTATTGCCCCTATTCAAATGCTACTCAATCGATATCTTATGACGAATTCACATTAATAAGGATGGAAACTGATGGTTTTAGTCAGGTATTAGTGGGAACATGAACATCTATCTCAATTAATCAAAACCAATGGATTCATCGACAAAAAATATCGTGAGAAAATCAACTTATGATGAACTTCTCGCATTGGAACAAACTGTACAATGTCACTCGTGGCCACCTGACTAGTAGAGCTTTCCATCTAATTTCATGGTCAGCATCAAGTTTCTGATGGGAATAAAAATTGTAGACTGTTAAGCTCTCTATATCTTCTCTAGAAGAGATATTCCAATATAGTTCTTAAATGCAATCGCGAGGAAGTTTGACTTAAACCATGGAAAACAAACCTACCTCCATTTGTGTAAAATCTGCACCTCCAACTCTAACTATCAAAATTGAGAGTGGAAGATCTGATGCCCTCACTAATGCGTCCATGGTTTCCTATTGATCCATGAGAACTCCATCCAAAAGGAGGAGGCAAACTTCTATCAGCTATGCAGAAAAACATATAAAAGCTAAGACATATCGAATGTTTGTTTCTATATTACTATTATTAAGAGCAAAACATAGTATTTGCTATTGTTATAAGAAAATGATTGGCCAGCTATTTAAGCAGCCGTATCGATGACTAGCCCTATTGATCACTGGGCCAAATAAAGTGGGACTTGCCAAGGCAACATTGTGCAAAGCACTAGCATAAGCAGCCATGATGCCTTCGACTCCTTCAACCTATCAACAAAGAGTTCTGACTATGAATTATGGAATTGGATATAATGTCTCAGAGATTTTTCTATAACAGTCCCTGCTCCAAAAGTGAATATACCATGGGCCTTTGGTAACGGTAGGGTTAGCTGGTGATTTGGATTTTGGGCTATATTACGAGATAAGTCTCCAGACTTGCTGTAGCCTTTAGAACTTAAAATGAGTTATAAAATGAATTTATCATCCATTTTGCTAGCTCTAGTTTTCGCCAAAGTAAATTGGCACGAATTAAAATTCAAAAAGTAGCGGATCAGATGAATTCATTTTTTTAATGAACCTTACTCTTCTTGTCCAAGATAGTCAAACTTAGAAAATAGATAGAAAAGAATGACCAAACAAATGAAGGGTAGACAACTAAACTAACTTAAAGTTCAGATAATTTCAGTAGAACACTTCTTGCTAATCCACGTTTCGGGCTGTCAACAACTGTGGACCTAATCGTGGAAACATTTGTCCGCTAAAAGAAGATGGATGGAACCAACCATCTTGGCTGGGACATCCATAATGTTTGAAAAATTGGAGTCAATACCAACACCGTGTAAACTTAAAGAAATATATATGAAACTACGATAGCCATCACAATGCTCATTCAAGAATCTAGAAGGCAAATGTTTCAATCTAGCCAAAACAAAATCTGATTCCGCTACTGCCAAACAAACAGTGAATATTATCTATATGTAACCAGCAAAAGATCCAACACTAAATCCTGCATAATTTCAAAACAATGTCAAAGACGTTGCGATACTCTCATTAGAAGTTATGCACATAAACAATATCACGCCCAAGGAGGGAAAATCGGTCAAGATAAACATCAATGCCACCGTCAATCAAAAACTGGACTAGTGCTATGATTTTTCCTTCAAACTCGTCCCTCTCTCTTGGAGCACAGGAAGCAGTGCACACATAAGGTTCCCTAGCCCAGTCCGCGAAAATCCAGCCGACGGCCAAAAAAGCCAGTATGTTTGAATGAGCACCATGATGGAAATCTCAAGGACACTGTCGTGAGCTACCCTTTCCATCCGGATGGGAAAAAGACATAGCTTCAGGGATATTGGCTAAAAGTGCACCTAAAGCACTCGGTTAGGCACAAACTTTCTGAAGCCCTATCACGCATGATGTTGGGATATTTGATATTAAATCCAATTAATGCTATGAGGGTTTTCAAATGAAGAGTCGCAACTAACCTATTTGGGTTGGTTGGAAACCAAGTAAGGAATAGAAATATATCTCACTTCCTATTAGTTGCACGAAATAATGCGGAAAAGTGAAATGGGGGAATTTTTAATATATTTTGATATATCATAACAAAAATTACACAAGTCTATTTATAGGCTTTATATAATGGTTATCTAAGGTAACAAGATAAACATAATATCAAATATAATTAATCAAGGAGTAAGAAGATATAAGGATAATACTGAGAGATATGTGGAATTAACTAAATATAATAATATTGCTAACCCTATGCGTCCATAGTATTTACACCGAATTAGTTAACTAGTGTTCTTTGGAGACCTAATCTTGTTTGATCATTGACCAAAATATTTAGGCAGCCTTCTTAATGTTCCATTCCTAACTAGGTTAAAAAGAAAACAACAATCAATGTATTAAAAGTGTGCAATCAAGTAATAATCGAAATGAAAATGCACAAATAACAATCCTATTGTAAATCCTTAAGAACCTGTTTAATTTTTTTTATCAAAGATTTTTGCACATTTTAAAAGAAAACTGCTCAAATTCTAAATTCTGATCTTTTTCCTAATTTTCAGAAGAAAGAAAAATTCGGAATTTTTTTATTTTTTAATTAAAACATATTTTTTAAATGCTTTTTTAATCTAAAAAGGAACCCGGGTCGGGTCCTAGCGCCCGGTTCGGGCAACGATAGGACGGGGCTTCGCCCCCGGTTGGGCTACTGTCATGACCGGGGACAACCACCCCAAGCCCAACCGGCTGTTCTCTTCTTTCACCTAGCTCGAGCCCCCTACGCCCCAAGCCCACCTTCCCAATTTCCAGCCCAAGTTCACTAAGTGTCAAAATCAGCCCGTATTTGCCTATATTCGACTTAAGCCCAAATTCCACTTATCCCAGACAAGCCCCACATCTCCAAGGCCGAGTCCAACCCAAACTTAGTGACCCAAAATATGCCCGAGCCCATAAAACTTATCTAGGCCCAAAATTCATTAAACTTGACCGAGCCCACTCTTCCTAAAGCAACACCAAGACTTCAGACTAGAACACCTCTTTTCACAGTCGGCCGAACCCACTCATTCACCGGACCTCCGCCGTTGGTCACCACACTCGACCGTCGTTACCAGTCACCACTGCAACATCTCTCACTCGCTAAAGCCATGGCACCATCGGCCATCACCTTGAGCCACCAACGTGCGGCGGCTACCACTTCACGGATGCAGAAAAAGTCCAAAAACACGGCAAATGGCCAACAAACGCCCGGAAACAAACCAAAATCAGGGAAAATCAACACAAGCTCGGCTCAGGCATTTTAACGAACAGGTGAGGCGCGCAACTGGAACGAGAGGTTCCCGGCTCAAACGGGGCCGAAACCCGCGCTGGACTCTCGACAAACGACTCAAGACATACACTGTGACCAAACGAGGAACCGGCGGGGCCGGGGTTCGTGTGAGCCGGACGACTGCGAACCCCGGCCCGGCGTCCACAAAACAGGGGGGAAACAGAGCACAAGTAGTGAAGGGGAAGGAACAAGGCGGCGGCCCGCGGCATTCCCTACCCAGCTTGGCGGCGCCGAACGGGGGTGAACTCGATAAATCGGACTACGTCTGGTCGCCTTGCACGTCCCGAGCTGGAATCCTCAGGAAATCTAACCCCAAATTGAAGAGAAAAAACGAGCCGAGAACTTCCGTGACTTCGGTGCAGGGAAAAGGACGCGTCGGCGGGTCGTCGGCCCAATCGAGGTGCGGTGGCCACCGGCTCTCTCTCTCTCTCCCCCCCTCCGTCCTCCCTCTCTCGGCCACCTTCTTTCTTTTTTAAGAAAAAAAAGAAAAAGAAAAAGAAAAAGAAAAAGAAAAAGAAAACCAACCGGTGAGTGCGTCTTCCACGGCCTCTCTCCTGGGGACCGAGTTAGGTCCATTTCCAGCTAAGGGCCGCCTCTGGAATCGTGGCTAGGACGCCCTCCTCTACTGCTGTAGCTCTGCCATTTCTCTCCCTGCGCTGTTATGTGCGGAACGCGTGCGAGAGGAGAGGAGGAAGAAATGGTGCACGGGCCGAGCGCGGCAAAAAGGGAAAATGAGCCGACCCGCACGGGGAAAAGAAGAGCGCTTTCCCTTTTTTTTTGGTTTTAAAAAAATTAACTAGATTCTATTAGTATTAATGCAAATGCTCCTAATATCTATACGCTATGTAATTTAATAAAATAAATTTTTGCTAAGGCCCGAGGGCAGTTCTCAATTTTTTTTTTCATGCAATAAATATATAGCAAAAATTTAGACATCTACTTATTAGATTATGGGACTTCTTCACCTTTGATAAATGTGTGGTCGGTTATTATCATCATCCAAATACTCTTCAACTCCAAAGAAACCTCATGACAAATGAAATAATTGTCAAGCTTACCAACTAACACAATCTCAGTAGATGAAAGATTTGGGAGACTGTACATATGATACCCTATTAAAAACGATATTGGAAAATTGAGTCTAACCTACTAAACGGCGTCTACCAAAAGCTAACCCTCATAAAAAAAAAAAAAAAAATCCATATGCGGTTTGATGAAGGATAGCAACCCCACATTTGATTGATTATTTGCTCAACCATTATAGTGCACTAGTACCATTATCAAGGAAATTAAGCACCTACCATGCATTAGAACACTATTAGTGCATTAGTTGCAAAAGGCTTGCTTCAACATCTTATTGTGGAGACACATTTTATCATTTAAAAGCAGCCACTTCGATCGTAGCAAGCATGATAACTGAAAGAAACGAACAATTGTCTGTAAGACACGGCTAATTACTGACACTCCTTAAGATTAACTAAAGAAGCAGGCAAACACACCGTTGATACCTAAATTTTGGCGACCCCTTTAGTCATTTATTGCATTAAAAAATTATGAGTTAATTTTATCCCTGAAAAAAAAATATTAATTGCATAGCATATAGATTTAGGTGCATTTATTTTTAATTTGCATTTATTGGACCGGTGACGAATTAGTTCAAAGTGGTGGTTCTGAGCTTTAGATTGATAGGTTGGACTAAGCCCACGAAGGGAGCAAATTGGTCCAAGCTCGTTTTCTTTTATGACAAAAAATTATCTTGTGACAAATAGAGATTTGAAATTTTCTGGGATATGATTGAGATTTTTCAATATCATCAGATAGGGCAAGTGTGACAAAAAATATTGCGAGCACATCTTTGCAAGATTTTGGATTTGAGAAAAATTCTATCAGAATCTTGAATAAAATCGGTGAAGGAATATTGCATTTGAAAAAATCCTCATGGATGTTGATCTAAAACCCTAGTGTACTTTGCTACATTACAGAGTGAGGAAGGAGGCCACACATTGAATATACGGCCGCTCAAAGGGGCTTTTCTCGGTTTTCTAGGTCAAAAATTGAAGACAAAGGAGAAAAATTTCTGTCTTCGTTTTCAAGGTTTTCGGGGGCTCTTCATTCATTCTTTTGGGAAAATTAAAAACAATACAAAAAGAAGGGAAAAGCTGCCGAGGAGAAAAGTCAAGGTTAACATATATAGAGCTACAATGGAGAGAAGAAAGCGAGAGAGAAAAGAAAGGAGGTCTCTCTCTCTGTCTTGTTCATCACTCGAAAGCTGTGTTTCACCGTCAACTCCTTCGCTGCTGCCTTGGCGTTTCCAAGTGTCCCACTTGCATCCATCCATCACTGGCGATAGCTTTGACAGCAGCATCAACGAGTGCTCCCGCAGTCTTCAATCGATCCAGGACAATTCCTAAACCACGTTGTGGAGTGCGGGAAGAAGCCAACGCCCGCACAACGAGGGCGTCATTAGGAAGAAAAACAAAATTTGGACTTCAAACGGCTACTCGTGACGTGATATAGTGATGCTCGGCGAGGCTCGGGTCTTTGTGACTCACGGATGGACGGGATGGTTCGGCATTGGTGCCTCGCTGGAAAATCTGCAGAAAAGAAATCTTCGGCAATTGTGTTCTTCGTGGACGTCTCTTTCTTCGGATGGGTTCTTCTCTTTTGGTACCGAGCACTACGATCAACCGAGGGCTGTTTTTCTTCGTACTGTTGGGAATAACGGATCCCCGAAAATCGGATTTGACACTAAATCGAACCCCTAAAACGAATGCGGAAGACGAACCCCGGGAAAAACACGTATCACCGATCGTAAAGCACACCACGGATTCGAGCGTACCTTGTTAGCCACAGATTAAACATCGATGCCGAAGATCGAGGAAGAAATTTGGCCCTGTTCGATCCGATGACGACAATTCGCTTGGAAGGAAGATGGCGTCGCTTCTTTTTGCTTACTGTTCCCTTTTGGAGAGAGAGAGAACGTTGGAAAGAGAGGGAGACGTATGTAATGTTCAAAGGGTGCGTTCTCCCTCTCTCTCCTCCCTTTTATACGTCCCTCCATCCACGGGCCCTAATTCCGTGGGCCGGGCTTTTAGGCCCAACATGGGTGGACGGGCCAACTTAGGCCCATCACCTAAAACCATCATCTCCCACTCGCACATGGTGGGCTGAACAGAATTCTCTTTACCTCTCTTCAACATTCATACCGGTGAATAATCTGTGCGACCAGCATACTTTGAGAGCTCGTTGCCATACATCTGTTAGGAATATACAGCAGTTCATAATGGGTATCACACTCTGAGTAGATTTAGTATGCAGTACCATAGATCGATCGATCACATTTATATCTCTCTTGATCTCTTTTAAACAATGATATATATTGTATTCACAATTATGATTATCCCAAAGACAATCATAATTGGTTAACCGGTGAATACAAAACTATAATGTGATTCTCCAAATTCGATCTTCCTCTTTCCTTTAAACTCTCAATTTCAGTTCAGCTTGCTTTTCTAGAAATGTCCCATTAGATCGAATCAAACTAATGACCATTGGCAACATCCTAAGATATCAAACACTAAATAGAAATCTTGAGAATAAGTAAGAGTCATGAGGGGACTAAAAATTGAGGAACTCTTTTCCTCAAGAGTCTCACACGACATAAAAAATTGAGATCAAACTTTTGTCACTCTTATTGGTCGTCTCATGCATACGTAGTATGAAATACGTATTACGGTATTAACTCCTTTCCCATGGAGCGTATGTCTACACTTTCGATACCGTACAAATGATAGTTCAGACATACCCAATGTCTAACTTGAGTTCACGTATCTACTCATTTACAAAATTCATCAGAACTCACATCTGGCATCATAGATAGATAAAGTAAAATATGTGGGGTATTTTACTTTCGGACATAGTAAGTATTATGTACTCATCTTAACGCTCAGTTAAGGCGATATACATGTTTTAAGCTTGAGCTCTCGATTATCACCTAGATAATAAGCTTAAAAACAGTCTCATCTCTATTGATCACACAGTAAATAGAGGCGATTACCCATGTGAGTGGGCTAATCTTATATCTGTTCGACATACTTTCTCAACTTAATGTAATGCACCGAGCATTAAGATGTATAAAGATCAAACAAAGATTCATAGGCATTAATGATGAAAAACACAAATTCATCAAATGTAAAAACTTCGGGGAAATTACAATCCAGTACATTAGACTCTACGCAATCCTAGAGATTTCATATGGCCACAAAACACATCTCTAGGTATTGGCTTTGTCATAGGATTTGCTACCATTCTTTGCGTAGTATGTACTCTAAGTTTACATCTTTTCGTGCAATCATATCCTTGACAAAATTATACTTGGTATCTATATGTTTGGTCTTGCCATGATATTTTGGATCTTTGGTGTGCTCTTTCGCTGCTTGGCTATCACAGTTAACCAATAACAAATCTGCAGCACTTCCAATAACACCTAAATGATCCAATAATCTCTTAAGCCAAACATCTTCTTATACTACTGCTGTATCATGCCACGAACTCAGTTTCTATCGTGGACAAGGCTATACACTTTTTTTTCTTACTGCTCCAATATATGGTGCCATTATTCGGTAAGAGAACAAACCCAGAGGTAGATTTCTTTTCATTTAAATCTCCTCCCCACTCAGCATCATAATAGCCTTTGAGTTGCAGATCCTTTCCTTAATAACTCAACGTATAATCAGCAGTTCCCTTTAGATACCTCAGTATTCTTTTAACGGCTTTCCAACGTGCTTGACCTGTATTGGATTGGTATCTACTCATCATTCCAACTGCAAAACATATGCCAGGTCTTGTACACATCATAGCGTACATCAAGCTTCCAATAACACTAGCATAAGGAACATGTTTCATTGTTCCTTCTCTTGTGGAGTCCTTGGACACAGTTTATGGCTCAATCCCTCACCTTTTGTAATAGGAGTGTCTATGGGTTTACAATCCCATATCATTCATCTCAAAGTTGGAAGACAACCAACTCTTGACAGTCTTAACAAACTCCATATTGCTTCCGGCAATTAGTATATCATCAACATATAATGATATGATCACAAATTGATTATTGGATCTTTTGATATATACACAATGATCCTCATCAATCATCGTAAAATCATATGCCATTATGGCATTATGAAAACGTATATACCATTGTATTGATGACTGCTTAAGACCATATATCGACCTTAATAGTCGACATACTTTTTCTTCTTGGCCTTTCACTATGAAACCAGCATGTTGTTCCATATATGTTCCTTCATCTAATTCTCCATTGAGGAAATCAGTCTTTACATCCATTTGATGTAACTCAAGATCCATACTAACCACTATTGCTAGAATAATGCGAATCGAGGTAAATCTCACTACAGGAGAAAATGTATCTTCATAATCAATTCAATCCTGTTGATTATACCTCTTCGCCACAAGGCAAGCCTTATGCTTTTTATCGAGCCATCAGCCTTTCGCTTTATTTTGAGAACCCACTTGTTCCCAATAACTTTGCGTCCTTTTGGAAGATCAACCAGTTCCCAGACTTGGTTTGACTTCATTGACTCCATTTCCTCTTCTATTGCATTAATCCATTTTTCCTTACTAGGGCAATTAAGAGCCTTATTAATATTTCTTGGCTCATCCTCATCTTGTGGAGCAACCATAAAAGTTTCCCTTTCAATGTCAAAACGTCGACGGGGAATACTTTGGCGACTTGTTCGCCGTATGGGAGATTATACATTTAGCACATCATTCCCAATTATGCTCCCACTCGGATTAGATAATAACGATATCATCTCATCATGTGGTTGTAATTGAGAATGAGTTGAATTCAATTCATCACTTCTCATATTACTCCCACTTGGATGAACTCCACTAATATCATTATCTTGATCCAAGGTTTCAAATAAGCCTATTTCGCCATTCTTAGTAAATTCATCCTCTAAGAATGTGACATCTCGTGATTCAAATTCAGTTATACTCCCACTTTCCTGCTCACCTATGAACACATACTCTTTCAAGTGTTCGGAGTATCTCATTAAAATACTCTTCTTTCCTTTGGGATCCAATTTCCCAAACTTGTGAGAGGACTCATGAGTATAGGCAGCACAACCCCATGGCTTAAGAAAACTTAAGTCTGGTTTTCTACCTGTCCATAACTCATATGGAGGAGTGGAAGTAACTGATTTGAAAGGCATCCGGTTAAGTATATAGGCAGCAGTTAACAACGCATCACTCCAAAAAAGTAATAGGTAAGTTAGCATGCGCTATCATGGACATAACCATTTCCAGTAGGGTTCTGTTTATTCTCTCTGCAACACCATTTTGTTGAGGAGTATATGGAATAGACAACTATCTTTCTATTCCTTTTTCATCACATAATTTTCTAAACTTATCAAATAAAAATTCTCAACCTCGATCGGATCTAAATACCTTTATTTTCTTGTCTAATTGATTTTCTGCCAGGTTCATAAACCTTCTGAAACAACTTATGCTTCAGATTTATGAGAAATCAAATAGACATATCCGAATCGAGTATAATCATCTATAAAAGTGATGAAATAAACTGCCCCTTGGTGTCTTCTCACATTCATTAAACCACAGACGTAAGAATGTATTAAATGCAGAGGAAATTCATCTCTTTTACTTTTTCCAAATGATTTCCTTGTCGTTTTCCCTACTAGGCAATGCTCACATATAGGCAAATCGACTTTTTCAATGTTGTCCAACAAGCCCTATTTGGCTAGTCTATTCATATGTTGTTGGCCAATATGACCAATCCTAGCATGCCACATAATCACATCATTATCACATGAAGTAGAAGACGTGAAACAAGGGAATAACATATTGACATCACCACAGTCAACATTTAGTATAATAAAACCATCCAGAAAGTGACCACAACCATAGTAGTTTGTATCCAAATGTATCTAAATACAAATCTACACCTCTATTATGGAAGTTCATACCAAAACCAAGTTTAACCAACACCAAAACAGACACTTAAATTTCGACGAATCTCCGGAGCATATAGAACATCATGTAGGAACAAGGTGCGTCCACCATGCATGTTCAATTGGCAGGTGCCAATCTCTTTTAACTTCAGCTCTGGAGTTATTTCCCTCATTGATCCGCTTAGTGCCAGTTGGTACTCGTCGGAATTCTACAAAGGATCCTCTATCCTTTGCTACATTGGTCTGTTACTTCTGAATCTACAGTCCACAAAGGATTGGATTCAGCTAATAATGCAGAACTTGACACATAAGCAAAGTTCTCAAATGTACAAGAGGTGTTTACCTTCTTTGGCTCACGACAGTCACAAGCATAGTGACCTCTATTGTCACAATTGTAACACCTCACCCTTGATATTTTCTTCACTTGAGGACGTTTTCCTCTCTTGTGTTGGTTAATTCTTGATCTCTTGCAATAAGGACTTGATCCTTTACATTCCCACATATTGAACGAATCAATACGCTTGCGCTTAGAGCTTAAAGCCCTTTCTGAGCTAGAACCAGCATTGCAAATTTCTATTTTCAGCTCAAATGCCGTTAAACGGTCCTCTACCAGCTCAAGGTGGCGCACAACATCCTCAAGATCTTCCATAACATGGTCAAGAGCTTCTAGTGCTTCTTGCTTTTCCAGCACATATTGAATCTCCATATTCAATATTTCACAATTGTTGCCGTTCACATCAGCAATTACGTTATTAGTTGCTGAAACCATCGATCTGAACACATCAGACATACATGCACGAATAATTAATGCCTATCATTTATGCATCTCTATTTGCACAGACCCATCATATTAATGAATAATTTCAAGTAAGGTTTCAGAATCAAAAGGTCACTACATTTCCAATCATCCTCCAAAAATCATAACTTAAAACTATTATTAATATAATTGTCTTATGCAAAATAAATTCTATGAAGTTACAAAAACTTCTATAACTACCCACAACTAACTACCCACAACAATCAGCAATAACAGAAAGCAACAGATAATTGACATCTAATAAAATAATAATGCTTTCAACTAATACAATAATCCATTACACTAAGTAATATATCCAAAAAGAAACATCAACATAGAAAGAAATATTCACACAAAAAAATCTCAAACTAATCTAAGAAATAAATAGGGAAAGTTCCTTCTAATCTATCAGTCAAGGTATCTGAGAAAACTGAAGGCACATTTGCCAACTATGGAAAAACTTTTGGAGAGCTTTCATGTCGCCACCAAGGCGCATTTACTCTGCGCCATGTGGCGCTCAATCTAAGGGTTGAAGTTTTGTCCAACTCAAAAAACTTTTGGAGAGCTTTCATGTCGCCACCAAGGCGCATTTACTCTGCGCCATGTGGCGCTCAATCTAAGGGTTGAAGTTTTGTCCAACTCAATCCTATAGTACTCTCTAACAAAAGCTTCTACTAGCCTCCTATAATCCGGGACCACGTTGACCTCCCATAGCCGATCTAACATTGCTTGCCATTTAGGTGGAAGAGTGTTCATCAAAGCCGGCAACTTCTCAAAATCCGGCATAAGATAATCATTTCAGATGATTTCTTGTATCATTTGATTGACCTTGACCATGTGTGATACTAAATCACCATCAAGCCACTGATAATCAGCTAACTCTTTCATCAGCCTTTTCAGTCTAGCTCTTCCTTTGTCCGTTCTCGGGATTGTAGGTATCCGTGTATAACGCATCATAGTTCTTGCAACAAATGCAGAACCAATAAATAGATCACTTATAATCCACAATAAACAAAATGGAAAATACATAATTTTCCATGATTCATGCAACAGATGCAGAATAAAAAATGGATTACCTCTAACCTACACAGACATAATTGAAAAATAAACAAATTCTTTTTTTTTTTCCGGGTCAACGGTCAACGGTCGGTCAACGGTCAACGGGTCAATGGGCGGCAGGTCCTCGGACCGGTCGGGCCGGGTCGCGCGAACCGCCCGCACGTGCCTCGCGCGTGCGCGGGCTGACGTAACGCAGATGTCAGCTGGCACGTGCCGCGCGCGTGCCGCGCGTCTGCGGTTCGGGTCGGGTCGGGTTGCCGGTCGGGTTGCCGGCCAGTGACCGCCCGGCCAACCGGCTTCATTGTTGACGTCATCGATGACGTCAGCACGTGTCGGTCCACCGATCGGCGCGTGCCGGTTCGCCGGCCGCCGGCGACGACGTGCCGGTTTGCCACCGGCGCGTGTGGCGCACGCGCTGGGCGAGCCAGCGCTTCCGGGCGCGTCGCGCCCACGCGCAGCGCCTTCTGGCCGCGCGTGTGGGCGCGTGCGGCGTTGCCCGGCGGCACACGACATGTCGCCGGACTCGCCTCAACGACCTCTTTCACCCAGTGCCTTCAGAATTCGATTTCAACTTACGAAAACTCAGAAAGATGGCCGAACAACGCTCGGGTGTCGGGATTTCTCGCGTCGATCCGTGCCGGCCGATTTTCTTCGCGGAAATTCAATCAAAAAACATCAAAGGGGTCGGGAAAAACATGAACTAGGGCTCTGATACCAATGTTGGGAATAACGGATCCCCGAAAACCGGATTCGACACTAAATCGAACCCCTAAAACGAATGCGAAAGACGAAGCCCGGGAAAAACACGTATCACCGATCGTAAAGCACACCATGGATTCGAGCATACCTTGTTAGCCATAGATTAAACACCGATGCCAAAGATCGAGGAAGAAATTTGGCCCTTTTCGATCTGATGACAACAATTCGCCTAGAAGGAAGATGGCGTCGCTTCTTTTTGCTTACTGTTCCCTTTTGGAGAGAGGGAGAACGTTGGAAAGAGAGGGAGACGTACGTAATGTTCAAAGGGCGCGTTCTCCCTCTCTCTCCTCCCTTTTATACGTCCCTCCATCCACGGGCCCTAATTCCGTGGGCCGGGCTTTTAGGCCCAACATGGGCGGACGGGCCAACTTAGGCCCATCACCTAAAACCATCACATACTGTGTTCTTTTTCCCCAAATTCCTATAATAGATTAAAGTGTTAAAAAGTAACATCTATCGAATTTAATTTTTTGATAGCAATACATAATCTTTAGTTGCACATTTTATTTACAATTTGTACTTGTTGACCTTAAATAAATTTTGATGATTTCAAAACACACTTTTGCGTATTTGTAATTGTTACAAGCTATTTGAATATGTTTTCTATAGTTATGGGTAGGCTAGCAAGAGTTAAAAAAAGCTTGGCCTGGTTTGAAAAAAGGTCTGGCTAGATACCTGTTTACGCTGAGTTCAAATTTGAATCTTTTCTACCTAATCTAGTGCGTGTTTGGCCATTTCTTTTGGAAACCTGAATCTTCAATGGTCGAAAAACTAGCTATTTATAGTGTTAGTAAGTGCTAATTGAGTTTGTTTTCCTATAAATAAGGTAAACGATTGTCTGGGGCACGTGTACATGAAAATTACTTGCAAAATCTCTTTTGTATTCACTCTGTAAATCAATTTTTTGTGAGACTAAACTTTCGGAAGCAATTGTTTAGAAAGACTGCACCTTGTTCATAGGGGAGTGTTGGCTCTTATATAAACCAACCATACCAACCATTGTGCTAGGCCTCAAGTATAGCAGTTTGGGCAATACTCCTAGAAGGTCCTGGGAGTGGATTATGAGCAATATGGGCCAAAAGAGTATAAATACATTGAGCATCTCTCTTCCCTGCCGTCTTTTTATATCCACGCATGCCAAGTGTTATATATTGATAGCCGTTAAACATATTTTTAGATATTTTAAAGATAGATCATCATTAAGAGTGGCATTCGAGAAATTCATCTTTTGCTCTTATCTGGATGCAGATTTTTGTGATCGTAAAATCAATTGAAAAGGTACTAGTGACCAAAGGGCAAATAGTTGATTGGCTATTTTTAATAATGAGCACTACTTGACTCTAACTTTTGTCTTAAGCAGACAAGCTCGCGTTAGGAAGTCGAAACTAATCCTAAATGAAATAAGCCCCACTTATGAAACTAATCCTAAATGAAATAATAAGCCCCACTTATGAAACTAGTAGCTATCCACAATTTCACAAGCCATGCTCTCTTATACAAAACAAGAAACACAATTAGCAACCAACTGTCTATATGTTGGTCTCGAGAGATATTAATTGTTGTTCATACCTACATGACTATGAGAAATGAACAAGTAAGGTAATTACTTCCTAAGATTCAACATTTGGATGTCAATGTATGTATCTTCATATGATTGTGATGCATTGCTTGCTCCCTATTTCTTCAAATAGATGCACCTGAGGACCGATTTAAGTTGACGTTCAAGATTAAGGATGAGTTTGAGGTATCTCTGAGTGACTTAATGCTTGATACGACGATTATGCACTGCTTCAAAAGGAATGGAGTTAATGGATGGGATGACCCTTACTTTTACCTTAGAGGGTTTTGATGGTGATCTCAAGGGTGAAACTTCATCTGATGGTCAATGCATTGAAGAGTCCACACTAAAAAGTATGGACACTAGAGGCGACAAGGAACTTAAATAAGAGAAAACGGATGGGATGGCCAACCCTAATCCGGAGGGTGAGGACACTATTAACGCGTTCTTAGAGTCGTTGAAGTTGATGAAAATGAGGATGAGGACAAGATTAGTCATCAGTTGAGACACTTTCTAACCGAGTTAAGTTCCCTTTAGGGAGTAATTCATATGGTGAGAAATGAATTGCTACAAGTTTTTCACCAACTTCACTAGGACATTGGTCTCCCATTTTGCCTAATTTTTTCTTCAGCTCACTTATTTCCTGAATAGCCTCCATTTCCTCCTACTCTGTTTTAAACTCACATTGAGATTGATTTGTAATTTATGTTGAAGTTGTTTTATGTTGAACTTGCTATATGTTTGTGTTGTATTTAATAATTGTCAACCTTGTGTTGAATTGATGTTTCGTGAATATCTTTGTTACACAAATGGGTCTTTTGTGTTTGATGATACATTCCACCTTAAAGCCCTTTTTGATGTTATGACAAAGGGGGGAATATAATAATGTTTTATTATATGTGATGTAATCACTTGATTTATTTCTTCTATATTACATTAAGGGGGATTTAATTTGAGGTTCTAAAAGTGATTTTGTCATCATAAGAAATGGGAGATTGTCAACCTTAACTTAATTTTGATGATTCTAAGACTCACTTTTGTATATTTGTAATCGCTATGAAATTTTTTTTTTGTGCGTTTTCTGTAAGTTTGTGCAAGGTGGAAACCGACTCCTGTCTAAACATATCTAGGTACCCGGCTAAGTAATTGCAAGATAATAGGCTACGATTGGCCAAGTACCTAGCTTTACAATATACATTGTAATTTTGCTCACCCAACCTAATTAATCCTGGGCCATCTTTTGAATGGACATCCGGAATGTTGACGGGGATTAGTCAGGAGAGTTTGCTTTCCTTCGAATAAGGTAGCTCATCGTCTTGGGACATGTGTACGTGAAAATACTTGCAAAGTCATTCTTGTATTCACTTTGCAAATCAACTTCTTGCGAGAAAAATTCTTTGTAAAAGGATTCACCTTATTCGTAGAGGAATGCTAGCTCTATTAAGATGCATTTAGTAATCATTTTATTCTTGAGAACAATTTCTACTTAGAAATGTTTTTTTTTTTAAATTCCATTCCTTGAACGAATTTTTCATTATTTGAATGCATTTAATAACTGTCTAAAATTTCTATTCTCCGAATAGAAATGCATTTGATACGATCCTCAAAATACTTTTATAACTTAGAATTTCCTTTAATTTTTTGAATAATTTTATTGCATTTTCTCTTTTTTCTTTTTTCTTTTTTGTTTCTTTTCTTCTTCCTTGAGTTGATCATCAGAGTGTCACCGGCCCCCGGCAAGACCGAGCCTTATCAATTTGAGCCTCGCCGTGGCTAGGCAAGGGCGAGGTCAACCTTGCCCAGATCTGACGAGGCCAAGCTTGTCTAGCCATTGACGAGACTCAACCTCGCGGTGGGTGGGTGAGATCAAGCCTCACCGATGGTTGGGTGAGCTTAGCCTCACCAAATTTGGGCGAGGTCGACCTCGCTCAACTAAGGTGAGGTCGAGTCTCATCAGGGGTTGGTGACGCTTCGGTGAGTTTGCTAGCCCTTGTCTAGTTAGAGACCGGCTCAAGTAATAAGAAGAAAAGGAAAAGAAAAAAAAAAAAGAAGAAAAGAGAAAAAGAAAAAGAAAATGTGCTTGATTCTGGAGTTATTCTCAAGAACGAAGAATCATTTTTTTTTTTACTTTTTGATTCTATTCCAAATCTATTCTCGGGAACAAAAAAGTTACCTAACAAATTTCTATTCCTTGCTTATTCTTTTTTTGGTTCTACAGAACAAAAGAATAGAATTGGACAGTGTTTGACCAATTACCAAATAGGTCCTCATAAATCAACTTTTCTATGAAACTTCAAACATAGTGGAATCAGAACAATTCCTGAATGGTAATGAGGGGTGGATTGGCCACTAATTTCAGCTGAACTACTTTAAATCGGACAAGCGTCCCTCTTTCGTGCTCTTTTTATATTAATGCATGCTAAGTGTGTCATATATTGTCAATATGAAATCTACACTTACATATTCATTAAATTTTTGCATAAGTTGAATTTAAGAGACGACAGCCACAGGATAAAATTTTTGGATTATGCTGCTTTAATGTGGTTATTATTATATTTGCAAAAGACATACTGGATTAGGACCAGCATAGGTAATTAAAATAAATAACATGGCCACACCGATTCACCCTAGACCTAATATACTTTAAGTGCCAAAAAAGTTTTGAACCTTTTGTCTTTATGTCGATTTAGTCCTTAACCTTTTTAGGTTGTGTCAATTCAGACCTTTCCGGCCAATTTTCCCGTATGACTTCATCACTTTTCATATTCACCATAGATTTAGTGATGGCAGAGTTACTCCTTTTAACATTTGGGAAATTAAGGGAAATGGAGAAAATGAATGTTTGGTTGGGAAATGCAGAAAAATTTAAAATTTCTTCGACAAAGTAAAGGGTGAAATTTCGAAATTTCCTCCTACAATTTTTCCTCACCCCCTCATCGCAAACGTAGCAAAGACATGGAACTTCTGTGAATACAATTCTGTTTTGCCTCCTTGGTCCTACGAGTTGTCTGTGGCATCAATTAGACTAAGACACAACTAGTGGGCTAATTAGGTTTTGGGCTGAGCCCAATACACAACTTGTAAATTTCAATCTTCGCCAGTCATATTTAATGGCAGACAAAGGAGGATTACCTCATATCATCACTTCTGTTCGTGACATGTGGGGATAAAAATTCAATTTAAGTCAACAACCTTGTGATAGTTTCAACCTAGTCTTGAATGATCGATCAAGTCTATGATTTTATTCACGTCATAGCCTGCCTTAAGTTTTCTCTCCATTTTGAAATAGAACCTTCAAAGTGAAAAAAAGATGTTTATACCCAATTCATTAACCTTTTTCTCTCTTATCTCCATCTTTTTTTTTTTTTTTTTTAAATAGTTGTAAAAGTTGGCACAGTTGGTCGGGATATCAAGAAAATTTTAGATCAAGACTTAGAGGTCACCTATTTGAATACCACCAATAATGTGCAAGTTGTTTGAAGTTGCGCCACCCACATATAGGCAAAAGGCGTGGATAGTTGATAAGTCCAATTTGAGAACAGTCCATAGTGCTATTACAATGATATTAAATTTTTGGCTAGATCTAAATTAAGAGGAAAAAAAAAGCGTGGATTATGATAGACTTAAGACAAAGGTCGAATGCCTTATACAACCTTTCTGAGGTTTGAAGCGTGGATCTATTTGATCAGTAGCATGCTCTCTTCCTCTCATTTCTTTCTAAGGTTTGTTTCCACTCGTTCCGTCTTTTGAATTTGATTCCTATTTCACCTATTTGGACTGTCCTAAAAATAATGATGATATAAATATTGTATATTTTAAAATTTGCTCAATTCTTGCTTTAGAGACACAAGGACATGCGCGGATCAGGTGATTATCTTCATTTTGCGGAATGGATCGAGGTTTTTGTGTCGAATTGCGATCTTGTATTTTTAAGCCAACGAGGAAGATGATTTGTTCGCTTGGCAATCATTGTCTCTTCATTGCCTCAAACGAGTGGACCCCGTGACGGGCGAAAACATCAGGGAACGAAGGACATTGTCGACCGAAGCCCAAACGTAATCGGTTGTTTTTGACTTGTCGATGGTGACAACCGCAATGGCCTTTTTTTTTTTCCTTTCACTTTTTTTTTTTTTCATTCCCATGATGCTATTGCAACTTGGACATATCAAGATGCCAACAAAGAGCACTAGGCCCCGTCGTGGGTTGAAGCATCATTTGAAGTTCTGGCCAAATCCAGATAAAAAAGAATCATGTATTTATAAGAAAGGAATAACAAAGGCCCGTATTCTTTTTGATGTATAAAAATGACCACTATTATCTTTTTCGATGAGCGTACGAGCCCAATTATGCTTATATGCTAAGCCGATGTGGCATTGTTTTTATCATTGAAAAAGTAAAACATAAAAAAAACTTAATGATTTTAAACTCAAAAAGAAAGTGTTTTTTAATCAAAGATGAAAGAAAAAAAAAACTAACGGAATCTTAACACAAAAGCAAATGTCACATTTGCCTTTCATTTATTCCTTTCGATTTACATAGAAAGACATCGCATAAGGTGTGGATCTTGAGCTCATGAATTTGAATAGCTGGCGGCGATGGTTGGTTGAGGTTGGCAATTCTGATCCCTCAAAATCGATTCTAGGGGATTTGATAATGTTGTAATTAGCGTGCTTTTTTTTTCTCATCGGCATTGTTCTGGCCATAGTGATTTGCATTATTGCCCTTTTATTGTGGATCAAAAAGCTTCTGGAGGCCGGAGAACCTTATGGACTAGTGATGTCCTGAGACCAAGAGTGATTCCTAACTCTGAATGTTAATAGTCCAGCTGTAACCCCCTCATGGTTTCAAAGCCAACTTCATCAATGTCAGATTGAGATTATAGTTTGATATCTGATAATATGGTAGTACTAAGAGAAAAGGAAATACCAACTTCTTGCCCTTATTTTAATACCCGAAAAAATAGTCACAGTGAAAATGAGAAACCATGAGTCGGACGTTAATACTACAATAGAGAGCATTAATCAAACAGTTTTAGAAGATACATAGAAGCTACCATCGATGCACTTTGAATTTAAATATATAAGGTTAGGGTTAGAAGGGCGATTCGAGGGGGTGAGCATGAGCTTGCCCTCGTTGTCGGGGTCATAATCAATGTTTCAGAGATCGGTCAACTTCCTCGCCCCATAAAGGCAAGGTCTGCAAGCGGCCTCGACGGTGATCGCCAGCACCACTCATGTGGTCGCTATAGGCGGGCGTCCATTACCCTTCTTTTATGTATCTACTTTTGCCGAGAAATAAGAGAAGTTGTGAGACTGAGCAAGACGAGACTAGAGACCCAGTGCCCAGCCCTGCTGCGAATGGTGCTTTCTCCATGGTCGCCTTTTTTTTTTCACGTTCCGCGGAGGAACCGATGCTGGTCTTGCCCATTGGATTCGAAAAGAGCACCAAAGGCGACGCGGTAATAGTTGTGGCCACGCTTACCTCGACGGTGGTGTGGCCACCACTACCGAACACACCCGCTTCCTCTCTTTGCTTCTAAGTTTTCTTTTTCTTTCTTTTTCTTCTCTTTGATAAAAGCCATTTTATTTTGAGTTTAAAATTATTAATTTTATTTTATACTTTTCTAATAATAAGAAACGACACATCAGTTTAACATGAAGCGCCGTTTACCTTGTCAGCTACCACGTAGGTTCA
Source organism: Eucalyptus pumila (assembly GCA_016097595.1). Lineage (NCBI taxonomy): Eukaryota > Viridiplantae > Streptophyta > Magnoliopsida > Myrtales > Myrtaceae > Eucalyptus > Eucalyptus pumila. Next base: position 24,165,803 of record CM027847.1, read on the forward strand.
TTAAGACAGAAAATATAAAGGCGGCTATTTTTGTTCCTTGTTTAAGAGTAAGTGCTTATTTATTTATTTATTTGTAGGACATTTGAAAAGTGGTCAGACTTGAGCAAGTCTTTAAAAGACTTAAGGAGAAAATAGATGGGAGAACCGCCCAAGGGTGGAAAATCCTGTGTTGTTCTCCGTATTCCCTCTTTACTGGGAAGACAAAGATAAATAGGGAATTTGGGAGCCTTACAATACTCAACGTTAGGGTTTGCTTGTATGTCCCAATTATCACCGAGTAAGCTGGTATAGTAACCATCCACACTTGGGGTGAGTGAGGGTAAGTGAAAGGCCCATAACAGAGCTATTGCATGGAACCGCAGACTAGCTTTGTTTCCTCGATTGGGACTGTTTTTGTCCCTCCAATATGTATATGTACTTGCTTTTTTAAAAAAAATTATTATTTATGATGTTACTGCAATATGTCACAGACTATGACATTTTTGTCTCGGGGAATTTTTGTTGTCCTAAATAAAGCTGATTTTTCTTCACCAAAATTGTTTTTTTTTAATACCAAAAACATGGGGAACTCAAACATTTGAAGTCAATTAATCCACATGAATACATGTAAGTTACCTGAATTATGTACATTGGGACTTATCAAATACACATTGAAAGCGTTTTCGTAGGAGAGAAAAATGTAAATTTGTATTCACGGTTCCTAAAATTTCAACAAATCCGCAACGTATTCTATTGGGGGTCGATTGTGGAAAAAACCTTAATTTCTTGGCACATTTAAAAGCATAGGCAATACCGGTTTTCATTAGATTGGAGAAACGTTTCTTCAAGAAAGGAATAGTGAAGCATAACCAAGTAAAAAAATCACGATATCGTCATAATTGGAACTAGTAGGAGGGCTATCTGGATAGCATAAGGAAACTTTCGGACCAATTAATGTTGTAGTCAAATTTGTCTTTTGCTAATGTGCGTCCCAAATAAATGGTCTTTTGCTAAAAAAAAAAACGTTTTAATCAAGACTTAGGTAGTTGGTTAAAAAAGAATCGATGCTTATGATAGAGTCAAGATGTTCACAGTGGAAATTAATATTTACATGATGCTATTCTTCAAGAGCCACGTACGTAAACATCCATTTTATTGACAACTTCTGCAAAATGTCAGAATGGCATGCTTCGAATTTTTTATTTCAACTCAACTAGAAGGCATTATTCTCTAATGACCACGTTTTCTGAAAATTTTGGTATGGTATGGCCTATTAACCAAGACTTTTTCCTCAAAACCTTCCCATCTTGAGAAGTTTTTAGGAAACAAAAAATAATAAGGACAATTTTTGATTAGTGATTAATAATCTACATAAGGACGCCATGAGATTCCTTCTTCTCGCTTACAAATGTGTAGTAAGAGACTAATATTTCTTTTCTCAAGTTATGATTCATACAACACAAAACATAATTGTAAGGGCCAAAAAAATAATTTCATCGCCATTTACATTTTCTCACACTAGTCTGCACAAGAGAATAAGTTCATCAATTAATTACTCTATGTTTGAAAGTATATAGCCAGTAAATGGCTCGTAGTTTGGCACTTCCACCGTTGTTGTAGTTGATAGCAAGCCTATTGTATTTGACCGTGTAGACTCATGTGATGCTCTTGTTAGTTATTTTGGTCCTTTCCACAAGAAAAAGGAGGTGATGTATCAATTGGAAAGGTTGGCCTCGGTTTATTAGTGATGGTAAAGTTCCTTGTTCAATGTTTCGGTAGCGAAGGAAATGGAGAAAGCGACAGTTTGGGTGGAAAATGCAGAAAGAATTAAAAATTTTGTTGAGAAGGAAAAGGGTGAAATTCTGAATTTTTCTTCCATAATTTACCTCACCACCCTCGTCTCAAACATAGCCAGACTCGGAACAAGAGCAAACTCTGGTCCCACGAGGTATCTGTAGTTTAAACTTAATTTTGATCGAGACTGAGACATGACTCGTGGGCCAATCAGGTTTTGGGCTGAGCCCAATAGATACAACTCGTAAATTTTAATCTTCTCCAAGGTCATATTTGCATGGAGAAAAATGGATGTTTATAATTGATAAGCCAATATCTAGAAAAGTTCATAATGATATTAGAATGACAGTAGAATTTCGGCGAGATCTACGTCATGAGGAGAAAAAAAGGCATTGACTATAATAGACATGAAACTCTAGAAAAGCCCATAGTGATATTATAATAACATTAAATTTTTAGCGAGATCTAAATCATAAGAAAGAAAAGCATTGACTATAATAGAGTTGAAATATCGATCGTGTGTGTGTCATGAATGGCTTTTGCAATGAGCTGTACTTATAAAATTGTACAAGAAAATCACAATTGAAAAACTACATAATCTTTGTTGCGACCTACCCCTCGGAAGGGAGACGAATTAGGTTTAGAGACATTGTCAAATTTAGGTCAACGGCGTTCAATTGATTCCCTCCTATGACATTTGGACATTCGATTCCTATTTAATTAATTATAGACAAATTTCTATTTAAAGAGTTGCTAAAGATACGGGAGAATATCTTTCATGTGCAACTAGAGATGTTGGAATAAGGACTTGATTACATTAATCCTAAGACTAATTCCCTTTTGATACTTAACTTGATTGCATGCTAACTAATGCCATAGCAACCTATCGAAGATTTTTTAGATTTCATTCTAATCATTCTAAAAAAAATAACACTCAAGATATTGAAATGTGCAATCGAGTATAATTGAAGTAAAAAAAACACAAGTAACCTAATATTGTTTCTAAAAAAAATGACAATCCAAAAGTCTCTTTTGTAAAACCCTAAAAGCTTGTTCAATTTCCAGTTTTAATCTTTTTTAGGATTTTCCAAAATTTAATAGAAAAATATTTGAAAAGCTAATTTTTTAAGCTTGTTCCAAGAATTTCTGAATTTTCTGCATTTTTTTATGATTTTTCAAAGATTTTTCTGGATTTTCTAGAATTTTTATGAATTTTTAAATTTTCTGAAATTTTTTTTATGAATTTTCGGAGTTTTTTTTTAATATTTTCGAATTTTCTGAATCTTTTGATCTTTTTTTGGAATATTTAGTATTATTATATTCTAGAAAGGGAATTCGGACCGGGGTAACCCGGTCCGATCCACCAGCCCAATCCGCCTGTCCGTATCCGACCCACCTCAGAATAAAACCGAATTTTTTAAAGCTTTTTTTCTTTCTTTTTATTTTTATTGATTTTTTAAATTCTTTTTTCTTTTTCTTTTATTTTTGTTTCTTCTTCCCCTTTTGCAGGTCTTCTTCCCGAAGCTCTTCTTCTTCAACGATATCCTCTTCGCCTGCGACTTCTTCTTCGCTGAACCATCACCGATGCTTGCAGCCGGTGAACTCGAATCGAGCGGACGTCGGCACAGACACCGACGCCGATGTAGGACTACATCACCGGCCTATCGGCCAACAAACTCGATTACGAATGGCCATCGATATCTGGCCAAAACAGCATTAACAACTCTCAAACGGCACAAGGAATACGCGCACGCACAATAGAGAGAAGGATACAGAGAACTGACGGTGACGGCCTTTAACCGTGGGCAACACCTCTAAGGAAACGGTATCTCCAACGCAAGCACTCATCCATGGCCGATGCCGAAAGTCGAAGCATATGCAATGACATCGAGAAAAATCACTGAAAAAGCACAAAGAGGAAACATTTCAGTAATCGTGGAAGGATTCGAGTGTCAATCTGAGTTTCCAAACATCGATTACACAATCCTTAGTTTACTATCTCGTTCTGGCAAATCATCAAACAGATAGAAGGCATTTTCAAATATAAATAAACTCCAGATTCGATTGAAATGCATCTCTCGACCTATACGTAGTAAATAAAACTTTCATTCGGCATTATTCATTGCAAATCGACCTGAGTTTCATACAAGTCACTCAGGATTTCATGAATGAATATTGTATCTCAGCTTCAACAAAAGCAGGGCAAAGTACAGCGTTCGGAGCGAGGAGCTTACCTGCTTCGGAAATGGAGTCACTGTCTTCTCTCTCGTCTTCTCTCTTTTTTGTTTTGTTTTTTCTTTTCTCTTTTTTTTTTTTCCAGCGAATCTCTCTTCAGCTGAGCTCCTTCGTGGCCGACGATCCCCCCCTCAACAAGAGCGCAGACTTTCCTGTCCATTTTGGCACTCATGTACATTGATTCAGCATGGAATGGACTGCTCTCACCCACAAAAATGAGTGTTTTGCAGTGCAAATTCTTCAAGTTATCTGTCAGATCATGCCTCCTATTCAAGGCCTCAAGAAAGCGCACGACATTCAGACTTTATCTTTCATCCAGCAACTTTCAACAAGTTTGAAAGACATCAGATTTTGAACCGTGCATGCTGCAGCGAATTTCCTTACTGAAGTACCGCTGGAGAAGGAACTCCTTCAAGAGGTTCAGCAACACCTTGTTATAAAGCCATTCAGTCCATGAAGGTGCCTTGCAAATTGGGGAAACAAAGATCAGACCAAGAATCCTCTCTTCATACTTGTGCGCAAAAGAAAGTCAGGACGTAAGCACTGGCCGTTACACCTAAGCACAGAACTTCCTTCAGCCCAAAGAAGTCGAGCACTTCGACGACCTGGTCTGCAAGGTCATCGACACTTAGAAACACGACGTATAATTAAGAGCGACGTCGGGAGGCGTCATCAGAGCGAGCTTCTCCCGATCGCCGCAGACGAACACGGAAACCGAATCTTCGCTCGTCTTCACCACACGCTCCTTCCCTTCGAAAGGTACGGCGTCGACGTCGACGTGGACACTGAGTCGCTCAACTCGGCCATGGCTCGGCTCGCTCGAAGCCTCAGGAAAATGCAGCGGAGCTCGAATCAAAGATATCGACCAGAACGGAGCTTGAAAATCTGAAACTCTCTCTCTCTCTCTCTCCAAAGGTTGCTTTCTCTCGGCCGTTTTTCCTTCTCTCGCTCGAACGGAATCTTTTTCCGTTAAGCCCGACTCCCCATACGCCGGCTAGCAACCTTCTAGAACAGTGGATTCGCTCGCCTCACCTGCCTGTGAGTCTCACGGACATTCTCGTTGGACCGTTCCTCCCTTCGCCGCTCGTCTCGTTCTTGCTCACAGGCGCGCGTGTGCGCCAGGGAGGAGAAAGGCAAAAGGGCCGCGCTTTGGAAACAACAAAATGGGCTGAGAAAAGGAGAAAGCCGAAGAAAAGGGTTGGGCTGGATTAAAAATAAGAAAGATTAGAGGGAAATTGGGCTAATTCAGGGATTAAGACTGAGTGGGCCAGGAATCTTACTAAAGGAACCGGGCCAGGCATAAATGGCCTACCCCAATTTCATTGTTATTATTATATTATCATTCATTTTTCATTTTCTTTTTTTACATATGTTTTAATTTTCTTGTTTATTAATTTTTTGTTGTTGATATTTTTAACTTTTTATTGTTAAAAGAAAAATTCGAATGTCAACAATCTTTTCTTTATTTATTTTTTCAATCCGCAACTCTCTTGCTTGATATCTTATTAGTGTTCAAAAATTTGGTTGTACATTTATAATTTGATTGGTACCAAATCCGCTCCTTTTGAATTTTCTTTCTACTTCACCAATTGGATGACTATAGTAGATTTTAAAAATTGCTTTAATTGTTGCTTTAGAGACACTGGAACATGCATACTGGGTGATTAATCTTCATTTTTCAGATTAAATTAAGGTTTTCCTATTGAATTCAGGTCTCCTATCTTTAAGCCAACGAGGAAGATGATGGTAAGCTCAGCAATCGCTCTCTTTATTAAGGGCAATGTGTGGCAGCAATTCAAGCGAGCTCAGGTGATTTATCATCGCAACATTCGTGTTCATTTGCTTGCATTTTTTTTTTCAATTTATATTTGAAATATTTGTAACTAACATTTTACCGGAATAGAAAAGTAACCGGAAAATAGATTTGGAATGGAAACAAGAAACATAAAAAAAGTAACTCATTGTTCTCGGGAACAATTTCTAAAAATAAGTACATTTTTTCTTTTCTATTTTTCTTTTGTGCTTCTTCCTTGTTGCGGCCATCGCCGATTGCCTACCAACTGTCGGCTACCTCCTGCCGCTTGTGGCCATCGTTGGCAGCTGACCACTGGAGACAGCTATCACCACTTGTAGCCCACCGACCATCGCCCACAGCCCACCAACCGACGATTGCCACTGTCCGTCAGCAGCCTGCCGTCGCCAACGGCCACGAGACTGTCGCATGACCGCCGCCTGCCGCCACATGACCGCTGACTGTTGCCGTAGGACTGCCGCCCACAACCCACCGCGAACCCTCCCGCGGCCGGAGGGCTATAGACGGCAATCCAGTGACGACAATCGGCGGTGACAATCAGCGGTCGTGTGGCGGCGGGCGGCGGTCCATGACTAAAAAGAAAAAACAAATAAATACAAAAATTTATAAATTTCTACAAAACACATTTCTATTCTTTTTCTATTCCAAGAATAGTAATTTTATATAATTACCAAACACCTTATTTTACTAAGAAATTGTCTTCGGAGTAGAAATAGGAAAAAAAAAAACTAATTCTGAAAAAAGAAAAATAGTTCTCCAGAATAGAAACGTTGCCATGCACACCCTTAGTTTCCCAAATGGTAGGTCTCTCAAGAGATTGGCTAAACGAGGAATGGTAATGTATAAAATGCTCAACTTATTCATGTTCTTAAATTCAGCTTGGCTAGCGTTGTTTTGCGGGATTTTATCCTCGGCCTCCCACTAATCAAAACTCTCTTCCATAGACAATTATTCTAAATTAACCAAGCTTTCAATAACTTCAAGCATGGAACACAATCTCAGGTCCAAAAATCTCAATTTTGTTAGTTCACCAATTTCTTTGGGCAACCGAGCAATTCTAGAATTGAAGAAACTTAGGAACTGCAATCCTTTCAGCTTTTAAAGAGCAGTCACATTCTCCAGATGGCATCCGTCAAGACATAGTTGTGAGGTTCTTAAGTAACTCCAATGAGGAAGGGAGGGAGATAAAAGATAAGCTAGTCAAGTCCAAGACTTGGAGCTTCTCCATAGATTCGAAAAATGAGTCGGGCATTTTGAGAAAGTTTTCTTCTAATGACAGAAGCATCCTCATGTTCGGGCAGTCCAATTTTTTAGGAAATTCATTAATGTCAACATAGTAAAAAAAAAAAAACATAGTATAAGGCCATTGCGGTTCATTTTTTGAGATCATACTGTGACCATTCTTTAAACATAAAATCCTTTCTTCCTACCAAGGGCGTTCTATTCTATGTCAATAAATTTGTCATGCATAGAGATGGCCACATCAATAATTATGTCATGCATGCTCAACTGGGCCCGGCCATCATTACCTAGCAACAAAGAAGAGTCATGGAGGCGACGTCAATCCATAATCAACCTCTTCCTAGTGTCTTCGATGGCCTTGCTGAATTTTTTTTATATAAACCCAAGCCCATGCAGTAGATAAGGGCATCCCCCCAATCAGGCAAATCTCCACACTTCAACCTTTTAGCCACTGAGAGAATCATAAGAGGCAAGCCTCCACAATTCTCGACCACTCTATCCACGAGGATCTTAAATTCAGGGTCGATAACTCTGTCTCCCACTATCCTTTAAAAAAGTATACGTGCTTTTCCATGCTTTAACTCACCGAGTTGGAATTATGGATCAGTGCCATCATCCGCCGGCAGCCTGTTGTTGCCAATTGCCACACGACCGCTGCCTACCGCTGCACGACCGCCGACTATCTCTACCGACGACCGCCACAAGACCGCCGCACACAGCCCATTAGCTGCCGTCCCCAACCGCAATCAGTAAGCTGCAAGCGGCAATCCTACAGCGACAATCGGTGGTGACAGTCGACGGTCGTGCATCGGTCGTGCGACGATCGTGCGGCGGTCGTGCGATGGACATGCGGCGTTTGTGCGCCGGTCGTACGGCGACGGTCGACGGTCCGTGAATAAGAAGAAAGAACAAACAAATATAAAAATTTATAAATTTTTACTAAACACATTTCTATTCTTTTTCTATTCCAAGAATATAAATTTTCTATAATTACCAAATACCTTATTTTACTCAGAAATTGTACTTGGAGTAGAAATAGAAAAAAAAAATTTAAAAAAAAAAAGTTCCCTGGAATAAAAACGTTGCCATGCGCACCTTTCGCAAATTGTAGGTTTCTTGAGAGATTGGCTGAACGAGGAATGGTAATGTATAAAATGCTCAACTTATTCATGTTCTTGAACTCAGTCAGGCTAGCATTGTTTTGCAGGGTTTTATCCTCGGCCTCCCACTGATCAAAACTCTCTTCCATACACAATTCTTCTAAATTAACCAACCTTTGAATAACTTCAAGCATGGAACACAATCTCAGGTCCAAAAATCTCAATTATGTTAGTTCACCAATTTCTTTGGGCAACCGAGCAATTCTAGAATTGAAGAAACTTAGGAACTGCAATCCTTTCAGCTTTTCAAGAGCAGTCACATTTTCCAGATGGCATCCATCAAGACATAGTTGTGAGGTTCTTAAGTAACTCCATCGACGAAGGGAGGGAGGTAAAAGATAAGCCAGTCAAGTCCAAGACTTGGAGCTTCTTCATAGATTCGAAAAATGAGTCGAGCATTTTGAGAAAGTTATCTTTTAATGACAGAAGCATCCTCATGTTCGGGTAGTCCAATTTTTTAGGTAATTCATTAATGTCAACATAGTAAGAAAAAAAAAACATAGTATAAGGCCATTGCGGTTCATTTTCTGAAATCATACTGTGACCATTCTTTAAACATAAAATCCTTTCTCCTGACCAAGACGTTCTATTTCGTGTCAATAAATTTGTCACGCATAGAGATGGCCACGTCAATAATTATGTCATGCATACTCAAGTGGGCCCATCCATCATTGCCTAGCAACAAAGAAGAGTCAAGGAGGCGACGTCAAGCCATAATAAACCTCTTCCTAGTGTCTTCGATGGTCTTGCTGAATTTTTTATATAAACCCAAGCCCATGCAGTAGATAAGGGCATCCCTCCATTCAGGCAAATCTCCACACTTCAACCTTTTAGCCACTAAGAGAATCATAAGAGGCAAGCCTCCACAATTCTCGACCACTCTATCCACGAGGATCTTAAATTCAGGGTCGATAACTCTGTCTCCCACTATCCTTTAAAAATGTATATGTGCTTTTCCATGCTTTAACTCACCGAGTTGGAATTATGGATCAGTGCCATCGTCCGCCAGCAGCCTGTTGTTGCCAATTGCCAAACGACCGCTGCCTACCGCTGCAAGACCGCCGACTGTCGCTACCGACGACCGCCACAAGACTGCTGCACACAGCCCATTAGCTGTCGTCCCCAACCGCAGTCAGTAAGCTGCAAGTGGCAATCCTAAAACGACAATCGGTGTTGACAGTCGACGGTCGTGCACCGGTCGTGCGACGATCGTGCGGCGGTCGTGCGATGGACGTGCGGCGTTCGTGCGCCGGTCATATGGCGGCGGTCGACGGTCTGTGAATAAGAAGAAAGAACAAACAAATATAAAAATTTATAAATTTTTACTAAACACATTTCTATTCTTTTTCTATTCCAAGAATAGAAATTTTCTATAATTACCAAATACTTTATTTTACTCAGAAATTGTACGTGGAGTAGAAATAGAAAAAAAAAATTAAAAAAAAAAAAGTTCCCTGGAATAAAAACGTTGCCATGCGCACCTTTCGCAAATTGTAGGTTTCTTGAGAGATTGGCTGAACGAGGAATGGTAATGTATAAAATGCTCAACTTATTCATGTTCTTGAACTCAGCCAGGCTAGCGTTGTTTTGCAGGGTTTTATCCTCGGCCTCCCACTGATCAAAACTCTCTTCCATACACAATTCTTCTAAATTAACCAACCTTTGAATAACTTCAAGCATGGAACACAATCTCAGGTCCAAAAATCTCAATTATGTTAGTTCACCAATTTCTTTGGGCAACCGAGCAATTCTAGAATTGAAGAAACTTAGGAACTGCAATCCTTTCAGCTTTTCAAGAGCAGTCACATTTTCCAGATGGCATCCATCAAGACATAGTTGTGAGGTTCTTAAGTAACTCCATCGACGAAGGGAGGGAGGTAAAAGATAAGCCAGTCAAGTCCAAGACTTGGAGCTTCTTCATAGATTCGAAAAATGAGTCGAGCATTTTGAGAAAGTTATCTTCTAATGACAGAAGCATCCTCATGTTCGGGCAGTCCAATTTTTTAGGAAATTCATTAATGTCAACATAGTAAGAAAAAAAAAAAAAACATAGTATAAGGCCATTGTGGTTCATTTTCTAAGATCATACTGTGACCATTCTTTAAACATAAAATCCTTTCTCCTAACCAAGGCGTTCTATTTCGTGTCAATAAATTTGTCACGCATAGAGATGGCCACGTCAATAATTATGTCATGCATGCTCAAGTGGGCCCGGCCATCATTGCCTAGCAAAAAAGAAGAGTCAAGGAGGCGACGTCAATCCATAATCAACCTCTTCCTAGTGTCTTCGATGGCCTTGCTGAATTTTTTTATATAAACAGTGCTTTGATCCTCTCATCTTTTAGGTCATTGTAAATAAGGTCCACTATTGATTTTACATCGGACCCTTCTTTATAGGTCGAAGCATCCCTCCATTCAGGCAAATCTCCACACTTCAACCTTTTAGCCATTGAGAGAATCATAAGAGGCAAGCCTCCACAATTCTCGACCACTCTATCCACGAGGATCTTAAATTCAGGGTTGATAACTCTGTCTCCCACTATCCTCTAAAAAAGTATACGTGCTTTTCCATGCTTTAACTCACCAAGTTGGAATTATGGATCAGTGCCACCGTCCGCCAGCAGCCTGCTATTGCCAATTGCCACACAACCGCTGCCTACCGTTGCATGACCGCCGACCGTTGCTACCAACGGTCGCCACAAGACCACCACACACAGCCCATTAGCCGCCGCCCCCAACCGCAGTCAGTGGGTTGCAAGTGGCAATCTTGCAGCGGCGATCGGTGGTGACAGTCGACGGTCGTGCGTTGGTTGAGTGACGGTCGTGCGGCGGTCGTGCGACGGACGTGCGGCGTTCGTGCACCGGTCGTACGGCGGTCGACGGTCCGTGAGTAAGAAGAAAGAACAAACAAATATAAAAATTTATAAATTTTTACTAAACACATTTCTATTCTTTTTCTATTCCAAGAATAGAAATTTTCTATAATTACCAAATACCTTATTTTACTCAAAAATTGTTCTTGGAGTACAATTAGAATAAAAAAAAAAATTTCAAAAAAAAAAAATAGTTCCCTGGAATAAAAACGTTGCCATGCGCACCCTTAGTTTCACAAATGGTAGGTTTCTTGAGAGATTGGCTGAACAAGGAATGACAATGTATAAAGTGGTCAACTTATTTATGTACTTGAACTCAGCCAGGTTAGCATTGTTTCGCGGGGTTTTATCCTCGGCCTCCCACTGATCAAAACTCTCTTCCATAGACAATTCTTCTAAATTAACCAAGCTTTCAATAACTTCAAGCATGGAACACAATCTCAGGTCCAAAAATCTCAATTCTGTTAGTTCACCAATTTCTTTTGGTAGCCGAGCAATTCTAGAATTGAAGAAACGTAGGAATTGCAATCCATTCAGCTTTCCAAGAGCAGTCACATTCTCCAGATGGCATCCATCAAGATGAGGTTTTTAAGTAACTTCATCGACAAAACGAGGGGGGTAAAAGATAGGCCAGTCAAGTCCAAGATTTGGAGCTTCTCCATAGATTCGAAAAATGAGTAGAGCATTTTGAGAAAGTTTTCTTCTAAAGACTGAAGAATCCTCATGTTCGGACAGTCCAATTTTTCAGGAAATTCATCAATGTCAAAATAGTAGAAGGCCATTGCGGTGCATTTTCTGAGATCATATTGTGACCATTCTTTAAACCCAAAATCCTTTCTCCCGACCAAGGCGTTGCATTCTGTGTCAATAAATTTGTCATGCATAGAGATTGCCACATCAATAATTAGGTCATGCATGCTCAACTGGGCCCCGCCATCACTGCCCAGCAACAAAGAAGAGTCAAGGAGGTGACGTCAATCGATAATCAACCTCTTTCTAGTGTCTTCGATGGTCTTGCTGAATTTTTTATATAAACCCAAGCCCATGCAGTAGATAAGGCCAACCCATATGCCAAGTCCCCGAAAGACTAGAGCATGAATCGAGAATAGCGCTTTGATCCTCTCATCTTTAGGTCATTGTAACTAAGGTCCACTATTGATTTTAAATCGGACCCTTCTTTATAGGTCGAAGCATCCCTCCATTCAAGCAAATCTCCACACTTCAACCTTTTAGCCACTTAGAGAATCATAAGAGTAAAGCCTCCACAATTCTCGACCACTCTATCCACAAGGATATTAAATTTAGGGTCGATAACTCTATCTCCCACTGTCCTTTTAAAAAGTATACGTGCTTTTCCATGTTTTAACTCACCGAGTTGGAATTATGGATCATTGCCATCGTCTGCCGGCAGCCTGTTGTTGCCAATTGCCACACGACCGTCGCCTACCGTTGCACGACCGCCGACCGTTGCTACCGACGGTCGCCACAAGACCGCCACACACAGCCCATAAGCCGCCACCCCCAACCGCAGTCAGTGGGCTGCAAGCGGCAATCCTCTAGCGGCGATCGATGGTGATAGTCGACGGTCGTGCGCCGGTCGAGCGACGGTCGTGCAACAGTCATGCGACGGACGTGCGGCGTTCGTGCGGCGGTCGTACGGCGGCGGTCGGCGGTGGACGGTCTGTGAGTAAGAAGAAAGAACAAACAAATATAAAAATTTATAAATTTTTACTAAACACATTTCTATTCTTTCTCTATTCCAAGAATAGAAATTTTCTATAATTACCAAATACCTTATTTTACCCAGAAATTGTTCTCGAAGTAGAAATATAATAATAAAAAAATTTAAAAAAAAAAAATAGTTCCCTAGAATAAAAAAGTTGCCATGCGCACCCTTAGTTTCACAAATGGTAGGTTTCTTGAGAGATTGGCTGAAAAGGGAATGACAATGTATAAAATGGTCAACTTATTCATCTACTTGAACTCAGCCAGGTTAGCGTTGTTTTGTGGGGATTTATTCTCGGCCTCCCACTGATCAAAACTCTTCTCCATAGACAATTCCTCTAAATTAACCAAGCTTTCAATAACTTCAAGCATGGAACACAATCTCAGGTCCAAAAATCTCAATTCTGTTAGTTCACCAATTTCTTTGGGCAGCCAAGCAATTCTAGAATTGAAGAAACTTAGGAATTGCAATCCATTCAGCTTTCCAAGAGCAGTCACATTCTCCAGATGGCATCCATCAAGATGAGGTTTTTAAGTAACTTCATCGACAAAATGAGGGAGGTAAAAGATAGGCCAGTCAAGTCTAAGATTTGGAGCTTCTCCGTAGATTCGAAAAATGAGTAGAGCATTTTGAGAAAGTTCTCTTCTAAAGACTGAAGAATCCTCATGTTCGGACAGTCCAATTTTTTAGGAAATTCATCAATGTCAACATAGTAGAAGGCCATTGCGATGCATTTTCTGAGATCATATTGTGACCATTCTTTAAACCCAAAATCCTTTCTCCTGACCAAGGCGTTGCATTCTGTGTCAATAAATTTGTCATGCATAGAGATTGCCACATCAATAATTAGGTCATGCATGCTCAACTAGGCCCCGCCATCACTGGCTAGCAACAAAGAAGAGTCAAGGAGGCGACGTCAATCCATAATCAACCTCTTTCTAGTGTCTTCGATGGTCTTGCTGAATTTTTTATATAAACCCAAGCCCATGCAGTAGATAAGGGCAACCCATATGCCAAGTCCACGAGAGGCTAGAGCATGAACCGAGAACAGCGCTTTGATCCTCTCATCTTTTAGGCTATTGTAACTAAGGTCCACTATTGATTTTACATCGGACCCTTCTTTATAGGTCGAAGCATCCCTCCATTTAGGCAAATCTCCACACATCTACCTTTTAGCCACTGAGAGAATCATAAGAGGCAAGCCTCCACAATTCTCAACCACTGTATCCACGAGGATCTTAAATTCAGGGTCGATAACTCCATCTCCCACTGTCCTTTTAAAAAGTATACGTGCTTTTCCATGCTTTAACTCACCGAGTTGGAATTATGGATCAGTGCCATCGTTCGCCGGCAGCCTGCTGTTGCAAATTGCCACACGACCACCGCCTACCGTTGCACGACCGCCGACCGTTGCTACCGACGGTCGCCACAAGACCGCCACACACAACCCATTAGCCGCCGCCCCTAATCGCAGTCAGTGGGCTGCAAGCGGCAATCCTGCAGCGGCGATTGGTGGTGACAGTCGACGGTCGTCCGCCAGTCGTGCGACCGTCGTGCGGCGGTCGTGCGAAGGACGTGCGGCGTTCGTGCCCCGGTCGTACGGCGGCGGTCAGCGGTCGACGGTCCGTGAGTAAGAAGAAAGAACAAACAAATATAAAAATTTATAAATTTTTACTAAACACATTTCTATTCTTTTTCTATTACAAGAATAGAAATTTTCTATAATTACCAAATACCTTATTTTACTCAGAAATTGTTCTTGGAGTTGAAATAGAATATAAAAAAAAAAACAATTTCATAAAAAAAAAAAGTTCGCTGGAATAAAAACGTTGCCATGCGCACCCTTAGTTTCACAAATGGTAGGTTTCTTGAGAGATTGGCTGAACAAGGAATGACAATGTATAAAGTGGTCAACTTATTCATCTACTTGAACTCAGCCAGGTTAGCGTTGTTTCGCGGGGTTTTATCCTTGGCCTCCTACTGATCAAAACTCTCTTCCATAGACAATTCTTCTAAATTAACCAAGCTTTCAATAACTTCAAGCATGGAACACAATCTCAGGTCCAAAAATCTCAATTCTGTTAGTTCACCAATTTCTTTGGGCAGCCGAGCAATTCTAGAATTGAAGAAACTTAGGAATTGCAATCCTTTCAGCTTTCCAAGAGCAGTCACATTCTCCATATGGCATCCATCAAGACATAGATGTGAGGTTTTTAAGTAACTTCATCGACAAAAGGAGGGAGGTAAAAGATAAGCCAGTCAAGTCTGAGACTTGGAGCTTCTCCATAGATTCGAAAAATGAGTAGAGCATTTTGAGAAAGTTTTCTTCTAAAGACTGAAGAATCCTCATGTTCGGACAGTCCAATTTTTCAGGAAATTCATCAATGTCAACATAGTAGAAGGCCATTGCGGTGCATTTTCTAAGATCATATTGTGACCATTCTTTAAACCCAAAATCATTTCTCCCGACCAAGGTATTCCATTCTGTGTCAATAAATTTGTCATGCATAGAGATTTCCACATCAATAATTTGGTCATTCATGCTCAACTGGGCCCGGCCATCACTGCCTAGCAACAAAGAAGAGTCCAGGAGGCGACGTCAATCCATAATCAACATCTTTCTAGTGTCTTCGATGGTCTTGCTGAATTTTTTATATAAACCCAAGCCCATGCAGTAGATAAGGGCAACCCATATGCCAAGTCCACGAGAGATTAGAGCATGAACCGAGAACAACACGTTCATCCTCTCATCTTTTAGGTCATTGTAACTAAGGTCCACTATTGATTTTACATCGGACCCTTCTTTATAGGTCGAAGCATCCCTCCTTTCAGGCAAATCTCCACCCTTCAACCTTTTAGCCACTGAGAGAATCATAAGAGGCAAGCCTCCACAATTCTCGACCACTCTATGCACGAGGATTTTAAATTCAGGGTCAATAACTTTGTGTCCCACTATCCTTTAAAAAAGTATTCGTGCGTTTCCATGCTTTAACTCACAGAGTTGGAATTATGGATCAGTGCCACCGTCCGCCGGCAGCTTGCTGTTGCCAATTGCCACACGACCGCCGCCTACCGTTGCACGACCGCGGACCGTTGCTATCGACGGTCGCCACAAGATCGTCACACACAGCCCATTAGCCGCCGCCCCCAATCACAGTCAGTGGGCTGCAAGCGGCAATCCTGCAGTGGTGATCGATGGTGATAGTCGACGGTCGTGCGTTGGTCGTGCGACGGTCGTGCGGCGGTCGTGCGACGGACGTGCGGCGTTCGTGCCCCGGTCGTACGGCGGCGGTCGGCGGTCGACGGTCCGTGAGTAAGAAGAAAGAACAAACAAATATAAAAATTTATAAATTTTTAGTAAACACATTTCTATTCTTTTTCTATTCCTAGAATATAAATTTTCTATAATTACCAAATACCTTATTTTACTTAAAAATTGTTCTTGGAGTTGAAATAGAATAAAAAAAAACAATTTCAAAATAAAAAAAATAGTTCCCTGGAATAAAAACGTTGCCATGCGCACCCTTAGTTTCACAAATGGTAGGTTTCTTGAGAGATTGGCTGAACAAGGAATGACAATATATAAAGTGGTGAACTTATTCATGTACTTGAACTCAGCCAGGTTAGCGTTGTTTCATGGGGTTTTATCCTCGGCCTCCCACTGATCAAAACTCTCTTCCATAGACAATTCTTCTAAATTAACCAAGCTTTCAATAACTTCAAGCATGGAACACAATCTTAGGTCCAAAAATCTCAATTCCGTTAGTTAACCAAATTCTTTGGGCAGCCGAGCAATTCTAGAATTGAAGAAACTTAGGATTTGCAATCCTTTCAGCTTTCCAAGAGCAGTCACATTCTCCAGATGGCATCCATCAAGACATAGTTGTGAGGTTTTTAAGTAACTTCATGGACAAAAGGAGGGAGGTAAAAGATAAGCCAGTCAAGTCCGAGACTTAGAGCTTCTCCATAGATTCGAAAAATGAGTAGAGCATTTTGAGAAAGTTTTCTTCTAATGACTGAAGAATCCTCATGTTCGGACAATCCAATTTTTCAAGAAATTCATCAATGTCAACATAGTAGAAGGCCATTGCGGTGCATTTTCTGAGATCATATTGTGACCATTCTTTAAACCCAAAATCCTTTCTCCTGACCAAGGCGTTCCATTCCGTGTCAATAAATTTTTCATACATAGAGATGGTCACGCTAATAATTAGGTTATGCATGCTCAACTGGGCTCAGCCATCATTGCCTAGCAACAAAGAAGAGTCAAGGAGGCGACGTTAATCCATAATCAACCTCTTTCTAGTGTCTTCGATGGTCTTGCTGAATTTTTTACATAAACCCAAGCCCATGCAGCAGATAAGGGCATCCCTTATGCCAAGTCCCCGAGAGACTAGAGCATGAACCAAGAACAACGCTTTGATCCTCTCATCTTTGAGGTCATTGTAACTAAGGTACACTATTGATTTTACATTGGACCCTTCTTTATAGGTCGAAGCATCCCTCCATTCAGGCAAATCTCCACACTTCAACCTTTTGGCCACTGAGAGAATCATAAGAGGCAAGCCTCCACAATTCTCGACCACTCTATCAACAAGGATCTTGAATTCAGGGTTGATAACTCTGTCCCCCTTTGTCCTTTAAAAAAGTATACGTGCTTCTCCATGTTTTAACTCACCGAGTTGGAATTATGGATCAGTGCCACCGTCCGCTGGCAGCCTGTTGTTGCCAATTGCCACACGACTGCCGCCTACCGCTGCATGACCGCCGACCGTCGCTGCCCACGGCCACCGCAAGACCACTGCACACAGCCCATTAGCCGTCGCGTCCAACCGCAATCATTGGGCTGCAAGTGGCAATCCTACGGCGGCGATTGCTGGTGACAGTCGACGGTCGTGCGGCGGTCGTGCGACGGTCGTGCGGCATTCGTGTGGCAGTCGTATGGTGTTGGTCGGCGGTTGACGGTTCGTGAGTAAGAAGAAAGAACAAACAAATATAAAAATTTATAAATTTTTACTAAACACATTTCTATTCTTTCTCTATTCCAAGAATAGAAATTTTGTATAATTACCAAATACCTTATTTTACTTAGAAATTATTCTTAGAGTAGAAATAGAAAAGAAAACTATTTCTGAAAAAAAAATAGTTCTCTAGAATAGAAATGTTGCCATGCGCACCCTTAGTTTTGCAAATGGTAGGTTTCTTAAGAGATTGGCTGAATGAGGAATGCCAATGTATAAAGTGGTCAACTTATTCATGTACTTGAACTCAGCCAGGCTAGCGTTATTTCATGGGATTTTATCCTCGATCTCCCACTGATCAAAACTCTCTTCCATAGACAATTCTTCTAAATTAACCAAGCTTTCAATAACTTCAAGCATGGAACACAATCTCAGGTCCAAAAATCTCAATTCCGTTAGTAAACCAAATTCTTTGGGCAGCCGAGCAATTCTAGAATTGAAGAAACTTAGGATTTGCAATCCTTTCAGCTTTCCAAGAGCAGTCACATTCTTCAGATGGCATCCATCAAGACATAGTTGTGAGGTTTTTAAGTAACTTCATGGACAAAAGGAGGGAGGTAAAAGATAAGCCAGTCAAGTCCGAGACTTAGAGCTTCTCCATAGATTCGAAAAATGAGTAGAGCATTTTGAGAAAGTTTTCTTCTAATGACTGAAGAATCCTCATGTTCGGACAATCCAATTTTTCAAGAAATTCATCAATGTCAACATAGTAGAAGGCCATTGCGGTGCATTTTCTGAGATAATACTGTGACCATTCTTTAAACCCAAAATCCTTTCTCCTGACCAAGGCGTTCCATTCCATGTCAATAAATTTTTCATACATAGAGATGGTCACGCTAATAATTAGGTTATGCATGCTCAACTGGGCTCAGCCATCATTGCCTAGCAACAAAGAAGAGTCAAGGAGGCGACGTTAATCCATAATCAACCTCTTTCTAGTGTCTTCGATGGTCTTGCTGAATTTTTTACATAAACCCAAGCCCATGCAGCAGATAAAGGCATCCCTTATGCCAAGTCCTCGAGAGACTAGAGCATGAACCAAGAACAACGCTTTGATCCTCTCATCTTTAAGGTCATTGTAACTAAGGTCCACTATTAATTTTACATTGGAACCTTCTTTATAGGTCGAAACATCCCTCCATTCAGGCAAATCTCCACACTTCAACCTTTTAGCCACAGAGAGAATCACAAGAGGCAAGCCTCCACAATTCTCAACCACTCTATCCACGAGGATCTTAAAGTCAGGGTCGATAACTTTGTCCCCCATTGTCCTTTAAAAAAGTATACATGCTTCTCCATGCTTTAACTCACTCAGTTGGAATTATGGATCAGAGCCACCGTTCGCCAGTAGCGTGTTGTTGCCAATCGCCACATGACCGCCGCCTACCGCTGCAGGACCACCGACCGTCACTGCCAATGGCCGCCGCAAGACCGCCGCACACAGCCTATTAGCTGCCGCCCCCAATAGCAGTCATTGGGCTGCAAGTGGCAATCCTGCGGCGGTGATCGGTGCTGACAGTCGACGGTCATGCGCTGTTCGTGTGATGGTCGTGCGCCATTCGTGCGGTGGTTGTACGGCAGTGGTCAGCGGTCGACAGTCTGTAAGTAAGAAGAAAGAACAAACAAATATAAAAATTTATAAACTTTTACTAAACGCATTTCTATTCTTTTTCTATTCCGAGAATATAAATTTTGTATAATTACCAAATACCTTATTTTACTCAGAAATATTTCTTGGAGTAGAAATAAAATAAAATAAAAAACTATTTTTGAAAAAAAAAATATTTCCCTGGAACAGAAACGTTGCCATGCGTACCCTTAGTTTCGAAAATGGTAGGTTTCTTGAGACATTAGCTGAACGAGGAATGACAATGTATAAAGTGGTCACCTTATTCATGTACTTGAACTCAGCCAGGCTAGTGTTGTTTCGCGGGGTTTTATCCTCGGCCTCCCACTGATCAAGACTCTCTTCTAGAGACAATTCTTCTAAATTAACCAAGCTTTCAATAACTTCAAGCATGGAATACAATCTCAGGTCCAAAAATCTCAATTCTGTTAGTTCACTAATTTCTTTGGGCAACCGAGCAATTCTAGAATTGAAGAAACTTAGGAACTGCAATCTTTTCAGCTTTTCAAGAGCAGTCATATTCTCCAGATGGCATCCATCATGACATAATTGTGAGGTTTTTAAGTAACTTCATCGACAAAAGGAGGGAGGTAAAAGATAAGCCAATCAAGTCCAAGACTTGGAGTTTCTCCATAAATTCGAAAAATGAGTCGAGCATTTTGAGAAAGTTTTCTTCTAATGACTGAAGAATCCTCATGTTCGGACAGTCCAATTTTCCAGGAAATTCATCAATGTTAACATAGTAGAAGGCCATTGCAGTGCATTTTCTGAGATCATACTGTGACCATTCTTTAAACCCAAAATCATTTTTCCCGACCGAGGCGTTCCATTCCGTGTCAATAAATTTGTCATGCATAGAGATGGCCACGTCAATAATTAGGTCATGCATGCTCAACTGGGCTCAACCATCACTGCCTAGCAACAAAGAAGAGTCAAGGAGGCGACGTCCATCCATAATCAACCTCTTTCTAGTGTCTTCGATGGTCTTGCTGAATTTTTTACATAAACCCAAGCCCATGCAGTAGATAAGGGCATCCCTTATGCCAAGTCCCCGAGAGACTAGAGCATGAACCAAGAACAACGCTTTGATCCTCTCATCTTTCAGGTCATTGTAACTAAGGTCCACTATTGATTTTAGATCGGACCCTTCTTTATAGGTCGAAGCATCCCTCCATTCAGGCAAATCTCCACACTTCAACCTTTTAGCCACTGAGAGAATCAAAAGAGGCAAGCCTCCACAATTCTCGACCACTCTATCCACGAGGATCTTAAATTCAGGGTTGTTAACTCCGTCCCCCCACTATCCTTTAAAAATTATTTGTGCTTCTCCTTGCTTTAACTCACTGAGTTGGAATTTTGGACCAGAGCCACCGTCCGTTGACAGCTTGCCGTTGCCAATCGCCACACGACCGCCACACGAATGCTGCTTGCCGCCACATGTCCGCCGCACGACCGCCACTTGCCGCTGCATAATTGCCAACCGTCGCTGTTGACTGCCACACACAGCCTACCAGCTGTCTCCCCCTCCCGCGGTCGATGGTCGGCGGGCAGCAATCTTGCAGTGGCGGTCGGCGGTGACAATCGACGGTCATGCGGCGGTCGTGCGGCGGTCGTGCGGCAACGGGCAGCGGTCAAAGGTCCATGAGTAAGAGGAAAAAAGAAATAAATATAAAAATTTATAAATATTTACCAAACGTATTTCTATTCTTTTTCTATTCCAAGAATTTAAATTTTGTATAGTTACTAAACACCTTATTTTACTCAGAAATTGTTTTTTTTGTTAAAAATTTACTCATAAATTGTTTCCGGAGTAGAAATAAAAAAAATTTCTGAAAAGAAACAGTTTCTCGGAATAGAAACGTTGCCGTGCACACCCTTAGTTTCTCAAATGGTAGGTCTCTTGAGAGATTGGCTGAACGAGGAATGGCAATGTATAAAGTGCTCAACTTATTCATGTTCTTGAACTCAGCCAGGCTAGCATTGTTTCGCGGGGTTTTATCCTCGGCCTCCCACTGATCAAAATTCTCTTCCATAGATAATTCTTCTAAACCAAGCTTTTAATAACTTCAAGCATGAAACACAATCTCAGGTCCAAAAATCTCAATTCTGTTAGTTCACCCATTTCTTTGGGCAGCCGAGCAATTCTAGAATTGAAGAAACTTAAGAACTGCAATCCTTTCAGCTTTCCAAGAGCAGACACATTCTTCAGATGGCATCCATCAAGACATAGTGATGTGAGGATTTTAAGTAACTCCATCGACAAGGGGAGGCAGGTAAACGATAAGCCAGTCAAGTCCAATACTTGGAGCTTCTTCATAGATTCGAAAAATGAGTCCGGCATTTTGAGAAAGTTTTCTTCTAATAACAGAAGAATCCTCATATTCGGGCAGTTCAATTTTTCAAGAAATTCATCAATGTTAACATAGTAGAAGGCTATTGCGGTGCATTTTCTGTAATCATACTGTGACCATTCTTTAAATCCAAAATCCTTTCTCTCGACCAAGGCGTTCCATTCCATGTCAGTAAATTTTTCATGCATAAAGATGGCCACGTCAATAATTAGGTCATGCATGCTCAACTAGGCCCGGCCATCACTGCCTAGCAACAAAGAAGAGTCAAGGAGACGACGTCAATCCATAATCAACCTATCTCTAGTGTCTTCGATGGTCTTGCTGAATTTTTTATATAAACCCAGCCCATGGAGTAGATAAGGGTATCACTTATGCCAAGTCCCCGAGAGACTAGAGCATGAACCCAGAATAGCGCTTTGATCCTCTCATCTTTTAGGTCATTGTAACTAAGTTCCACTATTGATTTTACATTGGACCCTTATTTATAGGTCGAAGCATCCCTCCATTCAGGCAAATCTCCACGCTTCAACCTTTTAGCCACCGAGGAATCAAAAGAGGTAAGCCTCCACAATTCTCGACAACTCTATCCACGAGGATCTTAAATTTAGGGTCATTAATTCTGTCCCCCACTGTCCTTTAAAAAGGTATACGTGCTTCTCCATGCTTTAACTCATTGAGTTGGAATTCTAGATCAGAGCCACCATCTGCCGGTAGCCTGCCGTCGCCAACCACCACACGACCACCGCACGACCGTTGCCTGCCGCCGCACGACCGCCAACCGTCATTGCCAATAGCCACCGTCCCCTCCCGCGATCGATGGGCTGTGGGCAGCAATCCTGCGGTGGCGGTCGGCGGAGATGGTCGACGATCGTGCGGCAGCAGGCGGTGGCGGGCGGCAGTCCGTGAGTAAGAAGAAAAAACAAATAAATATAAAAATTTATAAATTTTTACCAAATGCATTTCTATTCTTTTTTTTTATTCCAAGAATATAAATTTTGTATAATTACCAAATACTTTATTTTACTCAGAAATTGTTCCCGGAGTAGAAATAAAAAAAAAAAAAACTATTTCTGAAAGGAAATAGTTCACCGAAATAGAAACCTTGTCATGCGCACGCTTAGTTTCCCAAATGGTAGGTCTCTTGAGAGATTGGCTGAACGAGGAATGGCACTGTATAAAGTGCTCAACTTATCCATGTTCTTGAACTCGGCCAGGCTAGCATTGTTTCGTGGGGTTTTATCCTCGGCCTCCCATTGATCAAAATTCTCTTCCATAGACAATTGTTCTAAATTAACCAAGCTTTTAATAACTTCAAGCATGGAACACAATCTCAGGTCCAAAAATCTCAATTTTGTTAGTTCACTCATTTCTTTGGGCAGCCGAGCAATTCTAGAATTGAAGAAACTTAGGAACCGCAATCCTTTCAGTTTTCCAAGAGCAGTCACATTCTCCAGATGGCATCCATCAAGACATAGTGATGTGAGGCTTTTAAGTGACTCCATCGACGAAGGGAGGGAGATAAAAGATAAGCCAGTCAAGTCCAATACTTGGAGCTTTCTCCATAGATTTGAAAAAATGGTCGGGCATTTTGAGAAAGTTTTCTTCTAATAACAGAATAATCCTCATGTTCTGGCAGTCCAATTTTTCAGAAAATTCATCAATGTCAATATAGTAGAAGACCATTACGGTGCATTTTTTGAGATCATGCTATGACCATTCTTTAAACCCACAGTCCTTTCCCCCGACCAAGGCGTTCCATTCCATGTCAATAAATTTGTCATGCATAGAGATGGCCACATCAATAATTAGGCCATGCATGCTCAACTGGGCTTGGCCATCACTGCTTAGCAACAAAGAAGAGTTAAGGAGGCGACGTCAATCCATAATCAACCTATCTTTAGTGTCTTCGATAGTCTTGCTAAATTTTTTATATAAACCCAAGCCCATGTAGTAGGTAAGGGCATCCCTTATGCCAAGTCCTCGAGAGACTAGAGGATGAACCAAGAATAGTGCTTTGATCCTCTCATCTTTAAGGTCACTGTAACTAAGGTCCATTATTGATTTTACATCGGACCCTACTTTATAGGTGAAAGCATCCCTCCATTTAGGCAAATCTCCACGCTTCAACCTTTTAGCCACTGAGAGAATCAAAAGAGGCAAGCCTCCACAATTCTCGACCACTCTATCTACGAGGATCTTAAATTCAAGGTCATCAACTCTGTCCCCCACTGTCCTTTAAAAAAGTATACGTGCTTCTCCATGCTTTAACTCATTGAGTTGGAATTCTCGATCAGAGCCACCGTCTGTCGGTAGCCTGCCGTCGCCAATCGCCACATGACCACCACCGTAGGATTGCCGCCCACAGCCCAATGGCTGCCGCCCCCTCCTGCGGCCGGTGGGTTGCAGGCGTCAATCCTACAGTGATGATGACAGTCGGCGGTCGTGTGGCGGTCATGCGGCGTTTGTGCGGCGGTCGTGTGGTGGCGGGCGGCGGTCGGCGGTCCGTGACTAAGAAGAAAAAAAAAATAAATACGAAAATTTGTAAATTCTTACCAGACGCATTTCTATTCTTTTTCTTTTCCGAGAATAATTTTTTTTTATTATTACCAACCACCTTATTTTACTTAGAAATTGTTCTCGTAGTATAGAAAAAAAAAACTATTTCTGAAAATAAATAGTTCCCCGGAATAGAAACGTTGCCATTCACACCTTTAAGAGCCGAGCCGTGATGACCCATGACATTTCTTGCCGTAGAGAGGGAACAGCTGAGAAAACATCGGGTGCATCTCTTATGCCACCTCATTTTTTTGGTAATAATCCGTGGAGGCGGCTTCCGTCAACTTGTTCTTGGCTGATTTCTTTCTTGAATTTTGCAGAGGAGACACGAAGAGCTATCACAAGAGCAAGAGGTTTTTACATTCGTTAGTAACATCTCAAATATATTGACAAATCACAAATTTGACTCTCATGCACCGTTGAGAGAGGGGGGCTAGTGATGTGTTCCTAAGGTTTAAATTTTGCCTCGATCCACATGGAAATCACCCCCCCCCCAAAATTCTACTAACTTGTCTGTGGAATTATGGATTTTTGACACTTTTTGATAGATTATTTCCGTTAAAATAGATCTCCCTTTCCATTTTGTGATATAGATACAGATTATTACACTTTTTGTTCTTACTGATGCGGGCTTTGTAAATTAAGTTGCGAAGACTCGACGGATTGGCTCTCTTCCACAAAATTGCCTTTCTATTCCTCCATAAGCCAATTGTTCTCTCCATTGTTTAGATTCCCCTGGCTTGGGACTCTTTCGACCATGTTCGCAATTTCAATAAAATTTTCTTTGACCCCACGAAAAAAGATCTTTGCCTTTTCTCTTGCCCCACAAAGGATGATACACATGAGTCAATTCTTTCTTTATTTTCTTGGGTCCGTCCAACTTGTCCAGATCAATAATTGCGAGCGACAATCAGACACAGAAGACAAAATAAAACAAAGGCAACGACTATGGATGGTGTGGGTCCTGGAAATTGAGATGTTATCTTCAGTCCCTTCCCATCTAAAAAGGTCAGGTTTTGATTGATAAGCAACTCTTCACATGAGCTCGCCATAAGATTCCCCTTTCTCTCTTACATAATGCGTGGAAAAGCGACTAGCGTTTCTTCTTCTAGGCTATGATAATAGCAAAGACAAAGCATATTCAAAAGGGCTTACACAATAATTTCCTTGCCATCATGTCCGTTTAACATAACAAAATTTATCTATTAATTACTCCGTATTTGAAAATAATTATGATAATAGATGGCTTGTGGTTAGGAATTTCCACCGTCTTTGCAAAGGCCGGCTTGCATTTGAAAATATCTATGCTAATAGGTGGAGGTTTGGTAATTGATTTGTAATAGCTAAATTCTTCAACGGTTGAAAGTGTTAGGGCATGGCTTGATTTTAGTGATAACGATTATGCATATAATACCAAGAGCTATCATATTTGTATACGAAATTATGTGCAATCATGTCATCTAATGCTTTTTTTTTCTAAGTTAAATTTTTCTTAATGGTGGATTACTCTATCTACTCTTTTGCTAATAATTATTTTCATCATTTTCTTATATTCATTTATTTGTAATACACATATTATTAATTTTTTGTGATGAAATTTTCTGGTAGCAATGGATTTTCTTTTATTGATTCACTAATATCATCTACCAAATATAGGCTATCATGTCATAAATTGGATCTCAATATTGCGAAAAAAATCTTTTAACGAAAACCTCATAGTCCTCGATTTAAGGTCAAATGAATATCATAGCATAATATGTATCCCTATATTGTTAAACATTTTTGAAAACTCACAACAATCGTTAATTTAAATAAACTAATAAAAATATGTTAAAATTACCATAAAAATTAGATCAGATGAAGAAGGACATGTGCTACCACGTGGGTCACTCTCACACGAGTAATATCCACTTCTATGTGTATAAAGATAGATTACCAATGATCAAATTTTTAAGTCTAGAGTAGCACTGAATAAATCTATGTATATGTACTCATCTGACTGATGAAGAGTGCAAGATCAATATTTACTTGTCTCGACCTACCCCTCGATATAAAAGGAAATAGGTTTAGGAGTATTGCCTAAAAGACGTCCCTATGGCCCATGATTAGACATAGGCTCTTCTAAGTTCACACCTCGCGTGATGTTTAGTGTTCATAAAATTTTTCAAATGAGTCGCTACTAGTTTATTAGGATTGGCTATAAATCAAATGAGGTATGGGAGTATACCTCATTTCCTACGTAATCAAATAATCTAAGATTGGAGACTTGATTACACTAATTAAATAATTAATGCAATTTCGATACATAATCTTGTTCATTTCAAAAATATTTTCCATGAGGCAGTCTGTGTTGATTTTAGACCTATTCACTAATACATAAAGTGATCATGCGAATGCCCAATCATTAACATGACAATTAGCAACTAAAGTGGCATCGAATAAATTGAATCGGAAGAGCAAGAATCTAGCAATATCAAATAAGGAGCTTGTCATCTTAGACTAAGCTAAAGGGAAATCATAATCAACATATGGAAAATGTGTAATTAAGGGTATTTGTTTTAATGACAATCGGAACCCTATGATAAAGTCATAAGGGCTTGTTTAATTTTTTAACACAATTTTCTTATCAATGATTTTCCCATAACTTTAAGAGAAGGCTACCTTGAAAGAGTATTTTAAAGCATTTTCTGACTTTAGGAAAAATATTTTTTTTTTCGGACTTTTTAATTAACTTTTATAAAATTAATTTTTTTATTCAATTAATAAGTAGTCTAAAAATAGGGACCTAGCCAGAACATGGATGAACTTGGACTCACAATTCAAACTAGAGGGGACGATTGATCTTATCCTCAAGCTCACTCCATTTCTACCCTTTCCAAGGCTAATTGGGAAAAAAACTCCCAAGTGAGCCTCCACCAAAGCTACACCAAGCCCATTCCTTTGTAACTAAGTGCACTAAGCCCATATTACTAAAAAGAACTCAGCCCAAGAACTTCCAAAAATGAAGCCAACCCGAATTCATTAAAACCACTCAACCCCAAAATTACTCAATCATTGAATAAACCCACACATCCACAACCGAGACTCTCCCCAAACCATAACGTGAAGAAATTATTCTCATCGTCAACGACGTGACCACATCCCTGCATCTTCACAGCAAGCGACTTTCAGCCACCAAGCAATCACTTGTCTCCATCGCTAATCACTGGAGGCTCCCGTTTGCAGCCACACCCCGAACACCAAGGACAACCGCAGGGCTATACCAAGGCACGAAGCAAAGCAACCCAAAAAAATTCGGTAGAAATGAAACATGACCAAAAATGTACTTGCTAATCACAAGAGAGGCTACAATGCATCACACATGTTCACGGGCTCCTTTCAACAATTCAAAAGTCCAGATTCAACCGAATAGATTTGGTTCATATATTTCATCGTAGTTTGAAACGCACTGGCTAAATGAGGGAAAAACCAACCAACTTGTGTTGGGACTCACAATAATCAACAAGTAGTGGCCCAAAGTAGCGGTGCACGGACGAATGGGGCTGATGCTTGCGAGAACCGAACAACGAAGAAGTCCAGTCCAGCGAGCCCAAAACGGGGCAAAGCAAGGCACAAACAGCCAGCACCACCCATGCGATCGTTATGAGTGGGTTTGTGATTGAGGCCTATGAGTTTTCAGGCCAAGCCCAATCTTGCGAGGTTTATCAGTAGTAGATGAGTCTAAAATGGGTGACTCGCAAAGCAACTAAATCATCTTCAATCAACTAAGCTCACTTCCTTGATACGTCACTCATCCTCCAGGGGAGAGGATCCAGTAAATTTTGGATGGTAGATATTGGAAAGCTGGGGCAAGATTTATAAAGGAAATATAAAGAAAACTGGATCCAGTGCCTTTTTCTCCCTCTTTGATGGTTCGACTGTTTTTTTGACTTGAACTGAATGCAATGGAGGGAGACGCACACATTGGCATGGCTGATACTACTATTATGCTAAAATCGCATAGGGACATTAGACAGCATAATATTTGTGCAAAACGTTTTTCTTGGTGTCCACCAAAGTAAATTGGCAAGAACTAAATTATAAAAGCATTAGATCAGATGAATTCATTTTTCTATGAGCCTTTACTCTTGTTCTCTGAGATTGTCGAACTTTGGATGAACTGATTCTCTAAAAAAGAAGCGTGCTTGCATACCAAAATTCTTTGGTTTGAATGAAAATAGAAATAATATCCAAGAGTTTCCTTTGGATATCCAATGAAGCGACCTTGTTCAGATCTTGCCTCCAATTTTTCCATTTTTAGCTTTTTCACGAAAGCTGGACAACCCCAAATCTTAATATGATTAAGACTAGGTTTCCTACTATGCCATATCTCATAGGGCGTAGTTGGAACAGATTTGGACGGCACTCTATTCAGTATATATACAACTGTCTTAAGGGCATATCCCCAAAGGGATATTGGCAAATCGGTGTAACTCATCATAGATCGTACCATATCTAATAAAGTACAATTTCTTCGTTCAGATACAACATTATGTTATGGAGTTCCGGGAGGTGTCCATTGTGATAAAATGCCATTCTCTTTAAGATAGTCCAGGAATTCAGTACTAAGGTATTCACCTCCTTGATCCGATCGAAGAGCCTTAATACATTTTCCTGTTTGTTTCTCAACTTCAGCCTTGAATTCCTTGAACTTTTCAAATGATTCAGATTTATACTTCATGAGGTATAAATAACCATATCGTTACTGATCATTGGTGAAGGTAATGAAGTAATTATAACCACCTCTAGCAGTTTCATTAATTGGTCCATATACATTTGTATGTATTAATTCTAATATGTAAACAGCTCGCGTATTTTGTCCCACAAAAGGCGCTTTGGTCATTTTTCCTAGAAGACAAGCCTCACAAGTTGAGTATGACTCAAAATTTGAAGGATCAATGTATCCATCATTACTCAACTTGTTAATTCTATCTTCTCCAATATGACCTAATCGGAGATGCCAAACATACTTTTTATTTGGACCGTCTCTAGGGCGTTTATTAGTTATGGCATTTATCTCAATTCTATTTTGCTTATTGACATTGGTAATCGTATTACTGGACATTGTAATGGTATAAAGATTGTTGGTTAATAAGCTAGAACCAACACATATTCTATTATGATAAATAGAACATACATCATCAGCAAAAGAAAATTCATAATTCTCTTTACCCAAACAAGGTACAAAGATGATGTTCCTAACATCATTCTTATAATGCAAACAGTTCTTTAAAACCAATACATGTCCAAAAGGCAAACATAAATGAAAAGTCCCTATAGCTAATGCAGCAACTCTTGCTCCATTGGCAAACTTGCTACATTAGCAAACGTCAGGACAATCTCATTTCGCACTAGCATCCTACTTATTTCCAGATTTTGCAAAGACATACAAATATGTGAAGTTGCAGCAGAATCTAGAACCCATGAGCTAGATTCAGCACTAACCATAAGATTAGTTTCAATAAGCATAGACACCATACCTTCATAAGGTTGGTTCTTGGGCTTGACCTTCAAGCTCGTGATGTACCTCTTACAGTTCCTCCTCCAGTGCCCTTTGACACCACAGTAATGACATTTCCCTTTATCAATATTGGGTTTTGGTTGCACAACAGGTTTGGCAGGCCTCTTCCATTTATTCTTCTTTAAAATAGTCTTACCCCTTGAAGAAGAAGCCTTAGCCACAACCACTACATTTGGCCTCGTGTTATGCATTTCATTCTCATAAACTACCAGCATGCTATGTAACTCAGCAATAGTTTTCTCCATCTTATGCATGTGGAAGTTTTGGACAAAACCAGATAAGGAATCGGGTAAAGATTGGAGGATCAAATCCATAGCTAACTCATTGTCCATAACGAGATTCAGCCTAGCCAATTCTTCAATGTGCCAGATCATTTTCAAAGCATGATCATTAACTGATGATCCTTCAGCTATCCTCATACGGTACAATGCCTTAGATATCTCATATCCAGAGGTTCGACCATTCTCATCAAAGTATTCATTTAAATGCAAAATGATCGACCTAGCATCTTCCATAGATTCATACTTCTTTTGTAATTCATTATTCGCCGAAGCAAGCATATATGACCTAACTTTTAAGTCATCATCATGCTACTTATCATAAGTGACACGTTCCTCTTGGGTCCCACCCTCAGGAAAAAAGGCTGGCATATTTTCATCAAAAGCATACCCAATTTTTTCTGAATTGAGAACAATTCTCAAATTCCTCACCCAATCAGTGAAATTGGGTCCAATCAAACAATTCCTGTCAAGTATAGAAGCGAGTGGGTTTGTGGTCACCATTTTCAGAGTAATAATATATCTGTTTCAGAAAATAAATTGTTAGCCGTTGTATCTTTCAAAGTAACTATTTCATTTTGGCCTTTAAATGAAATAGATCCTCCCACTAAATTTATATTCGAATCCCATACTCCTTAAGATGGGAAGCGGTAATCTTTGTTGGGTAAAGATTACTAGTGGGGATTGGAGTCCCACTAGCCCAAAGTTCACCTCACCTAACAGTTATTGGTGTCCTATGAACTTAGTGAGTGAACCAACTTGTTCAACGCATCATATGCGAGTCCCAATCATAACTTCGGCCTCTAGACCATGAAAGCCTCACCTAAAAGTTATTGGCATCATGATCATAGTTAAGTCTAGCCCATCGTCTCATGCAAGTATTGAAAACACAAATGATTCCCTCACCTGACAGTTATTAGAAATCATTTGGCTCCAACCCCACAATATCATATGCATAATGGAGTGGTCCAATATTATAAATGGTAATTAACCCCTATGTTTCCATAACCAGTTAGTTAACCACTATAATATTGGATCAAACCACGACGATGGAAGGCCACGAGTCCGAAACCCGTTTTGACTTAATATTCTTTGTAAGGAGATTTAGGTCGTTATTAACGGTCTCACTTTGCACATTAACCGGTTTAACATGCACGATACCATAAACACAATAAATAAATAGATATCACATAAACATCTATCCTATGTGGTGATCATGGAATTATGGTTCAATGGGTCTCGAGCCAAAGAGACCCATTTAGCCATTTTAATGTTTTAATAATATGGACCTGCTCTTCACTTTTTCTTCAATCTTTGAACTCTTCAAAGACCGGGCCTAAAGAGCTCACCGGTTTAATGGCTCCTCCAATGGCTCCTCCAATGGCTCCTCCTCTCTTGTAGTATTTACATCAACAATTGAAATACTAAACTATACTAAAATTACATATTAAAATAATATAAAAGGAAGGACGCAGCCTCCATTTAATAATTACATCCCCAAAAAGAATACATGTAATCATTATACATTCATCCATACAACAATAACAACAATTAGGGATTTTTCTATGATCACCACCCTTCCTTACGAGCCATAAATTCAAAATTTAAAGCTCTGGAAGGCATGCATAAAATTCTGCATATCATTTGCAAAATATAAGCATCAAGTATAACAAGTTACGGATTTTTTATTCAAAATTGATCTAGTTCTAATTTTTGCTTTGTTGATTAAATTTA
The DNA here is from genome assembly GCA_016097595.1 of Eucalyptus pumila. NCBI lineage: Eukaryota > Viridiplantae > Streptophyta > Magnoliopsida > Myrtales > Myrtaceae > Eucalyptus > Eucalyptus pumila. The sequence continues at coordinate 24,197,752 of CM027847.1, forward strand.
TCACATAAATCAATCAACTTCTATAGGCCACATTTGAGCAAGAGAACAAATTCTCTGAATAAAAACAAATTGGCCATTAGAACGCAAAAACATATTTGAACTATAAATCAATTAAACGTACGAAAAACGCCTAAGGTTGGCTCTGATACCACTGTTGGGGTTTCATGAATCATGTATAAGAAAAATTAACAAAATGAACGCAGCGGAAACAAATATCCTAAGGCGTTGTTCGTGCGTTTTAATCAAAAATCTAAACATAAACGGAGTTAAACGAATTACCTCTCGAAGTGCGCTTTAAACAAGTCGGTTAGGATGTTCTACAATTCGAGTCCCACAAGCGTCGGACCTCTAGTTCAGACACACCAACAACGAATGTCGAACGGAAGAGAGAACTTTCGAATATTCACCACTTCGATCGCGCTAGCAATCACGTGGAAACAATCCGTTGTATTCTTGATGTATAATAGTCACGACCCGAACGAGAAAACGCTCTTCTTTCTTGCGTCTCAAAGACACAAGAACACGCACACACTTTGCTCTCTCTTTTCAGCAAAGCATTTTCTCTTTAAAAACACAAACGCACACCCACCTTTCTCTGTTTTTTAACCCACTGAAGTGTCGCCAAAAACCAACTCTTTAAAATAAAAATATAAAATGATCAGCAACGGTTGCTGATCGATGGACAATCAGCAACCGTTGCTGATCGTCCCCACTCATGCACGAACAATCGTGCATGAGAGGTTGCTCATGCACGACTTCGTGCATGATGGTTAGCAACTGCTGACTATTCATGCACGATTTTGTGGATGATGGTCAGCGGTTGCTGACCATCCAAGTTTCATGCATGTGCTTCGTGCACATGCAGGAAGCTTTATATATTATTTTATAGTTAATTAATTAATTAAACGAACAAATAATTAATTAATCAATTCCTTTTAAAAAATAAAAAGAACATAATCTTTATATGTACAAATGGAATACATTAACATGTATCCACTTCAACCATGCGTGTGCATCATATGCAAATAGGCTCGTCACTATAATACAAATTAAATTAAATCTCAAATTTCAAATCGACACAATTCGATTGCAGTAATTGCAAACACATTTGCAATATATTTCTCTCTTGTTCCACATTATCCTAATTGTTTATGGTGTGTGACATCCCTAGGTTCATTACTAAGCTGGTAGTAAGACTTGTACTAACACATTAGTACTCCCACAAGAATTAATTGTCCCGATTAATCTTTGGGTTTTACAAATCATGATTGACATCTAGCAATATGTCATGGCTACCTAGATAGTGTGAATATTTTAAGAACATAATGAACCTGTCAGCTTTGGCTACAGTGTAATTCAATCCCTCTGTCTTACTATGTCCCGATCAAACAAAAACCATGGAATATTAGTCAAGTCACTAATTCGATCATATGCACAAATCTAATTGACATGCATTTTATTCGAGACATAAACAATTTATTCTCTGTTACAACCCCGGCCGAGGATTTTAATGTAGTGTCACAATTAGATCGCATAGGACATCATTATCATACCTTGCATATAACAAGGAGACAGATTCCATATTGCGCACATGTGTAACTTCATATATGAACAAACTATGACCATCAGGTATAAAGATGGATCAACGACCCGGCATTATGTGCACCCGTGAACCATAGTTGTTCAATACACAAGTTAACACTGTGCCTCAGGTCTAAGGATTATTTACACAAGACCAAAGCATGAACAATTAGACATTGACCACGCTAAAAGCTTCCATGTCGCTAATCGTTCCATATGCGTCACGTTCAATGAATTTGTCTAATACAAACACCTGTGTTCTAACTCAGGCATCATAATACCCAATGGCATGTGACTCATCATTTCCTTAAGTATCCAATACTTAATGGCGAAGTTAAGAACACACCGGTCTCAATAGGATTATTAATATCCACTCAATAATCCATCGACCGGGAACGATTTAAAGATTCAGTCTAACTATGAACCCGTCACATATATTCTTGACGTCTCAAGAATAAGTCTAGTTGCAACTGATCTTATGGAATCATTCATCAATATAAAATAATTGGACAAATGAATGAATACGTCATTGCCATTAATTAAATAATAATAATAAAAGTACAACCGAAATCCCTAATATGTAACCATTACATAGTAGCTTTAGGGCATACATCCAACACCTACCCGGCTCATGGCGTTGGATGGCAGACGAGCCGGAAGATCGGGGTACGTTTGTCCGCCTCGCGCGCCCCCGAGCCAAGATCCATGGGAAGCTGACCCCGAGTCGGCACAAGCAAAAGAATCGGAACAAAACCTGCCGTGGGTTTGGTTTGGGAAGTGGGATGACATCAATGGATCATCGGCCAGGTTTCAAGTGTATTTGTCACCAGAGAACACTCACTCTCAGCCTCGCTCTCAGTTCTCTCTCTCAGACGTCACTCTCCTCCCTTGGATCTCTCTTATTCTCTCAACCTCGCTCTCTAGAACACTCCCCGATTTCTCTCTCTTCCACCTCCACCTCCACCTCCACCTCACAGCTCTCAGATCTCAATTACTCTCCGAAGAGCTCCCCCGATTTCTCTCTCCTTAATCCCCTCAACGCGAGGAAGGAAGGAAAGGAGGAAGGAGAAGAAGAAGAGGGCCGGGCCGCAAAGTCACCTAGCTAGGGGAGAGATGGGCCCTGGGCCAGCGCAGAAAAGGGAAAAGGGCCTGGGGTTCGGCCGAACCCCCCTAAGCCAACTTTTTTTAAAATTAATTACTAATAATCTTTTTTTAAAAAATTATATTTATCCAAAATGCAGTAAAATAAGGGAAAATAAAACAAAAAATAAAACTTAGTTGATGCAAATAATATTATTGCTTATATGATGTGAAAATCTTTTTTGTTAAAGCCAAATTGGTCCCTAATTATCTATGTAATTTTAATCTTAAATACTAAATCAAAATTTAGGAGTCAACAACAAGATTATGCTAAAAGAAAATGCTAGTCTCATAGTGATGGAAGAGCTTGAGTGCATGGGACCAGCCAATTTGGGCGTGCATGGAAACACTCCAAAAAAGTGTTTCCGGCACACTTCTGTACGGAAAGTGTTCCCGGGAACAAAAAGGAACGAAACGCGTTTGGTTGCGTTTTTGTTCTTTTTTTGTTTTTTTGTTTCGGAACGAAATAGAAACAGAAAAAAGAAACAAAAAAAGTTGTTTCTCCCGAAAGAAACACTTCCGGAAGGAACAAAAGAACAAAAATCACTCTTCTCTCTCTTCTTCTTCTCTTCTTCTTTTCTTTTTTTTTTTTTCTTCTTTTTCATTTTGACCGGTCGCCGGCCTCGGCCATGGCCGGCGGCCGGCCGGCGACCGGCCGTCGAGGCTCGGCCTCGCCCGATCCGGCGAGGGCCGAGCGTCGCCGGCCCCCGGCGAGGCTCGGCGTCGCCGGCGCGGGCGAGGCCGAGCCTCGCCTTGGCTGGGCGAGCTCGGGCTCGCCCAGATCCGGCGAGGCCGAGCCTCGCCATGGCTGGGCGAGCTCGAGCTCGCCCAGATCCGGCGAGGCCAAGCGTCGCCGGGGCCGGCGAGGCTCGGGCTCGCCGGATCTGGGCGAGCCCGAGCTCGCCCGCCAAGGCGAGGCCGAGCCTCGCCCAACCACGGCCCGGGCTCGGCCTCGCCGTGGCCGGGCGAGGCTGTCGCCCCGTCGGCCGGTCGCCGGAGGCCGGGACCGGCCGAAGAAAAGAAAAAATAAAAAGAAAGGAAAAATAAAAAATAAAAAAAATGTTTAAAAAATTAAAAGAAACAAAAAAATAATAAAATTTACCAAACGTGTTTCTGTTCATTTTTTATTCCCGACCAAACGTTACCAAACGTGTTCTTTTGTTCAAAAAACTGTTCCCGGAACAAAACACTTTTTTTTGTTTCTTCCGGGAACAAAAAAAGAACAGAAACAAATCCATGCGCACCCTTTCTAATCTAATTGATTTCTGGCGACTGCAAAACATTATCAGAATTCAGTATTTTGAAAGAATAAGAGATAACACATGAAGAAGCACTTGGTTAACCATATGAAGGGGCACATAGTTACTGTTTGACAGCTTTTGAAGACTGAATGTTGACCTCCATGATTTTTAATAAATATTCCATTTATTATTTAGTAAAACATGCACGTTAGAAAAATGACGAGAAGATTGCTGTTGGAGTATCTTTTTTGGAGACCGATCATTGACCAGAGAGTTGCGACCAAATCTTGAAATCTGTAAAAAGGGTGCTACATTGCAGATGTCCACGAAACAGGAAGCTACTGAAATTCTTAATCTAGAGGGAAATGGAGTTGGCATTTGGGGGACCAAACAGATTTAGTAATGCAGAAACTAACAAGAACAAGAAGATTCAAGTATTCGAAGGACTTGTTGAGGATAATTCTTGAGTTGCAGTACTATTAGCCGACGAGGTTGGCTTAGTCCAAAAAAACAAAAAACAAAGTAAAGAAAAAAACAAAAAAAAAACTATTAAAATATTTTAAAAATGTCTATGTCAATGGTAATTGTGTCACATCGAACGACCAACGTCTTCAATTTTTAGCTAAAATTGATTGGCTAGATCGAACTGGACAAATGTGAAAATGTTTAGAACTAAATCGGCAAAATTGAAAGTTTTATGATTAAATTGATACATATATAATATGTTTAAGACTTTTTTAATAATTGTCCTATACAAAATCATTCACACTCGTTCACAAGTTATCGACTCGTTGGAGAATTTCTAGGCAATGCTCATTAACACGAGATTATACGAGAATGCCCCACCTTGTAGACTTTAGGGATATTCATTGGATCGTGTTGCCATGGAAATCAAAGTGAAGATATTTTCTGATGGGGACAGAATTCAGAATTGCGGTTTTGTCCGATGCTTGCACTAATGATTATTTGCATATCGTGCAAAGACAAGCGGAACAAGGCGACAAGGGACCGCAACTTTATCAACACACAACAACTTGCAATCAAGAAGTTTGATTTTAACACATCGTCGCAAATTGGTTTTTTAGCGTGTAAACCTTCTCAAATAATTAGTCTTTTGCTAAAAGACCTTTTGGACAACGTTTGGGTCTTCGGCCAAAAAAGAAATGTATCACAATACTTATGTTATAGTCCCATAATCATCTGCTTTATTGGCAAATTTTGCCGGTGATGAGTAGTATTCTTTGAAGATGATGGATTAATTGAGAAATATAATAAAGTTGTGCCGTGTTTGAAATTTTTGTGGAAATCTTAGGAAAAAGCTTGGGTAAGGTCAATTGCGAATTTGACTCAGAATTAGCGTGGAGAGGGAAGTGCTAAGCACAAGGGGGGACCATGAGGTTTACATTTTACCTCGATCATTAGCGTGAAATCATTCATTATTGAAGATTTTTTAATTTGTGCTTGCTGATTTTTATAAGTGATTTAATTATTTGGGATGTGTTGGTAGATTTTTTTATTTTATTTTGTGATAGATGACTTTAAAGTCGTGATTGATCATTTTTCTATTGATAATTTAGGGAATACGAACATGCATAACCCATGGATGTTCACGAAAGAACCTACAAGTGTCACAAACTTATTGAGTTTAGTCATTTTGCCTATACAAGTGGTTTTAACTTACAGTGGTTTGTAAGCAGTTGGCCGGATTCAAATTAGTAGCTTCCAATTATTGAACTAGAAAGTCTCGGCCCACTTGGAGCAATACACTAGCGTATAACTTAGCCTCTAGAAAAATCTTTTTGTAAAACTTATATGAAAAGTTTAGGGATAATGGAATCGCTAGTAGCTTCCAAATATTGTCCATGTATTGTCTTTTTTCCTAATATGGTCTTTAATTTATATATAATTTTTATTGAGTTAGTCCTTTTGTTAAAATTGCAAAGATGCTAATGTATCATCCATTAATGCCACATTTAGATTCATTGAATGAACTAAAGATGAGATTGAACTCTTTTGTTGAAGATAAATTTATTAGGAAATTAAACAAAAAAAAATAAAATTGTAAAAACTAAGTGAGAGAGAACCTACACCTGTGATGAAAATTTAACAATTTCGAAATATTAGCTATCATTACCAAATATAGTTAAGTACATTAGATGCTAATCCAAAATTTATGAGAAGGGAGAAAAAAAAGCAGAGAAAGTGCAAACACATGTGATGTACGGGTAAGTTGGGGGTAGTAACTAGCGAGAGCTCATGATCAAGTTTGCACGTGATAGCATTCAACTTTGAAGTTGGAGTCGCCAAAGAGGTGGAATAATTGGAGTTATGTGGGTGGTTCTTGTAGGGAAAATTGTCCAAAAAGTCCTAAACCTATTGTGGTTTTGCCAATTTAATCCTAAACCTTTTAACTTTGTCAATTGAGTCATAAACCTTTTCACTTCTTGCTGATTCAGTCCATTCGGCCAATTTTGGCCGGAAAATGCTGATGTGGATGCTGGCGGTGCCACATAGGACTGCGGCGCTGACGTGGACAATTTTTAATAATATTTTAATATTTTTTAAAAAAAATTTATGATTCTTATATTTTCTGTTTTTTCCTCTCTTTTTTCCCCCTTTTTGGCCTTTTTCGGTGGCTGGCCACTGGCCATATGTAACAGCCGGCCATCGGCCACAGTTGGCCAGCTGGCCTTGCCCGCCACATGCGAGGCCCGGCTGGGCGACGGCAACGCTGGGCGAGGTCGTCCTAGCCTCGATAAGGGCTAGCCTCGCCAATCTGGCGAGGGGAGCCCTCGCTGGGGCTTGCCCTCGCCTAGGCGAGTGTCGACCTCACCCCTGGTTGGGCAGGCGATGGCTAGCCACCGGCCACAGGCCGACGCCCGCCTTGGCCCCAGCGAGGGCCGGCCCTGCTAGATCTGGCGAGGGGAGCCCTCGCCGAGGCTTGCTCTCGCCTAGATGAGTGTCGGCCTTGCCCAGACCAAATCTAGCGAGGCCGGCCCTCGCCCCTGGCTGGGCGGGTGTTGGCTTGTGGCTAGTGGGCAACCGTCACTCACCCGGCCAGGGGCGAGGCCGACGCTCGCTTGGGCAAGGGCGAGCCCTAGCAAGGGCTCCCCTCTCTAGATTTGGTGAGACCAGCCCTCGCTGGGGCTAGGGTAGCCTCGCTCGGCTGTGGCGAGTGGCCGGTTGTCGCCTATGGCCAATGGCTGGCCACTGGAAAAGGCCAAAAAAGAAGAAGGAAAAAATAGAAAATATAAAAATTAAAAATTGTTCACGTTAGCACCGGCAGTCCTATGTGGCACCGTCGGCATCCATGTAAGCATTTTCAGGCCAAAATTGGCCGAATGGACTGAATTGACAAGAAATGAAAAGGTTTAGGACTCAATTGGCAAAGTTAAAAAGTTTATGGCTGAATTGGCAAAATTGCAATAGGTTTAGGACTTTTTGGACAATTTTCCCGGTTCTTGTACGTATTGGAGGGAATGGTTATTCCTAGTATTTAATAATAAATACGAGTGTTTTTGGGATCATAAAGCTCTCTCTTTCCACAATCAAGCAAATCTATGTTTATCTTTACTTTTTAATAGACCATTTTATTTTCCTGGAAATTTGCCCTTTCAACGCAATTTACATTTTTCTTGCACTTTTTTTTGAATTTTTCTCCACACTAATCTCCATATTAATTCGCACTCCAATGAATCCCCGCTTGATGCCCTTTGGGAGCGAGGTATGGAACTGTGAAGCAATCTCGGTTGTTCTTGGCGCTATTTCTTATATTGCTTTAATAAATATCAATCAAAATTTTGAGTTGTCTTTTGTTAAATAAATTATCCCCTTGAATTTTCTCTCAAATGTCCTTCAATATTGGAGGTAACTTTAGGAATCTCACTTGGATAATCATCAATATTAAAAGCGTGCTAAGAAAATTTATTACTAAAAAAAAATAAAAATTAGAAGATGTATTTGCAGTCATGCACATCTCTTGTTCCACGATGGACATGACAAGTATAAAGTTGGCGTTCCTTATCGAGATAACTGAGGTTATCGACAATTTGCTATGATGTAAATGATTTTCCCTAAAGCGTAACAATGCTTACTATGTTCTCTTGTTCATGGAGAAGTAAGAAGTTTATTTTCTTTCAAGTTATTAATTGTAACAGGGTACCGAGTGATCTTTATTCAGAGTAAAGAGGATGATGCCTCGATCTAGAAAAGGATGACAAATGTATCAAACAAAACAATCAAGCCTAAAGTTGAACTAGATTTTTCAACATTTTGTCTGTCATCAATTATTACATGAGGTTGAGAGGTAAATGGAGTCACAACAAGTTGGGTTGAACTTAGTTAGATAATGTAGTCATGTGCAATTTCATGTGCTAACTATGGTAAAGTACAAGTATTAAGTCAGGATAGCATGGACATCATCCATATTTTTATTTGCACATAGATGATCCGTAATCTGTAATTCACTAACTAAAGGCATGATTCGAGAAAATTTCTACAATTCGGAATTTATAAAAAGATAGCCATTTACATCAAGCATGGTAAATTTCATTTTTACTATTTTCTTTACAAATCGAAGAAGTTTGGTTAGCGTGTGTTTGCATAGGACTCTCTATCTCTCCTTACACATGTTTGAAATGTATATTTTTGGTGGATCCATTCGCTTTGTAAAAGGACAAAGCAATGTTTTAAGTAACAATATCCAATTCCCCATTGTTATAATCTACATATATACTTGCACTTTACTTCGAATGGTATTCTAATAAATTAAAAGTGAGGTCATCCATTAAAGAAATTCGATGAATAGAAATATGAACCAAAGGTGAGGGCTCTTAATTAAAGATTTTCATGTACCCACCTTTCAAGAAAGAACATATGGCTTTTAGTCAACTATTCCGGTTCTGATTATAGCCAATTTTTTGAAAATGGAACCAGAGGCGGCTGAACCGGAGTATGGGCTGGTATGTGGTTCTACTGGTTCATCTGGTCCAGGTATTTATACCGAATGGTTCGAATATAAAGAATGAAGCAAGAAAAATAAGCAACATTTGAAATGATGATTTTGAAAATGTCATGAGAAAACTCACAAGTAATATTTGCATGCTTCAAAGTATTTTAGGAGTTCTGCAATGAGTAAAAATAAATTTTTCCAACATCACCATATGATTTTCAAGTTGCAAACTAGGCTATCAACAAGAAGATATTAGACATGATGTCATCCAATGAAAAGAGACAGTACTTCATTTTCTTTTTCTTTTTTTTTCATTGATTGTGCTATTGCGACTTGGACATAGCTACTTTCTAACAATGAGCCCTAAGGCCAGTGGCCATGGCGGGGTCGAGTTTCATTTGAAATTCACATGTAACTGATGTTGCGAGGGTCAGGGTACAAGAGTGAGCATGCCATCGTGATCTGTAGGGTCATAATCGGGGTTAATTGATATGTCAAGACATGGCTTGCAAGCAATCTCGATGGTGATCACCAGCACCGCTTATGTGATTGCTATGAGCAGGTTTGCGACTATGGACATTCATTTTCATTTTTCATTTTTCTTTTGCTGCGATAAGAGAGATGGTGATGCCGAGTAAGACAAGAATAGTGACCCTGTCCAGAGAAAAAAACATGTAAATATTAAGAAAGATGTGCTGTAAGTGCATTGTGGAAGCGTTTTAATCAACACTTAGGTCTTTCACCAAAAAAGAATCAATAAGATGTTAGATTCAAGATTCCATCCTGGAAATGAACTTTTACATGATGCTACTCCTTGGGACCTACATAATCATCTTCTTTACTGGCAACTTCTGCAAAATTCACGTTGAATATGGTCAAAGGGCTCGTTAGAATGCGGAGTATTAAGCTATTTAAGAATGACAGACACCTTTTCACGGCCTTGATGAAAAGCTGGTAAAGCAAGATTTGCACCATATCTTTCTGTGAAGTTTCTCCAAATCTGCCATGGACTTCTGAGGTTTACCGTAATAAGCGAGGAGCAAATTAACATGTTTGATAGAGTTGACCTGGCAGGGCTGGCGTTCCCCACGGCGCATGCCACCACGACGCCGTTCCTCATCGCCTGGAACGTGCCAAGGGCTAGAGAGTCCTCAGTGTAAGGGAGAGCCGGAGAGGCTTGCCGATGTCTAGGGAGATGCTCAGTACATCAACTCCATCGCCAATGGTGTCATCTATAGCTGCTAAAATGTCCTCCTCAGAGCAAGTGGCTTCCATTTGCTTGGTCGCGTCAGGGATCGCCCAACACACCTTGTTTATGGTCAGGTGGGCAAGCAGCGCCGCCTGTGGCGGTGCCCCAAGCAAGCCTGCCGAAGGCTGAGACGTCCGGAACCTTCTAGCCTCTGACTGTGGAGGCCTTGTGGGTCCCGTGCCATTAAATGTCGCGAGGCGACCGGTAGTCTAAGGTGGTGTTGAGAGGAGAGGCATTTACCCTACGTGTGCATGGTTCCAACTAGTATTGAAGTCGAAGCACTCAATGACTAATAAATTCTCCCGCAGCAAGTCTCACTGGATGTCAAGTCACTAATGCCTCAAGTAACATATTAGAGGATATGGTGACAACGAAATGGGACGGGAGCCCACACTCAACTCCTCTGGATATTCTCAGGAAAAAATCCTAATAAACCCGAGTACGAGAGATAAAGCAATGAAAAGATTTGGCAAGGTACCATATCAAACAGGACATTTGAAGAGAGATTTTGTACAGCTTACACTTTCAGAAACAAACCTTTGTTTTCTAAACTGGGAACAGCGAAATATTATTTCAATAGTGGTCGTGAAAGCAACAGATTCCTGAGCATGGATAGTCCGAGTAACCAGGTTTCTCGAGCCTACTTGTAAATTTTTATTAAGAAGCAATAGGAACAAACTCCGACTTTGCTTTGCGATCATCCGTGGGAAATAGAAAGGAGAAGATTTTGCGGACAAGATCTAGATGACTTGCACTTGCACTTCACTGGAACTAAGTGCATGGAAAATGACATTTTCATAACATTTTCATAATGTGATCCAACAGTAAATACCCCTGACCGCATATAGCTAACTTCTCCTAGAAACTCATAAATATTATTTTACTGCGCATTCTTATTGTTGACGCCTTAATTTTATTTAGGTTTATTGTATTAATTAATTAAGTTTTTTTATTTTGTCTTTTCGGGTAAATAATATAGAAATAATAAATAAATAAATAAATAAGTAATAAAAAACAGCAAAACAAAGCAAAAGAAAAACGAAAAGAAAGAGGAGCAGCCCCTCCATGGGCCCTCGGCCCATTTCCGCCCAGCCCAGCCCCTTCGCGTCTTCTTCTTCCTCGCGCCTCTGTAGCGCACGCGCAGAGGGCGCGACGGAGGGGAAGGGGGTGGACGGATGGCGGTCACACGTGGAGCAGGGGAGCAGTTGGCATCGACGGGACGTGACTGGAGGAGGAGATGATGGCGGATGGGACGGCGGTCCAACTGGCACGTCAAAGCCTCGCCGACCGGCCGCCCCCGAGCCTATAAATAGAGGGGGGCCACCGTCAACGAGAGGAGAGGCAGAGAGGAGAGATCCGAGGGAGAGAAAGGCCGGCCAAAGCTCGAGGTCCCCTGAGAGACTTCAGGGAGCTCAAGTGCAGGGTCGGCTGTGGTGTGGTGAGCTCGAGTGGTCCCCGAGAGACTTCGGGGAGCTCGAAGGGCGAGCCCGAGGGAGAGAGAGGGTAACTCGGCGCCGGATCTAGCCAGATCTGACCGTCCAGGATCCACCGTCGCCGTCGTTGTCCGCCGCGGTCATTGCCATCAGTTGCCATTGCCCTCGTCGCCGTCGCTCGTCCCCACCGTTGCCGCCTTCGATAGATCTAGCATCGTCGCCTTTGCCGCGCCATCGCCGAGCAGGTACCGCGCCGTCGCCGTCGCCACCTCCCTCTCCTCGGTCCAATCATCGCCGACGTCGCCACCGTCATCGCTATCGTCGCCGCTGCGCCTCCTCGGCGCCTCGATTCGGAAACCCTAGGGTTCCCAATTTTCCGGGTCACGATCCCGGATTGTCGGGTCGGACTCGGATCGGGAACCGGGTAGGGATTTCGTAAATCTCGGGCTGTGGCGGAGGTCGGGTCGCGGGTCGAGGAGCGAGCTGTCGGACCTGGTCGTCGGGTCGGGCTGGGTGTCCCTAAACACCCGGCCACGATGCCGTCTCATTTTTTAAAAAAAAAGGAGAAAAATCTGAGTCGGGCCCGCAACGCGGGCCCGTCCACGTTCGAGTTGCCAGCTTGGGTCGGACCCAACCCGCGGATCCAACTCGGGTCGGCCCTTTTTAAATAATATTTTAAATAAATAAATAATAAATAAATAATTTATTTTTAAAAAAATCAAAAAATATATTTTATTTTTGAAAAAATATTTAAAATATTTTAATTTCCAGAAAACCAAAAAATATTCAAAAAATATTAAAAAATATTTTATTTTCCAAAAAAAAAAATATTCCATATTTTCCAAAAAATGCCAAAAATCTAAAAAAAGCCAAAAATTCATGAAAAAGCCAAAAAATTCAGAAAAAGCCAAAAAGACTTGTATTTTTCCAAAAAGTACCAAGAAAAAATCCAAAAAAATCCATTTTATGTCCAAAAAATTAGAAAAAGACTCAAAAAATGTTTTTCCTCCCAAAAATGCATGGAAAATCCCCCAAACATCCAAAAAACCTCAAGATTTAAACAAGATTAGGTACCGAAAGGGCATTAGTGATTAACTAGTGTAATCAAGTCCCCGATCCTAATTTCTTTGGTTGCGCAGGAGTGAATATTTCTCCCAATACTTCGCTTGGGTTTCTAATCAACCCACCCCAAATCGATTAGTGGCGACTCCATTTTAAAAATTGATTTACAAGTTAAAAACTTGAACCATTAGGTCATGAATTGGTGGACTTGGGAGAGTCCGGGCTTAACCAATTTCAGCCGAGCCATTAGCCTCCTTAGGCGCTCGTACCCGGTTGCGGGCACCGAAAAAAAGAGATCGCGACAGCTTGGCGACTCCGCTAGGGACATTTGAGGACTTAGGCCATTTTTGTCTTGTTTAAATTCTTTACTGACTTAGGTTTTTTTCTTTATGCAAGTCAAAAGCTTAGAAATTTATTTTAATTTTGCTTAAAATAGATTATCTTGTGATTATAAACTGTTGTGCATGCTTTAGTGTTTTAAACATTACACATGGCACAAACAACTCGGCCGCCGGACCTGGGCCGCCATAGGATTTCTAGGATGATGTTAAGAAAGATACGACCTCGAACGTGAGACTGCGATGTAGAGGTTGCCTTTCTTTTCCCCGAATTTCTTAGTCAAGGTTAGGAGAGTATGCTACTAACGCGAGACTGCGACAGGCGGATATCCTTTTAATCTCAACAAGCCTTTTGAGTTAGAAATCGAGCCGCGCATCTCATGCGCATGTCTTTGTGCTTGTCATTTTTCTTTAAAAAGAAAAGTAATTTCTTTACTTTTACTCAGTCTTTTTATTTGGCCCATGGCAGTTTAGGATAAGCTTTTCAAGTCCCAGTTTATATACAATGGGGAAAGACGATATCCAGCTCATTCCTACTCCTAAGGCGGAGCTCTTCAGATGGTGGGGTCAATTAGATCAATTTGCCCAAGAGCGTGTGAAGGCCAAAGTCGGTCATCTCCTATCGTTGATCCAAATCACTGTTCGCCTTGAAGTCATACAAGCCATGGCACATTTTTGGTGCCTGAAGACGGTTACTTTTATGTTTGGTAGGTTTGAGCTAACCCTAACCTTGGAAGAATACAACATCATCCCCGGAATGCCTCTTGAGAAAAAGCTCATCAAACCATCGACAGGCGCCCTCCCGTGGTGCGGGTTGTCGTGACTTTTAGGAGCTGAAATCCATGTCATGAGACAAATTCTTGAAAACAACAATAATATATGCCCTTTAGAATTCGTGAATGCATGTTTTCAAAACCAGCCTATGACCCGAAAAAGTGAGATTTTCCTCCTGGCCTTTTTCAGGCTTATCATTTTCCCCCTTCAAAGAAATGCCATAAGTCCTAAGATGGCATGGATAGTTGATCAAATCTTGAGAGGAGGGAATTATGTCAACATGATTTTAACTGAAACATTCTTGTCTTTTAATCGTTTTAAAGACAACTCGGAGAAAATCATGTGAGCCTCTCCTGAAATTTTACAAGTCTGGTTCTTTTCTCACCTAAGCGAATTTCGAGACTTCATGCGATCATCTAAAACGAATGCTTTCGAAAACCCATTACAAAAATTTATGGTTTTAGGACCATACATTCCCAATCAAAGCTGTTTAAATTGGGTAAGCTTCCTAAGAGACCCAACTCCTGAGGCATTCCAATGGTGTGCTGGTTGGTTCCATGAAAAGAGAGCTCGCTTCGCTTACAAACGCTGTCTCCCAATTCCGTTGCTCGGCCTCACTGGCATCATTCTTTATCACCCTTATCGGGTGGCACGACAATATGGAGCCCTTTAGGAGATCCCACCGCCTTTCATCAGGAAGATCTCTTCAGTTCTTTTCAACACAAGCCGTGACTACCTGAAGGGCCATCGCAAAAAGATCATGGTACCACTCAGGAAACTTGGGACAAGTGCCATCGCAAAAAGATCGTGGTACCTGAAGGGCTTGAGGGAGAAGAAAAAGCCCACCACGCCTCCATGTCCTATATCCACAACCATCGTATCCCGACAAAATGGAAGCCATCAGTCCCTCGCTCAATCAGAGAGAGCAGCCTGCACGAGCAAGCATAGCTCATGGAGAGGGATTTGGGAATGGACTGGATGCACACCTCAGAGCCAGCCCAAGGAAGCAAGCATCCTCGCAAGAGCAAGGCTCCTCGTCGCATATAAATTGGGAGTCATGTGCCCCTTAGTGTTAATCTTGTGAAAGTTTTGTCCCATTGTTTAGGGACTTTTGTTTAATGTCTAGTATGTCATTCTGTCATTTCAATTTCAAGTTTTAGATGTCAGAAGTTTGCAGTCTATAAAATCCTCTTTTGATAAATAAAAATTAATTAGACCATTGCCATGGGTCAATCTCTGTTTACTTTCGTGCTCATTCATTGTTTTCGCAACGAACAAGTAATTATGAATCGCCGGCAACCAATAGCTCGCGAATGGCCTCATACACTAGGGCCCGATTAGAATGATGTACAAAATCGTCTCATTAACATTGAAGTCGGCATGGGACAGATGTCCATTGTCCTTCAACAACTCTCAAGACAAATGAAATCTACTCAAGCTGAGCCCAACTCTGCAATTGCCTTAAACACCATCATGACACCCACATATTTGTCAGAAAATAGCCAGTATCATAGACAGTTTAAAAAGATCATGAAAAAGTCAAGCCAGCTGCAGGAGCAGAATCCCATGGACATGTCCAATTATACCGGCATTGAGATCCCTGAAAAACTCAAAGCATCTGAATGCGAAAGGTATGCTGATACCTCCCGCCCAGAGACCTATTTGCAGGCCTACCTGGTTCGAATGATGATTCAATCGTACCAATCGAGTTTGACCGGCCCTGCCTTGCGATGGTACATTGTCAGGAAGATTAGTCCCCTTAAAACCTGGAGGGAACTAATTCATGTTTTTTCACCAAGAATATGATATTAACATCAACCATGACATAGCCTTGCCCTACGAAGAACTGATGATCACGAAGCACAAGGAACCGTTAGTCGCTGAGATAGGAAAAGAGCATGTCAATCAAGCCTTGCATGATAAATGGGCAGCTGAGCAACATCTTGTTGCTGGAAAATTTCCCACTAGGAAAGGCAAGAAGCCTTTGCACGAGATCAAATTTCCCACTGGACGACTCCCCAAGCTTACTCCAAGAGCTAGGGTCCAAAGAATACCGACCCCTATCAACCTGGAAAGCGAATCAGACAGTGAAACTCTAATGTCTCTCACTTCCCTTGACAGAATTGAGCTGGCAAAACGAAGGGCCTTACTCAAAAGGTCTGGACTAAAAGCCAAGAAAAGAAAGCCTAAGCAGATCAATGCAGCACCTACCGACGAGCCACCGCACCAAAGCTCCGAACATTCCCATGAATATAGCCTTGAGGGCTACCATCCCCTAGAGTACAACCCTGAAGACTTCCCGGCTCCAGAATATAATCCCAAGGACTTCCAGCATTATTTCGACAATGAAACTGACGATTCATCGTATAACTATTTCCTACTCTCATCCGAGGATGAAGGCCCGTCAGAAGAGGAAGCATACGTCTTTATCCGCTATGATCCTAACGAAGTACTAAGCTCGTCACCTGACCATGAGGATAGCTTAAATGCCTCATCCTCCTTCGGTAATTTTGACCTAGAAGAAAGCAATGGGGTAATCTCGATAGAGTCCAACTTCCCTGAAGCAGAAAAATTCACCACTACAGTGGACATGCAGTGGGAAAACTAGTGACCTAACCAAGACATATCAGGTTCGTCTTGCCCTTGTAGGATCCTAAACCCTGTAGAAATGTGGATACCCAATCTCCGCAAATATAACGGCACGACTTGCCCCGTGGCACACTTGCAGTATCTCCATGTGGAAATGAGTCTGTACTATGGCCCAATGTCGTTCACAACTCAGGCATTCTAAGAAACTCTTACGGGGTCTGTATTGCAATGGTTCATCAGAGCAAATATTTATCTCCTAAAAGATTGGAATGAGATGACTTCCACATTCTTGCATCAGTACCAAAGCCAGATCGAAACTGAATTGCCTTGTGAGAGTTTGGCTCACTTCACAAGAAGACCAATGGAGGATTTCCGAGCATACGCAGGGAGGTGGAGAGCTTTCATGATGCAAACCCGCCCTCAACTGGCTGAAGAGGAGTTAATGAAGCAATTCATAGAAGTTTTGTCCTGCAAGCATCGCTGTTGGCTGCATGGATTACACTTCCATAGCTTCAACGAGTTAGTCATCGCATGCGAATACTTCGAGTCTACTGAATGCGAGGAATTCAAAGACGCTTAGCTTCAAGACCAGCATTATCAAAGCGCTCCTTTACACAAGGGTTTTCATGAGTTTTACTTGTTTTTATAATTTCATGTTTCTCATCTTGTCTAATGTGCTACTGTTGTATTTTCCATTCAAGTACTCTAATGTACAGTTCTAATATTTTGTTTTGAGAGCATGAGGCAGTACTCCAAACCTGCCTAGTGATGCTATCCAACCTGAAAAAAATATCATCCAAGGAGAATACTGAGGGCTGGGCTTCCTCATGCTTTTTCTCCCCCAAAGACGTATTTTGAAAATAAAAAATATTTCACCACTCAAAAGTTTTTGTCAAAACAAGATGATAAATTTAAACATGTTTGTTTTTCTAACCCTCTCACTTTATGTTTCAAAACATCATCCCCTATGATTTAGTATGACAAAAGGTATTTGAAACTAGCACATTGTATGAACAAACCAAATTCAAAAGCACCATTCCAAGAAAGCGGGGGCAAACAGAAAGGATCATCACATTTCAAAATGGTAAGTCCTACTCCCTGAACATAATGTCGAAAATGACATCATCTCTCTTCCATCTACAGGAGATGAAGGATAAGACGTAATAGGTACAGGCATATGGTTGAATATCAAGCCATCCCTAAGAGCTCTGTGCACTCCACCTCGCTCCTGCCCAACTCCTTCACAAGCCAGAGCAATATCCTTTCCCCATAATGTGCTTGAGCAACCAGATGCTGTGGTTTCATCAACGGGACTTCTAGCTTCGACAAGCCCAGAAGCACAAGGAAGGGATCTTTTCTTTTTCTTTGAATTGGCTACTGTCAACAAGGAAGAAATCCAGAAAGTTGAAGCGGTCTCTAGCCCCTATTCAAAATGAAGACCTAGAAACCTGACTTCTTATTCAGACGCATGCTCTCGTAAGAAGTAATTGCCATAAGAGAATTGGAAGTTTTGATTGTTCATCTCAGATTCCATAGAAGCTTGAAGTACATGACTTCGCTCAATGCTGCTATAGTCAAAGACAGAAGAAAAATTCCACGGAAGGAAGGCGTTGAAGATGAATCAACGACCAGCAATCCTGCATACATGGTCACAAAGGAGGAAGGCCAATTGAAGGAAATATTGAACTATGCCAAGACGAAGAGGCTGTCATCGGTATACGAAATCCTTAGGAATCAACAAATACAAACTTTGGAGAAGAGTAATTTGGTATCGTTTCCAATACTCCCACTATTTGAACCCGCTTTTGACATATTTTCCCTATTTGACAGGGAGCATCACAACTCAAGAACCAAACTCAATGGTTAGGTTTGGCAAATCAATATTGGCCAAGCTAGTACGTGGAAATGACCCACATCAAATTCACCTGGTCTCGTGTAAAAAGACATGTCATCCAGGAGCCAATTCAGAGAATAATTGACCTAACGAAGCAAGAGACATAGGACTTTGTGTCCCCCTCTCATTTCAAGTTCACCCAATCATCTTTAAACCAGTGAAGGGTAAAGTTGTATCACTTCCAGTTATTCGATTCTTGAAAGAGTTCATGACTAACACATTCCCTCTTATTTGTTGTAGGATCACCTGACTGTCAAAAGCAAGGATAGCGAATCAATGAGAAGCATGTCTTGTTTGTTGCAGGATTACCTGACTGTCAAAAACAAAGATAACAAATCAATGAGAGGCATGACAAACTCTCCCAAGCAAAATGGCATCTCAAGTATTGCCAAAGCAAATGACAGAGATCCTTCAGGCCTCAACTCACATTTGATTTTGGCCAGACTAATTGATCTGCTTGTATATCTTCTCTTCTGCAGGGGCAAAAGCAGAGATGCTCGATCAGATTCCCAACCCCGACTGATCATTCATGTGTCATATTCCTAACCAAAAGGAGCAATCTATCGACATTCATTTGTGAGTAACCCTTTGTAAATAACTCTTTTGATCAAATTTCAACACATTTGTGAATACCATTTTACCAAGCAAACACCCTTAAAGCTGTTAATAAGTTTTTCTTGAGTAAAAACCATTCATTTATTTTGAGAGTACAAACTCTATCACATCATACACTGCATACATTTTTCTAGGTGAATTTTGCATGATGATTTTGTCTGTCTAAATCTTTGATTCTATTAAGGTTTATTAGAATAGACAGCTAAGTGAAGAATACAAGATTAATTGAGCATGCTGGATGAGGTGCGTCAGAATGATGACAAGCAAGCCATATCCCACACACAGTCCCCATCTATACACTTGTGAGATGAGTGCAGAAAATTCCATGACTACAGGGTAAAGAGTTCTCTCGCGAATGGTACGATGATCAAAACAGTGAGAGGCGCTCCATTGCTCACTTTGAGCCCTATATACCAGCCAAATTCCTGTCTTACCCCCGTCAAAGAACCACCCCACACTGGGGCAAGTTGAAGGCAAGTCAGCATCACGAGGTAAGAAAAGGGATAGAAATTATCTTGCTTGCACTTGCATCAATCTTTGAGTGTCTTTAGTACATATGAACACTCGCGTTAATTTAAGTGCCCTAGAGTCATGAAGAACAGTTCTTTCTTTACGCACTTGTTTCCATTGTACAACTCAATTGAGTCTGTAAATTCACCCTCACATGGAGGCAAAGCAAAAGCTACTGCCGTTTGAGGAGCATAATCAGAAGCGTCGGAAAAAGATGAAGACTCAATAGTCTAACAAAGGCGTTTGCTTGAACCGATAAAAATCAGCTCTCAAGCAACAAGAACAAAATATGGGCATAAAAAAGCAGTGTACCTGGTCAAAGCAAGGTCAATGCCTGTAGATGAAAAACAAAAACAAAAACTATGAACATAAAAAAGCAGTGTGCTTGGTAAAAGCAAGGCCAATGTCTTTAAACAAAAATTACAGCTGTTTGTATTCCCGAGATAAGTTGCTATTATGGTTTGATTAATGGAACCTTCATTGGACTATGAGAAGGAAGACCGGTGACAAATGCCAAGGCGATCACTAGCTCTTACTTTTTTACACATGAGTCAAGCCTACGTTACATTCCCATTGTAAAAGTCTCTTTGGACTAAGGGCACTTCAATTAACGTAGGATTTCATATGTTCATAAACATCGCTCGAAGAAGTACGAGCAAGATTACTCTATCTCTTTTCGCAAGGTCCTTGACTTGTAAACCCGGAGATGATCGTGCAACATTTTCGTCCATCGGCTTCGACCTTGATGGTCCCCTCTGATGAGCCGCTGACCAAGACTTCATCACAGTTTCGACAAAGACCTCTCACATTGGTAAAGTCGTACTGTTTGCGAGAATACTCGGACCCCTGCTGACATGATGACAGTGAGATAGTGTGGTCCTTATAAATCCTGCATCAATAGTCATGATAGCCTTTTCCATGATAGTGAGCGGAAAGTCATTTCAGACTGAAAGTCCCTCATTTGGCATGCTCAAGGCATCCACATTCTAAATGAAGGTTGTCTTTCAAAATCTTCCCTAGTGGAAATCGGATGATACAAAACTGACAAAATTATCATGTATGAATCTCATTTGAACTCATGAATTTACAGCATATACAATCATGTGTGCATATTGTGCAAATAGCAGACATACTCTCAGAGATAATAGATATTGCCAGGTAAGCATATTCCTATCCCTATTTGTCTTAAAGTACCTACCACTATCCAGGTACTCTCTTCTTGACACTTGACCTATTCGAGTCGTCTCTTGAGTTTGGGTGCTTGCAATTGTCTTAGTATCCCATTGTCTTTGAGTACCCACCACTTGCCGAGTACTCTCTCTTATCGACACTCGACCTATTCAAGTTGTCTCCAGAGTATTGATACTTGTGACTGACCAAGTATCCCTTTATCGTTGAATACCTACTGCTATCTAGGTATCCCTATTGTTTTTTAGTACCGGCCACCGTTCGGATACTCCCTTTTCCTGACACTCGACCTATTCGAGTTGTCCCCAGAGTATTGATACTTGTGACTGATCAAGTATCCTTTTATTTTTGAATACCTACTGCTGTCTAGATATCCCCATATCGTCAAGTACCCACCGTTGTCCAGGTACTTCCTTTTCGCCACACTCAATTTGCCCGAGTTGTCCCCAAATAATAGTAGCTGTTCAAGCATTCCATTACTTTATGTGCCTCCGCCCACAAAGGTATGCTTTCTTATACTTGGACCAGCTGAGTGGTCCCAGGTCGTATCATTAAATACTTGTGTTCATCCAAGTATTCCAGTACTTTGTACACCTGTGGCTACCCAAGTGTTCCAGCCTTTTTGAGTGCCTGCGGCCATCAAGGTAAGCCTTGTGCTATATTCAAATTCTCATTACCAGGAGGTGAGAGACCTTCACGAATATGCGAGGCACGTCCTCAATATTCCCATTACCAGGAGGTGAGAGACCTTCATGAATATGCGAGGCACGTCCTCAATATTTCCAATTACCAGGAGGTGAGAGACCTTCATGAATATCCGAGGTACGTCCTCGATATTCCAACTACCAAGAGGTGAGAGACCTTCACGAATATCTCAGGTATGCCCTCGATATTTCCAATTACCAGGAGGTGAGAGACCTTCACGAATATCCTAGGTACGTCCTCGATATTCCCCTTTACTAGGAGGTGAGAGACCTTCATGAATATGCGAGGCACGTCCTCAATATTCCCAACTACCAAGAGGTGAGAGACCTTCATGAATATCCTAGGTACGCCCTCGATATTCCCAATTATCATGAGGTGAGAGACCTTCATGAATATGCGAGGCACGTCCTCAATATTTCCAATTACTAGGAGGTGAGAGACCTTCATGAATATCCAAGGGACGTCCTCGATATTCCAACTACCAGGAGGTGAGAGACCTTCACGAATATCCAAGGTACGCCCTTGATATTCCCAATTACCAGGAGGTGAGAGACCTTCACGAATATCCCAGGTACGTCCTCGATATTCCCCTTTACCAGGAGGTGAGAGACCTTCATGAATATGCGAGGCACGTCCTCAATATTCCCAATTACCAGGAGGTGAGAGACCTTTACGAATATCTCAGGTACGCCCTCGATATTCCCATTTACCAGGAGGTGAGAGACCTTCATGAATATGTGAGGCACATCCTCAATATTTCCAATTACCAGGAGGTGAGAGACCTTAATGAATATCCAAGGTACGTCCTCGATATTCCAACTACCAGGAGGTGAGAGACCTTCACGAATATCCCAGGTACGCCTTCGATATTCCCAATAACTAGGAGGTGAGAGACCTTCATGAATATGCGAGGCACGTCCTCAATATTCCCAATTACCAGGAGGTGAGAGACCTTCATGAATATCCAAGGTACGTTCTCGATATTTCAACTACCAGGAGGTGAGAGACCTTCACGAATATCCCAGGTACGCCCTCGATATTTCCCAATTGCCAAGAGGTGGGACACATTCACAAATATCCAAGGTATGTCCTTCATATTTCCAATTATCAAGTACCCCTTCGATGCTTGTGAATGTCCAAGTATCCCCCAAGGATTCATACTTATGATCATCCAAGTACCCCTTCAATACCTATGATCAGCCAAATACCCATTTTGACGCCTGCAAAGGCCCAAATATCCTTTAGGTTAGTACTTGTGAATATCCAAGTACTCTTTGATATGCTTGTGAATGTCCAGGTATCTTCCAGAATCGATGCCCTGAGAAAGGTCAGCGCATCTCTCGAGAAAGGTCGGGTACCAACTGGTGTCTTCGATAGAAGTCAAACACTCAACAAATCGATGCCCTGATAAAGATCGGCGCGTCTCCTGAGAAAGGTCGGGTACCAGCTGGTGTCTTCGATAGAAGTCAGACACCCAACAAATCGATGCCCTTATAAAGATCGGCGCGTCTCCCGAGAAAGGTCGGGTACCAACTGGTGCTTCGATAGAAGTCAGACACCCAACAAATCGATGCCCTGATAAAGATCAGCGCGTCTCCCGAGAAAGGTCGGGTACCAACTGGTGTCTTCGATAGAAGTTAGACACTCAACAAATCGATGCCTTGATAAAGATCGGCCCGTCTCCCGAGAAAGGTCGGGTACCAACTGGTGTCTTCGATAGAAGTCAGACACCCAACAAATCGATGCTCTGATAAAGATCGGCGCGTCTCCCGAGAAAGGTTGGGTACCAACTGGTGTCTTCGATAGAAGTCAAACACTCGACAAATTGATGCCCTGATAAAGATCGGCGCGTCTCCCGAGAAAGGTCAGGTACAACCGGTGTCCTCGATACAAATTAGGCACCCACAAATGTGATGCCCTAGAAAGGTCGGTGCATCTCCCGTCAAGGCGACCGAAGAAAGGTTCGGGTCCTAGACAAATCATTGATTGTTTTAACAGGCGACCGAAGAATGGTTCGGGTCCTGGTGAAACAATTTCCCATCACGGCGACCGAAGAATGGTTCGGGTGCGAGACAAACCACTGATTGCTCCAACAGGCGACCGAAGAATGGTTCAAATCCTAGACAAATCATTGATTGTTTTAACAGGCGACCGAAGAATGATTCGGGTCCTGGAGAAGCAATTTCCCGTCACGGCGAACGAAGAATGGTTCGGGTCCGAGATAAACCACCGATTGCTCCAATAGGCGACTGAAAAATGGTTTAGGTCCTGGAGGAGCAATTTCCCGTCAAGGCGACCGAAGAAAGGTTTGGGTCCTAGACAAATTATTGATTATTTTAAGAGGCGACCGAAGAATGGTTCGGGTCCTGGAAAAGCAATTTCCCGTCACACGACCGAAGAATGGTTCGGGTCCTGGAGGAGCAATTTCCCGTCAAGGCGATCGAAGAAAGGTTTGAGTCATAGACAAATCATTGATTGTTTTAACAGGCGACCGAAGAAAGGTTCGAGCCTTGGAAAAGCAACCTCCTCACATCACCAGGTAAGATGACACATTGATACTTGCCAAACTCGATGTTCACACCCTATCTCACTCACTCCTGGTAAGTAACTACGGGTATCTTCTTATCTGTCTTAGTATATGTAAAGTTATATTGCTCTTTTTGCCTAGGATAATAGGTCCCAAAATAAATATAACCTGCTACGCATGCATGGATAAAATTTAGGCATCAGTTTGTCTTTGAATGCAACCTCTGCGAGCTCACCTTCAAAGAGGAGCAGCTGTTGACGCCTTAATTTTATTTAGGTTTATTGTATTAATTAATTAAGTTTTTTTTTTCATTTTGTCTTTTCGGGTAAATAATATAGAAATAATAAATAAATAAATAAATAAAGTAATAAAAAACAGCAAAACAAAGCAAAAGAAAAGCAAAAAGAAAGAGGAGCAGCCCCTCCATGGGCCCTCGGCCCATTTCCGCCCAGCCCGGCCCCTCCGCGTCTTCTTCTTCCTCGCGCCTCTGTAGTGCATGGCAGAGGGCACGACAGAGGGGAAGGGGGTGGACGGACGGCGGTCGCACGTGAAGCAAGGGAGTAGTTGGCGTCGACGGGACGTGACCGGAGGAGGAGATGATGGCGGATGGGACGACGGTCCAACCGACGGGTCGAAGCCTCGCCGACCGGCCGCCCCGCGCTTATAAATAGAGGGGGGCCACCGTCGACGAGAGGAGAGGCAGAGAGGAGAGATCCGAGGGAGAGAAAGGGCGGCCAAAGCTCGAGGTCCCCTGAGAGACTTCGGGGAGCTTGAGTGCAGGGTCGGCTGTGGCATGGTGAGCTCGAAGGGGTCCCCGAGAGACTTTGGGGAGCTCGAAGGGTGAGCCCGAGGGAGAGAGAGGGTAACTTGATGCTGGATCTGGCCAGATCTGACCGTCTAGGATCCACCGTCACCGTCGTTGTCCGCGCAGTCATTGCCATCAGTCTGCCATTGCACTCGTCGCCGTCACTCGTCCCCACTGTTGCCGCCTTCGATCGATCTAGTATCGTCGCCTTTGTCGCGCCATCGCCGAGCAGGTACCGCGTCGTCACCGTCGCCATCGCCACCTCCCTCTCCTCGGTCCAGTCATCGCCGTCGTCACCACCGTCATCGCCATCGTCGCCGCTGCGCCTCCTTGGCGCCTCGATTCGGAAACCCGAGGGTTCCCGATTTTCCGGGTCACGATCCTAGGTTGTCGGGTTGGACTCAGATCGGGAACCAGGTAGGGATTCCGTAAATCCCGGGGGGCGGCGGAGGTCGGGTTGCGGGCTGTCGGACTAGGTCGTCGGGTCAGGCCGGGTGTCCCTAAACACTCGGCCACGACGCCGTTTCATTTATAAAAAAAATAAAAAAAAAGGAGAAAAATCTAAGTCGGGCCCGCACGGCTTTCGGGTCGCCGGCCTCGGTCGAACCCAACCCGCGGATCCGACCCGGTCGGCCCTTTTTTTAAATTTTATTTTAAATAATATTTTAAATAAATAAATAATAAAATAAATAGTTTATTTTTTAAAAAATCAAAAAATATATTTTATTTTCGAAAAAATATTTAAAAATATTTTAATTTCCAAAAAACCAAAAAATATTGAAAAATATTAAAAAATATTTTATTTTCAGAAAAATTAAAAAAAAATCAAAAATATTCCATATTTTCCAAAAAATGCCAAAAATCCAAAAACAGCCAAAAATTCATGAAAAAGCCAAAAAATTCAGAAAAAGCCAAAAAGACTTGTATTTTTCCAAAAAATACCAAAAAAAATCCAAAAAAATCCCTTTTATGTCTTACAAATTAGAAAAACACTCAAAAAGTGTTTTTCCTCCCAAAAATGCATGGAAAATCCCCCGAACATCCAGAAAACCTCAAGGTTTAAACAAGGTTAGGTACCGAAAGGGCATTAGTGATTAACTAGTGTAATCAAGTCCCCGATCCTAATTTCTCTGGTTGCGCAGGAGTGAGTATTTCTCCCAATACTTCGCTTGGGTTTTTAATCAACCCACCCCAAATCGATTAGTGGCGACTCCATTTTAAAAATTGATTTACAGGTTAAAAACTTGAACCATTAAGTCGTGAATTGGTGGACTTGGGAGAGTCCGGGCTTAACCAATTTCAGCCGAGCCATTAGCCTCCTTAGGCACTCGTACCCGGCTGCGGGCGCCCAAAAAAAGAGGTTGCGACACGTATTGTATAAAAATCATGTTAAATTGTGGACATTTGACTAGTACAGAGATATGCCGTACTTTAAGTGCAAACATGTCATGGTAATGACTATGGTACTTTGAGTTTGTGAGCTACTTGATGGATTTTATGGACTCATTTGAAACAATTGAGAGTCAGATTACTAAGAACTCTTAAGATTGTGGACCCTAAATGATATTTTCCCTAGCTAGGAGAGAATATTACTTCCTAATTCAATTAAAAAACAATTACATAGTCCACATTGGCGCTTATGGAAAGAGCTATGAGGATGAAGCACCAAAAGCTATAAACACAACTAAACTCCAACAAAAGCGGAAGAGCAGAGTTCAAACATTATCTGATAATAGCAACTAGCGAGTGGGCATTTCTTCTTCATACCAACCTTCCGAAAAACATATGAAATTACAGTATGCTCAGTAGCTGAGTGATCCTTAGATCATCTGCTTTGGCAGGGGATGCATCTAAAATTGGTGATCCACGAAGCAATTATATCACCTTCAATCAACTAGCTCTCTCTCACTATTCTTTGAGAAATATTGGACGCTACTGGTGAGCATATTGGATTTTGGACATATCTCTCCTTTACCTGATATAAAGCCCGACCTCTGGGGGAGAGGATCAGAGTAAAATGCGGATACTATTGCGATTCGTGAATGTCAGAAAGCTGGGATGAGTGGTTTATAAAGGAATTCTGTAGAAAACTGGATCCAAGGCTTTTTTCTCTCTTTGATGGTCTGAAGAAGTTCTAGCTTGAACTCATGGCAATTTAGAGACTCTCGTATCGACATGGACGATGCTACTGTTATGGTAAACCCATGGGATATTAGAATGGCATCAAACTTGTGCAAAATGTTTTTCTCAGTTCCCACCAAAGTAAATTGGCAATAATTTACATTTAAAAAGCAGCAGATCAGATAAGTTCAGAAACAGAACAAAAAGAATGACTAAACAACACCTTATATCCAGTGTCAAAATTTTCTACATGAATAAAATAACTAAATCATGTCACATTGAGTCAGTTGATTATTTATCACGAAGGTAGGCAAAGTAATATCTATGTATCTCTATTTTATGAACTCTAATAAAACAACTAAACAGTAGACAACTAAACTAACTTAAGTTACAATAATTTGTGTGGGATATTACTTGCCAATCCATGTTATGATATTACTTCGGATAATCAACAACCGTGGACCTAACCTTGTAACAATTGTCTGCCAAAAGAAGTCAAACCAAACTAACCATCCTGTCATGAACATCCATAACGTTTCAAGACCAGGAGTCAATGCCGACACCATGTCAAACTGGAGAAATATATGTGAAGCTATGATATCCACCACGATGCTCATCCAAGAATCAAGGTAAATTTTTTGACAAAGCCAAAACAAAATCTGAATCCCCTACTGCCAAACAAACAGTCACTATCATCTACATCTTTTACATCTTGCATATTCTCAAAACAATGTCAAAGATATCAGTATCTTGATATAAGGAGTGGTGCACATTAACAAGATTGTGCTGGAGGAGGGAATATCAGTTAAGATAAATTGTAATATCAATGCCACTGTCAATCAGAGATTGAACTACTGCCCTGGTTTTTCCTTCAAACTTGTCCCTCTATCTTGGAGTATAGCAAGCTTGCACATATCAGCTTCCCTCGCCCGGTCTGCCAAAACCCAGCCTATGGCCAAACATGCTGGTATGTCCAATCAAGACTTGAGCACAGCCTGATGTCCTCAGAATTGGTGCTTGCAACAGCGACCTGCCTGCACGTGACCTTGTGAGTGAGTGAATCCGAGACGAGGCGCTTGGAGATGAAAACATTTAGCTTGAATGGCTCCATATAGGCTATGGTCCGCTGCTTGAAGGACACATGCTTATTTGGATTCTTGGACTTCTTCCCCTTTTGGTAAGTGTATGGCTGCTGTTGTCATCATCCAAATAATCCAACTCTAAAAAACAACTTGGTGCTCAACAATGCTGCCCAATAGCCAACACTCATACAAAATCTCTATACAATTTGATAAAGGATAGAGCACCCCCACATTCCAACCATTATGCTACACCAGTACCATTATCAAGGAAATGACATAGAGAGGACATTCCAAACTAGAAAAAGAATGAAATATTCAATGAAGCACCTACCCATTGTGAATACCGCATGTCAGCACAAAGATGCCATCTCAAGAGGCATCAACACCATGATCAGCACACTATAAGTGAACACGTCACAAAAAGCTCCATTCAACATCTTCCTATAGGAGACACTTTCCAGCAAATGAAAGCAGCCACTTAGATCGTAGTGAGCATGACATCTGAAAGAAGCAAACATTGTCTGTAAGACATGTCTAACTACTGACAATCCTCAAGATTAACCGGAAAGGTGGGTAAGAATACATCCCCATATAACAAAACCTCACAATCTTTGAAGCTGCACCGATAGAGGGCATGTTAAGCATTTCATCAAACAGCTAGAATGTATGGGTGAGTAAGTGCTCAACAGGCCTTAATTGTGGAATCTAAGTGCTCAACAGGCCCTAATTGTCGAATCTAAGTGCTCAACAGGCCCTAATTGTCAAATCGTTTGACAATTCCTTTAAAACCCTAGTCAAACATTCTTTTTAGAAAGACCGACTTCATATGAGCTAATATAGAATTTGAAGAATGCAAATTTCCTCCTTTTGGCACCAGATTCAGGCAGATACAATTAAGCAAACAGATTCACCTACCTTATTGAATTCATTGTAGATTGTTTCAAGCTGATAAGGTTTGGATGGTAGTATTAAGGTTGCCCTCCCAACGTCCTTCATCATCCTCTTTGGAGAGGAGTAATTTATTTAGGTTTGGTGTCCTCAAGGCACCCTTGCAGAATATATTCATCTTGGGGCACTTTGTGACGACAATACGCACCAATGACGGGAATCTGAAGGCACGATTCATGGGCGAGAAGCTCTCAAGCCTTGGCAAACCGTCAAGTATCAGCTCTTCCAGCTCAGGGAAAGAGATATCCTCTGCTCCATTTCCATCATCTGTCACCACGTCTTCCATCGCACTGCAATTTTTTAGTGATAGCCAATGAAGATGCACCAGACTTGTCATTGCTGAGCAAGTCCCCATATGAACTAAACCAGCGCAATTCTCTACTCCTAAACTCCTCAATCTCTGGAATGAAGTCGAGGATGGAAGTACGATTGATAAACTTGGGCACTCCATAACCCACAGAAGTTCAATCTGTTTGAGAATTTCAGCCATCAAGGACCCTTCTTTCCAGACTTGCCTCAGGTTACACAGCTTCTCTAGCCAAAGTCTTTTCAAATTTCCAAGTGCTCTCCCATATCCAGACGCATCTTCTGGAAATATCTCCTCGAAGGAACTACAGGACAAAGTAAGAAGTTCTAGATTGGGGAATCTCTGGAGAAGGAAGTTGGAGGGAAAAGCGACATCTTCATCATGGTAGCATTGCAAACCCAGTCCTCGGAGATTGGCAAAGATGTAATGTTGCAGCATCACAACATCCTCCCTCTCTAATCTCAATATCTCCAACCACGGAACGACCTATGGGAATGCGTTCAATTAGGCCACCGGAAGTGACAAGGGGCACAACTACGGCCCAATGACTAAAATGTCGTTCCGTTTTAGGGAAAAGAGGAAAAGCAACCCAAGAGTACTATTTAAGGGATGTTTGTTGTTTGAGGTTCGCCCAATTCAATCAAAATATGTTTCGTGAATTTGGATAAAAGACAGTTATTTGTCAATCATACTTTAGCTATTTCAATCCCAACGTAAAAATACGTGAATTTCAACAAGTTCATAGCAAAATCTCAAAGCAAAAGTTATTTGTTTTACCAAATCGTGCTTCATATATAGTAACTAGATGTGTTTCAATAGTAAGATGCTGTATTAGTAGGTTGCACTTTGTTTTCAGAGCTGCAGTTCTCATATCTATTTTATTATAGATCATGAGTAGCGCATGGCTTTACTGTTCTACGACTCTCGGAAGAATGCCTTCGGAGTGAACAAATGATTGCCAAGAAGACATCAGACAACCTAAGAAACAAACCAAAGGTAGATAAGCCCAAATAGACGGGCATTTTCCGCATTTCGTGTAGTTCGAAACGGAAGCTAATTCTGTGTTGGTATATCACCGATATAAAACTCAAATTGAGGTTGGAAATTTCCGTTAAATGGAAGCTAATTCTGTGTTGGAAATTCCTAGAAACATTAATAACTTCAAAAGCGTAGGTAAGCCATCGGAATAGACATTGGTAGATTATTATAAAATAAGTTGATGATCATGAAAGTATAAAGAGATATAAGTACTTTTCAAGATCTATAAGATAAAAAAGTTTGGAAGTGACCAAAATCAGTTGGTATTATAATTTGACAAACGCTGGTACAATAATCATATTGTAGTTTGTAATTTCAAATTAAAATTAGAGCTTTGAAAGGCGTTGGTTTGTCACAAGAATAAATATTGACCGATCATTAAAGTAGTTCGTAATTTTGGAAATGTTGGTACTTTTCAAAGCCTAACAAGATAAAAGGTCAGTAACCAAAATTAGTTTGTATCTTAATGTGACGGATGTTGGTCCATCAATCAAATTAAGTTGGATAAATTCAAATAAAGTTAGTAATGTCAAATACAATGGTGAGCCACAAGAATAAATTTCGGTATATCATTGAAGTAGTTGGTAGTTTTGAAAGTAGAAAAAGGTTCGTGCTTTTCATAGCCTATTGATAAATTACTAACATGTGACTGGATAAGCAAGTTATTTACAACACTTGACAATCACCAACTATGTTCCTGATGTTCAAGCATGGAATTTTGTTCCGTAGCTAAGCTAGCAATATGCCAAATATATATTATTATATATATATATATATATATATATATATATATTTTTTTTTTTTTATTTTTTAAATTTTGGTGGACTGTGTAGATCAAATTAAATTAAATGGGTAAAACCTAGCCATAAGATACGACCGACTCATTAGAAGCATGACTATCTATGCAAGTATTTCAATAAAAATGAGCTTTCTTTTTCTTTTTCTTTTTCAAAGTAAAAGAGGGGATCATTCCAAAGAATATGAGCCAGAAATAATTAATTGCAAACAATCTTTGAATTTCTTAGCAATTCACAGGTGTGTTTAGGTGAGTATTGATAAGCATGAAATGTTTGACAATTTCAATTTCCTATAGAAATTAACAAAGCACCAAAAACAATGCACATAAACCAATGAAGACAACGGAGAGAGCTAGAATTAAGGACAATACCTTTTCAATAGAAAAGAGTACAAGTTGGTTCTCTTCAATAGTTGTACCTTGGCTGCTATGGAATTCACAGGCAAATGAGAATGACCTCATCTTGCTGCAATGTCTCACTCGCAATTGCTTCAAGAATGGCCATGTTGAAGTAT
Source organism: Eucalyptus pumila (assembly GCA_016097595.1). Lineage (NCBI taxonomy): Eukaryota > Viridiplantae > Streptophyta > Magnoliopsida > Myrtales > Myrtaceae > Eucalyptus > Eucalyptus pumila. The sequence goes on from CM027847.1 coordinate 24,229,161, forward strand.
GACTATTCCTATAGAAGTTCCTTAGTTCCGGCAATTCAAATAATCTCAAGTTTGTTAATCGTGGAAAGAAGAGATCATCTACATTCATCCTTACTCCATCTTCCTCCACAATAATTTGCTCCACCCCACAATCCTGCACTACTAGTTCTTTCAATTGTGTCATGCATTTTGCCACTGAGCTTGGAAATAAAATTTTGAGACTCTCACACTTGTCAACCATTATGCATTCTAAGCATTCAAGGGTAATACCTACTTGAGAAAGTCCACTCCACACGTGCTTCATTTTTGGGAGTTGCGTCAAAACTAATTTTTTCAATTGAAAAGTGATTGTAGAACGAGCTTCACTAAAATTGAAGTCTTGGATGTGAAATACCACTTCTAAGGATCTACAATCGGTTACAATTATCTTCTCTAGGTTTTGAAATCTTGTGAGTATAGTATAAGATGAAAATATGGATGAAAGTTTCTCACAATATTCCACTACCAATGTCTTGAGTTTGCTAAAGGCTTTTGAAGGGAGATCATCAAGCCAGATCTTCTCCGTGTTACCCATATGCGAGATCTTCATTGACTCCATATGAGGAAACGCAACCTGTAATTTTTCAATTTGATTAATTACAGCCGACTCTCTGTACCCCTAAAAAAGGAGAAGACTAGTTTCAAAAATAAGGAAAATCATATGCACGTTATTTTATTTTTGGCAAATACCACCCCTAAAAACCATTCTCCTGCCATACTATTTTTTAATAGAAAGCATATATTCATCTAATATATATCAAGCATCATGTTTGATTAGTAGCATGACCCATTACCACTTTAGTTAGACAAGCATAATCATTTCGTGCATCATATGTTGCCCGTAAACCTCAAATTTAGCCTATCTTAGATTTCACTCATTATTACAACACACAAATGCACAATAACCAACGAACTCTCCCATTTCTTTGAATTTTTTTTAAAAAATAGCCTGTGCATTATTAGGTATTGATAACGGAAAAACAAAAACCAATTAGTACAAACCCATGCTACATGAATCTTACACTTCAAAAATTTTGCGACAAAGTATAGACTCGAAGAAAACATGACACATACCGAACAAAGAAATCCAACAATTAACATGAGATGGTAGAGTGCAGGTCACTAGCTGATTTGGTTCTTTAGTTGAGTTATTGGAAGTTTTAGGATATTGATCTAGAATTATTTCTCCTAATAGTCGAACTCTCTATTTTAAGTTTCTTATAAATATAGACCAAGAAGATAATTTTCTTTAGATTTAATGTTGAATTGATTTGATTACTAAGTATGCCTATATGATGAATCTTTTTTCCCTGCATGAGTTAGCCTTTCTATCTCTTTCATCTCTCTCTAGTTTCTCCGCCTTTTCTTATTATCTAATTTTCCTCCACTTTCAACGAAACTAAACCTAACTTTCTACATGCTTTCATTCCACATTAGTTGGTATTTGTTCTTCATCAATTGGTCATTAAGCTAGATCTCTTCAAAATTAATTGGTATTAGAACTTCGCTTTAAGTACGTATTATTGTTGTTTCTTATTTGAGGTCATAGATTTGTAAATGTAAATGATAAGTTATCGTAAGTGATTGCTCATACCCTTAGCTCAAATCATCAGGACAACAAACTAGATATGCCATTAGAGAGGAATGAGTGCAAACCTTTTCGTCAAGTAGAAATGGTTGATGTGTTGGACTGCTACCCTCCAATTTTCTACAACTCGCATCTCCTAGAATGACCTTCACAGCTTTACAATCTTCAATAGTAAACTCTTTCAAGGAGGGCCACTCTGAAATATGCTTATCTTGGCAAAAACTTCTGAGTTTTGGCATGTTGTGAAGATATAGAGTGACAAGTTGAGGAATTACAATTTTGTCAATTGCTTTTTCAGGTTTCTCTTCTTGTTTGGCGACAATGTACTCCATCTCTCCACAACCACCAAGACCTAGATATTGGAGTTGTCCTAGACTTTTTGCTATAGACATTGTAAAAAGGTTTCTCAAACGTGGGCACTCCTCAACCGTCAAGGACTTCATATAGTGAAGCAGCCTCTCTGACATAAATGAAGGAATCACATTCATTAGGTTGTGACATTGATTCACCTTGAGGACCTTTAGACAACAAAAGGACTCCATAGGGATTTTATTGTTCCATAGTTCTTCTTGTTGAACTCCCTCAATGTGTAGCTCTTCTAACTTTGGAAATGCAAGCTACAAGTGTATAGAGATAAATCGAAAATACCCAAAATAAATTAGGGCCAAATCACACAAAAAAAAAAAAAAACACAAAGAAATATAACAGATTAGGTAAAGCGGGATATGATACCTTCTCGTCAAATAGAGGATATAAACCATCACCAGCACAATTCTCTGAACTAAAACAAATCAAACTCTTAAGGTCACCAAGCTTCAGTTTGGTTAAATGACGGAACTCGAATGTCTCTGTGGTTTTCCCTTTTCCTTCTTCCGTCACAATTATGTTCCGCAAATTATTGCAATAGGAAATATCAAGCACTACGAGTTCATGAAGAGTTTTGGCCGTGGTACTTGAGAAGAGATATGACAAACTATGACAACGTCTGACGTTCACTTCCATCAGACTAGGAAATGTCAAGCTTACTTCGCAATCACCCTTCAAAATGTTTGTCAGCCTTGATAGATTCAACAGCTTCATTTTCTTTAATGTAGAGAGTTCCAATGGCTTTTGCCTTTCCTTAGAGCTGAGGCTTACCGGTTCAAATAATGCTTCCAAGGAGGGACACCCAACCACCTCAATTTTACTCAGGCTCTGCAAGCTATCCATTGAATTTGACGGAAAGACATGTGACAAATTTTCACAATGTTCAACAGTGAGTGATGCAAGTTTGCAAAAGGACTGTCCATGGAGTTGATTGTGCCATATCCTCTTTAGTTGGCACATGGACAAAAGCTTCAAATCCTCCAAGCTTGGAAAAAGGACCTGCATACAAACCGCGTAGATGTTGAATAACTGAAATATCTGGTATGGAATTTATTATGTCGATAATTTAGGGAAATCTTTGGGAATGAATAACATCATGAGTTAGTTCTTGCATCATGAATTGCTAAACTTTTGGTACAAAATAATTATCCAGTTTATAAGAAATTGCTTCACCGACCAGAATTAGAAGAATGCTGATTAAAAAAAATAAAAATAAAAACTATAGATGCTAACTTACCTTTTCAATGTCAATGTCAGCAATGGTTTTAATTCTACCTATATAAGAACTAAGATACCCCTATCTCGTCATAAAAAGATTAATTTATGTGGAGAGCTAGTCATGTAGCCAAGAAAAAAGAGTTACTTCATTTAATAAATGATTTTGGCCGAGCATTATGCTTTTGCAATTTGGATCACATTATAAACATAATTTCAAGATAATTTAAAAATGGTTTCCCATATTTTTATTCTATACTAGCATAATAGTATCCAAGCAATAATGAACAAATGAATACTAGATGTATTTCTAACAAATACTTTCATGAATATTTTATTACAAAAAAAAAAAAAAGAAGGAATTTGAACATGTGCAGCGCACATAAATTTTATTAGTAATATTAGAAAAATGGTTAGAATATACTTTTGCAGTAGATTTTTTTTTGGTAAGTATTTTGCAGTAGATTTTTTTTTGGTAAGTATTTTGCAGTAGATTTGATCACTACGGAAGGTCAATATTACAACCTGGGGTAAGGAAAACAAATTGGCCTATCGAATATTATATTGGATTTTTCATTTCGTAGTCACATAATAGTCCATCAATTAACATATAAGAGCATAAAAAAATTTATATAATGGAAGTTTATTTAGAGCTACATTTCCACAAAGAATAAATTGAGGATAATTCTAAAATCAATACTTTAATGTTTTTTTAAATTAAATATCTAAATAATCAAATTCGAATAAACCGAATGCCTTGGAACACAAAACATTAAACAAAACATATGTTAGTAGACAATTTTTGTCGTTTGGTGATAAATGCATATAATTTGTTAAAATTACGCAAAATCTCTTGATTGAACTCTTATTGGAAGTAGCTCTTCTAATTTGGGAAACACAACCTATAAAAGCATCACCTGGCTAAAGTCAACATGACTGGCATTGACGCAAACTTGATCATGTATCCAATGCGTCACAAAGAAGAAAGGAAATCACATGAGCAAAGATACAACTAAGATAAAGGAAAGAAGAAAACCTTCTCGTCAAATAAAGAACGTGAACTTTTATCAGAATTGGCAAATCCCTCATTTATCATCTCCACTCTTGGCTTTTGTTGCCTCAATATGAATGCCTTGAGTTCAGTGCACTCCATAATTGAGAGATTTCTTAGGGAGGGAAACTCAAATGCACAACTTCCTGAGCTGAAACTAATCAAGCTCTTAAGGGAACAAAGCTTCAATGTTTGTAAACAAGAGAACTTCATTGCCTTCGACTTTTGCTCTTCACTTTCTTCAATGGCAACTACTTCCTGCATCTTATTGCAATCAGAAACATCCAACATCTCAAGTTTATCAAGAGTCCCAGATGTATCATATGTGAAGAGATATTTCAGACTATGGCAGTTGTGCAAGCTAACGGTAGTTAGACTAGGAAGACTCAACGTCGCTTGGGAGCTACTTGGTACTAAGGCATCCAGCCTCGGTAGGTCCCACAACTTCACTTCGTTTAAGTTTAAGAAGACTAGACGTTGTGGCCTTTTCTTAGTATTGGCAGCAACATGTTCCATTAATGATTCCAAAGAGGTACAATTGGCCACCTCAATCATTTTTAGGCTCTGGAACACCTCTATCATATTTGATGGAAAAATATGAGACAAATTTTCACAATCTTGGATTGTGATGGATGCTAGTTTGTGGAATGATTCTTTAGAAAGTTCATTGTGCCATATCTTCATCAACCCACATGACACGACGGTTAACTCCTCCAAGCTCGGAAAAAGAATCTGTATGAAACGACCATATGTTAGTTTCTCAACCAAGAACTCCTAAAAATCCTGATTTGGACAAAGTTGGTTACCCATGATAATATGCTCGATAATATATTCTCAAGAATGAAGTTGGTTACTCAAGATTACCATCGTCATAGAAAAACAACAAACACATGCAGTAGCAAGAGGCTTTAAAGGACATGCAGATAGAGTTTTCTAATGCTTCATCCACAATAAGACTACAATTACCAAGAATAATTTCTACGATAAACATATATTAGAAAATTCCAGAGATATTTACGCACATTTTGATCAAAGAGTATAGGCAAGGACAACCTAGAGTTGACACCACCAAGTGCTTGTTGTAAACTTGCATTAGCTATTATCACATGTTGCTTTCCTTCAAATGAAGAGAATGTCATCATTTTGGGGCATCCAGATATCCTCAATCTTGTTAAAGTTGGAAGGTGAATACGGTGTGTCCCATGAGAGACTGTTCTCAGATTTGGCAATTCCTCAAGAGATAAGGACGATAATAGAGGGAACTCTAAAGTGTGCATAGATGCAGCTTCCTTTGAATCTTCTTCTTGCACATCCATAATTTCCTCCAACAGTTTACATCTCACTATTTTTATTTCTTTTATTTGTTGGAGAGCTTTAGCCATGGAAGAAGTAAAAATAAACCTCAAGTTCTCACAATCTTGCACCTTTAGTACCCTTAAGTTTCGGAAACACAATGCTATTCTTCGATTCTTGTTCCATATGTGTTCCAACCTTGGTAAGTCACTCAAGGTTAATGTGGTCAATCGCGATAGAATCTCGACATCTCCACTGGCTGTCAATCCTTCAAGGTCGAATACTTTTCGTATAAACTGACATCTTTCAATGGCGATGGCTTCCAAATTCTGTAGCTTTATTAGCAAATTGGATGGAAAGATGCTTATGAGGAACGCACAATCCTCTACCTTCAGAAATTTTAGGTTGCTGACATCTGAAGGAAATTGAGAGTTCCATATCTCTTTCATTTTGGGAAGTTTAGATAGTGTCAAGGACTCCAACCAGGGCAATGATACCTTGAAAAGGAGAATCACGTTATGAAGGCATATGCATCGATTTTAATTTAATAGCGAGGAGTAGATAACACCACACAATCTCATCATGTTTATAACTAAAAGCCACGAACAGGCGTTGTCTGTGAAATGTTAATAAAGCAAATAATCTCACGTAATAGCTTTGAAGATGACAGAAGAAAGGCCGAGTAGTGATTTTTGAATTTTACCTTTAACTTCTTTAAGTTTTATCAACTTTTACACTTTACTTATCATTTACCTTATAATTCTACTGGGGTTCTATTATATATATGACAAGAGGAGGAAGTTGTAATGCCCGAGTTATTGACGTTATTGAATTCACGCTTACTTTTTGTGCTTTCTAAATTTTACAAATTAAGGGCATAGACTCAATTAATTTTGTTAGTCATTAATTGTGGTCTTATATAATATTTCAAACGGCTATGTAAAAAAAAAAAAATCTCAATTATCTACACCAAAAGGTCATGACCTAACAACATATTAAGTTAAAGAAAGACATAGAACAACATTAAACGTAACGGTGAACATGATTTAAAGGGCTTGTAATTGATAAACCGATTAAAACTATACTTTTAATTGATTAGAATGTGTGATTGACATCTGGCATTTTTCTTCAAAGTATTCCAAAAAGTAAAAAACATGCCTTATCAAAAGATTGAAAGTAAAAAAGTAATTATAAATTTATGAAATAGATAAAAATTTGTTGTCCGCGTGCATGACATGAGCTAAAGTTCTAGTATATCTGTAATGCGGAGTGGATGACTTATCGAACCAAAGTCAAAAAGGGATTCATCAATTTAAGATCCATGGTTGGCCATAAGATCCATGAACTGGTCGCAGCAGCACCATATGGGCATCAAAGTCAATTTCAGTAATGGATTTAATTCTACCTATATAAGAACCTAGGATACCCTTTCTCGTCATGAAAAGAATAATTTATGTGGTGAGTTAGTCATATAGCCAAGAAAATGAGTTACTTAATTTAATAAATGATTTTAGTCCAGCATCATGCTTTTGCAGTTGGGTCACTCTATAAACATAATTTTAAGATAATTTTAAAAAGGTTTCCTATATTTTTATTCTATACTAGCAGGATAGTTACAGAAACTATTATATCCAAACCACACAGAAGGTCCATAATACAACCAGGGGTAAGGAAAACAAATTGACCTATTGAATATTAACAATTAAATTCACCTATTGATTTTTTTTTAAAGTTCTTTCATTCACTTTAATCAATCGAATATAATGGAATTCTACATATGTCCATTCATTTTTAAATAAAGGTCACAAAAATTATATAGGCTGTATATACTACCTTCAATTTTCTATGTTCTATTGTATCCTGGCACATCCATGCCCAAAATCTCAAAAACAAATAATATACCTGTTGCCCGTCGAAGAAATCGACCGAATGGTCTGCGGTTATACAAAAGCTCATCATCTTTGGCAAATTTCGTAATGTCAGCCTACGCAAATTGCATGACTTCACTTTGGTATCATCATATATTTCATCTGCGTCTTCATCTACCTCAACATCCGCAATAATTTGCTGCATCAAGTGGCAACTGCTTATTTCAATCTCTTCAAGTTGCAATATTATCCTCTTCATAGACAAAGGAAACAAATGTTCGATTTCACCACAATTATCCACTTTCAATATCTTTAATTTGCTGAAAGATTCTAGGGCAAGACAGCCGTAACAAAACTTTTTCAAGTTGTTCAGATTCTCAAGAAACAAAGATTCCAATCCAGTAAATGTAATGCACTCGACATTCTCTGTGGAGCGAACAACATACTGAAATGAGGGGCTATTTTGTACGTGAAGATGCTTCAATTCCTGAAATCCTTTGTCGCACAAATCGTGAATGCTATCAATGCCATCTTGTGATCCATCCAAGTGGAGATCTTGCGTTTTCCGTAAATATTTCAACACCCACTCTTCAAAAAGAAGATTGCCCGAATCTGGCTTGAGCTTTAATATTCTAGATTCTGTGTTTTTACCCGACCAATCCCAAATGCGCCCAATTTGGATTTTATGCTTGTTTAGTTTCTGAAATGGCAGATCCCTTGAGAGATAGGCAGAACGAGGGATGGCAATGTACAAAGTGCTCAACTTTTTCACGTTCTTCAACTCAGCCAGGCTTGCGTTGCTTTGCAGTACTTCATCCTTAGCCTCCCACTGATCAAAACTGTCTTCCATATACAGCTCTTCTAAATTAACCAATCTTCCAAACGCTCCAGGTTCAATAACTTTGAGCTTAGTGCACCTTGTCAAATTCAAAAATCTCAATTTGACTAGTTCACCTATTTCTTTGGGCAGACGAGTAATTGTAGATCTGTAGAAACTTAGGAATTGCAATCCTTTCAACTTTCCAAGAATAGTCACATCCTCCAGATGGCAGTAATCAAGAGATAGCGAGTTGAGGTCTTCAAGGTACTCAATCGACGAAGGTAGAGAGGTGAAAGATAAGCGAGTAAGGTCCAAGACTTGGAGCTTCGTCGTACTTTCAAAAAATGACTTGGAAATTTTGAGAGACGAGCTTCTTTCGAATAACAGAAGCATCCTCAAGTTTGGGCAGTCCAATCTTTTGGGAAGCTCATCAATGCCTACAAAAGGGAAGGACATGGCGGTGCATCTCCTGAGCTCATCCTTGGACCATTCTTTAAACCCATAATCCTCCCTCCCAACCAAGGCATTCCATTGAGTGGAAGCAATAGAGATGGCCACGTCAACAAATATGTCATGCATTTTGAACTCGACCATGTCACGTGTTTCGAATTGTTTCATGTTATCACTATCTAGTAACAAAGAAGAGTCTTGGAGGCTATGTAGATCCACAATCAACCTATCTCTAGCGTCTTCGATGGTTTTGAATTTTTTATATAAACCCAAACCCATGCAGTATGCAAGGGTACACCTCATGAGAATTTTTCCTGAGTGTAGAGCAGAAATCAAGAACAATGATCTGATCCTATCATCTTTTAAGTCATTGTAACTTAGTTCCACTATTGATTTTGCATCCAACAATTCTATATCGGTCAAAGCATTCCTCCATTCAGCCAAATCTCCATGCTTCAACCTTTTTGCCACCGATAGAATCAAAAGAGGCAAGCCACCACAATTCTTGATCACTCCATCCACCAACGGTTTAAAATCAAAATCGTTGACTCTGTCCCCCACTATCCTTTCAAAAAGTCTTTGTGCTTCTCCATGATTTAACTCATTGAGTCGGAATCCCTGGTCAGTGCCCATGTCAATGCGCAAAACATCTCGGTGTCTAGACGATAGTAATAACTTGCAACCTCTTACTTTATTATCATCGCCGCAAGGGATTCCAACATCCTTTAACTCTAGCTTCTTCCACAAATTATCTAAAACGATGAGAATGTTTTTCTCCCAGTCACACTCTAACCTTTCACGCAAACGATCTGCTCTCCCTCGAGTAGTTTCCACATTCATTAGCTTCAAGCCAAGTGCGTCAGCAATTTCTCCTTGGATTATTTTTAGATCCGGATTGCGTGATACATTCGCCATGACAACCACATCAAACAATTTCTCTTTCTTGACTCGTCTTTCAACGTCCTCCAGAAGCTTGGACTTGCCAACCCCACCAGGCCCATACACCCCAATCACACGGAGCTTGTCATCAACTATAGCCTTCATTACTTCCTCCGTGATTTTAGCCCTTGACTCCAGGACATCTTCTTTCTTGTCGACAGATCTTGGAGCGGAAGTGGGAGCAGTGACAATTCCTGTCGGAGTAATCTCATAGTAGACCTTCCAGAAGTTATTATTTGCGGTTTCATCATGAAGTCCCTTAATGACTTGAGTCATCTTCTTCACCTTCTTGCCAATTGGATGGCGCACCATGGGATTGGGAAGCCACCCACGGAAGCAAGCATCTTTTGCACTTTTACCTTGTTTTAACAAGTTTTGTGCTTCATTAACCTTATTCTCCACGCTATCCAACCATTTCTTAATATCAGTGTGTATATGTTTTCCGTCATATACGGCTTCATCGACAGAGCTCTGCACCCTTTTCTTCGCATTCTCCAGCTTTTCGACTCCATTTTCGAGATCTTGGACGTAGCTCTTGTAGCACAACACATATCCAAATTGTCGTCCAATGGGAGCAAACGAGTATTCACCTAATTTCGACACTAGATTCGATGCAACAGATGTAGTAAATGCCTCGATCATAATTTCTTCTTTAATGTTTAGAAATTCCTTTTTCCCCCTCTTTTGTTTCTTTCGTTGTCGCCTCGATTAATTTGCTTAAACAAATCTGTGCAAAGGAAACTGAACGAAGAATAGAACTTATCACTCGCGATGTATGAAAAGCAAGGAAGAGGAAAGTGATGAAACAATGTGAACAACGTAACAAAACCAATGACGAGAAAGAGAAGCACAGTGCATTCAAAAAACAAAATGTACAGTTCCTTCGCTCGGTGCACCCAAGCAACACGTTGCTGGTCTACGTGGACAATTTGCAAATGATAGTACGTGGACAAGCAGCACGTTACTTGGATAACCACGTGCAATGGAAGGCTAATTCTTTCTTTCTCATTTAATTTCTGTTGTCCCAGTTTTCTGTATTTTATGTTTCTTGACAAACAATTTTTTTTTTTAATCGAGGATTCACTTGAGCACCCTTACTGGGTCACAAGGTCCTAGTATCTTCTGGTGGCACATTCGGACCAATGTAGTACTTCGGGGGAGAAATTAGCATAGGACCCCACCACCATGACCTTCCACTTATAATACTAGCAATTGTGGGTTTTGAACTCTCGATTTTGGCAATGAGGGAGGGACTCTCAACCAACGCTACTGTTCACCGATGGGTATTAAAACATTTCTTTCATTTTCAGGATTTGCAAGAAAGTAAGGAGCCCTTTTTAGACAATTAGGACGAGCATGATAACCTTTTTATTATTGTTCCGGAACTATTTTTCTATTCCAAATTTGTTTTTTAGATAGAAATTCATTTGGTAAAATTATTTCATTTTTTATTTTTGGAATAAATTTATATACCAGAAATAAGTTTGAAATAGTAACCATAAGTACAATTTTTTACTTTTCTATTTTTGGAATAGCAATATTTGTTCTCTCTATTAGTCAGTTGCTCATCCGTCATCACCGACCGTTGTTCATCGTCTGTTGTCACCACTCCTAGCCGTCAGCTGCAGTCGCAAATCGCCGGCAATTGTTAATCATCCGTTGTCACCACTCCCAACCATTGGCCACCACCACCGTCCGTCGGAAAGGGATAAATTTTGTGTCATTATCAAAAGAATTTCTATTCTATAAATAGAAATCTTATTTCGTTATCAAACACGTATTTTTGCTTAGAAACTCATTTAGAAATAAAAAATAAATAAAAAATCTGTTCTTCTTTCAAAAATTAATTTATGATCAAGATGTTATCATTCACTCCCTTAGTGAACAAATAACATTTGACAGCTGGGACATGTTTGGATGTTTGTACCATCCACCATCAGGATTCGAATGAGATTTTTTAATAGAAAAATAGCGGGTGCTCTTGACCCTCGCCACTTCTCTGAGTGGGCCCGCTTTTCAAATATTGGGTATTATGTACTCCATGACCTGGCCACGTGTCCGGTTGAGCTTATTTTTCAGATTTCTCTCCCATCTGCTTAATTCACGTCTAATTTCGAGACGCGATTAACGGCGTGCAACGAATTTTTCACGTTTCAAAGCAGTATGGAGGCCATTTGCGGGTCTCAATAGCCACCGAAGATGAACAAGTCGGAGACCTTCGCCACCCGTTCCCCGCCCCACCAACGGGCAGCCGAGCCCGGCGACGGGCTGTTCTCCAGATCCAGATCTGGACGAGCGGCACGCAAGCGACGCTGACGCTCGTTTATGGCCGTCGTCGGCGTACTTCGGCCAGATCTGGTCGGCGCAGGTGGTGGAGCTGCCGAAGGAGTCGCGGGAGGAGGTGGTGGGCGAGTGGGAGGCGAGGAGGGTATGGACCATGGAGAGGCGGGAGGGAGAGCTGGAGGGGAAGGAGCTGGCCCTTGTAGACGAGCTCGTCGGCGACGCAGAGGGTGGAGGAGGAGCGGGGGGAGAGAGAGACGGTGAACTCGAAATCGGAAGAGGAGGACGAGAAGGAGTGGGAAAGCGAGACCGAGATGGTGATCAGGTGCAGACATCTTTGATTCTTGATGAAGGCGATGAGCTTGGGTTGGTGAGCGTTTCAAAGAGATGAAACGTGGCTGACGTAGAGGTTCGGGACCATTTAATATTTTCTATATGAGGAATTATAATCAATTCTCAGCGCACCGCAAATCCCATGTCCCCGTTAAATTAAAAGAGAAATTTTTAAAACTGGCCACCTCTTAACGCAGGAAGTTCTAAATTAAACGTCAAAATTGTATAGAATAAAAGTTTAGATATTATTCCTTTGTAATAAACAAAAAAAGAAAAGGTTGGGATATTTCCACCACTTCTTTAGCTTGATACAGACCTTATATTATTGATTAAACAAAATATCAATTTATGATCAGAAACAAGGTCAATCACCAATTCATCCTCTCTTTTTTCTCTCTCATCTTTTCTCTTCACCTTTTATGTTTATTATTAATTGACTAAAATATTCTTCTATGAGTATAAAACAATCAACAGTTATTTAGCCATACTTTTTGTTTCTCGCTATCAGCATTGCTTCTCCCATCTTTTTTTTTTAAACTATGATGGACTATAATTAGTAATAATTTTAAGTTTGTAAGTTTGGTCCATAAATACTAATTTGCTGAGATTGTTAATTGTTTAAACAACTATTCTATTCATCTTAATATTAATATGATGGCTCGAGGTAATTTTTACAATGTTCAAAAACTCTCTCTCAACCCAAATACTCATGTTCAGTTTTCATCAACGAATAACTTGCAATTTAGAAAATGATTAGTTGACAATTGTTTAATACTAGGGAAAAATGATGATGATAAAATTCATCACGTAATTCTATCCAACTTGCTCAAATAAATAATTGCAAATGACCATTGGACGGAGACAAAACAAAACACAGGCAATAAAAAATGACAACTTAACTAATGCGTCTTGCTATAAAGAAATTGATTGGTTGAGAAATATTATAAGGAAATGACAAAGAGAGACATATATCGCTAGGTAAGAGTGTCAACGGTTTGGTTCGGTTTGGTTTTTTGATTTGGTTTTTCAAAAAAACTTAACCGAACTGAACCATTAGGAAAAACTTTCGAACCGAACCGAATGAGACCCGAATCGAAATTTTGGTTTGGTTTGATTTTTCAGTTTTTTGGTTTTTGGTTTTCGACTTTTTGTATTTGTTTTTTTTTTCATTTTCTTTTTTGTGTTGTATATGTTTTTTATCTTCAAAAAATAAGCTCTTATCGATTTATTGGTTCGGTTTAATGCAATTAACCAATAAAAACCAAACCGATAACAAAAATTTGGTTTTTAATGAGAACCGAATCGAATGAAAACCGAACCGAAAAAATCGAATATTTCGGTTCGGTTCGGTTTACAGTTTGATTTTTGACACTCCTACCGCCAGGTATCTCAATCCCCCAAAGATATTTTTCAACCGCAGCCTAGAGGGAGTCGGTCGTTGCCGACTAGTCAACGGCGACCACCATAACGTCTCTCCTTCTTTCTCCGTTCTCGACAGCGTGGAAAGAGAGGACACTCCTTTTTCTTTCTCATTTATTCAATGATCATGCTATTGCGGCTTGGAAAGAGCAAGTCGTTAACAAAGAGGGTTGGGTTTCAATGGCCTCGGTGGGTTGGAATGTTATTTAAAGTTCTCATGTAACTGGTGAGTCCACTTCAAAAAAAAAAAAAAAAACATGTATTTATATTTTCAAAAAAAGAAAGTACTCTTTCTTGGCGAACGAACACGGCCACTATCATCTTTTCCAACTAACCTACATGGCAAATGGCGCTCACATGGTAAGCTGACTTGACGTTTTTTTTATTATTGTAGAAGGCAAAAAGAAGAAGATTTTGAACATAAAACAAAATGATTTTTATCAAAGAGAAACGGAAAAAGAAAGAAAAAAAAAAAGAGTAACAAAATCTTTAAGCAAAAGCAAATGTCCCTTTTTTCTTCTCTTTCTCCTTTTCAATTTGCAGAGAGATACAAACACAGACATAAAATATATCGAGCAAGAGGAATGATTGAACGGGAAAAAAAGTTATTAATCAGACATTATACCAACGACAGAGAGCATTGATCAAACAATTTCAAAAGATGTGGAGAATTTCCCTTCAATGCGCTATGGAATTAAATAAACAAGGATAGGACTAGGGTGGGCGATTTGAGAAGTGCAAGCGCAAGCTTGCTTTAGTTGTCATCGGAGTCATAATCGAGGTTGAGAGATCGATTGAGGCAAAACTTACAAATAGTTTCAACGGTTGACACTGCCGTGAATAACTTTTATAATTTTGTTTAAATTTTTGTGTTTCCTCTTTTCTTTTCTTTCTTTGCCCGTTGCTAGGTGGAAATCCAATAAAGCAAAAAAAGAAAAATAAAATAACAAAATAAAAAATTCAAAAATTTTGTAAAAATCATTCACCTCAACAATTCTCAATAAAAATTGATTAAATGAACTACATTGAGAATCATTAAAAAGTTTGGAATTAAATTAAGAAAATTTTAAAAGTTTAAAAATGAATTAATAACCGTATAATATTTTCAAAAAAAAAAATTCGGATAATTTTGATTTTTCTCAGTTTTTAGCAATAAAAAACGATCGATCCAGCTTACATGTAAGCGGTGTTATTAACATTAGTTGCCACGTAGGTTTATTTGGATAGAAAAGATAACAGTGGCCATCTCTATCTCTCGTTTAGGTGTACGTGCTTTTTCAGAAGACATTTGAAAAGGGGATCATTTTTGTCCCTTTTGATGTGATACAAAATGTTATGTATTCGGAATTTTCATCTAGGTAACCTTCTCTTCCTAAATAAAGAAAATGATAATTTTGATTTGTCCTTATCTAATATTTTTTTCATAAAAATCATGGAGTATCTAATTTTTTAAAGTCAACTAATCCACATGAATAAATGTAAAATACCGCATCGATGTACATTGGGACTTATCAAATACTTCTTGAAAGTGTTTTTTAGGATGAGATATATGAAAACCCATGTTCATGGTTCCTAAAAGATGAACAATATGAAGTGTAATACATGAGGTTGAATGTGGAAATCAACTTAATTCTTCGAAACACTTTGAAAGTATGCTGTAATACCAATTTTCAGTTAGGTTGGAGAAACATTGCATAATGAAAGAAGTAATGAAGCGTGCCCAAGTGAAAAAGTCACAATTTCTTTGCAATTGGAACTCGTAGCCGTGGAGAAACTTTCGAACCAAGTAGTGCTATGATCAACCTTGGCAATCGAAAGAAGTATGCTTTCAAATTGGTCTTTTGCTAATAGACGTTGTCTAATAATTGGTCTTTCGCTAAATGACGCTGTACTTAACCTAAGAGGAATCGACACTTATATTAGAGTCAAGGAATGCATACAGGAAATTATGGGGTGGTGTAGTCCCGTAAGCTAAGACTTTATCCACAAGCCCATCCCATTTAATAAGGAAACGTTTTGATTAATGAGCAATAATTTACATTAGCTGTCCATAGGATTCCCCTTTCGCACTTACAAATGTGTGGGAAAGGACTAATATTTCATTATGAATTACTTCATCACCATATATATTTTCTCGTACTAAAATAAATTTATTTATTAATTAGTCTATGTTTGAAAAAATATAGCCAGTCAGATGGCTCATGGTTACGAATCTCTCTCTCTCTCTCTCCACTTCCAAATTGTTAATTTGTTTGTGGATCTTCTCACATAGTACAAAGGAAAAAGCACGTTTAGAGCAACGATGCCCAAGTCCCCATGGATATAACTTTCATTTACACTTGTGCTTAACTCTGGCATCATCGGATGAAGCTTTAATAAATTAAGAGCGAGCTCATTCAATAAAGAAATTTTTGTGTATAGATACGAGAACTATAGTTGAGGTCCCTTAAGTAAAGATTCTCCCCTATCCACCTTTTAAAGTCAATCATTCCGGTGGTCAAAGGTAAATGTTTTTAGAATTGCTCTAGAGTGAGGATTGGTATGCGATTCCTCCATGTCCAAACAAACCAACAGTTCATACCGATGGGTTCTGAATAGAATGAATGTATTAAGAATAAGAAGCAATATGTGTGATGATTATTTTTAAAAAGTAATGTCAATTTATATGCTTTAAAGGATGTAAAGTGTCTTGCAATGAGTAAACTCAAATGTTTTTCATCTAATCAATTATAATAAACTAGAGAATGAAGGTGGGGCTTTTCTAGAGGAGCAATATAGAGATAAAATTTACTGTAATGGGATTTGTGTTTTAGAATAAGTTACCTTGAAATAGATCAAGTCGTGTCTGAGTCTCAAAATGCAATACGATCGGAGGATTAACTTCACGCCTCAACTTGTAGTCATCAAAGTAAATATCTCAAAACAAGAAGGATCATCTTGGTGATTTCTTAGGATATGCATGGTGTTTCTTTCTCCTCTTCAAGCACAAGCCAAACAAAGCTTTACTTATTCTCTTGCCCCCAAAGGATGAAAAAGTAATATGTGAATTTGTATTCCACAACAAGTAGAACTCAAATATTTTTCATACTATCAATTATAATAGACCAGAGAATGAAGATGGGGCTTTTCTAGAGGAGCAATGTAGAGATGAAATTTACTATAATGAGCTTTGTGTTTCAAAATAAG
The DNA here is from genome assembly GCA_016097595.1 of Eucalyptus pumila. Lineage (NCBI taxonomy): Eukaryota > Viridiplantae > Streptophyta > Magnoliopsida > Myrtales > Myrtaceae > Eucalyptus > Eucalyptus pumila. The sequence goes on from CM027847.1 coordinate 24,245,987, forward strand.
TTACCTTGGAATCATGTCCAAGTCTTGAAATGCAATAAGATCGGAGGATTAGCTTCACACCTTAACTTGTAGTCATCAAAGCAAATATCTCAGAACAAGGAGTGTATCAGTGATTTCTCAAGATCGGCGTGGTGTTTCTTACTAATGTGGTTTCTCCTCTTCAAGCACGAGCTAGACAAAGCTTTACTTCTTCTCTTGCCCCCAAAAAATGAAAAAGTAATTTGTGAATTTGTATGCTTTAAAGGATGTAAAGTGTCACGCAACAAGTAAAACTCAAATGTTCTCCACCCTATCGAATTTTAATAAACTAGAAAATGAAGATGGGGCTTTTCTAGAGGGACAGTGTGAGTTTTGTGTTTCTGAATAAGTTTTCTTGAAATAGATCAAGTAGTATTTGAGTCCCAAAAAAAAATATAATTGGAGGATTACCTTCACGGCTCAATCTATAATCATCAAAGTAAATATATCAAAACAAAAAAGAGCATCTCGGTGATTTTCTTACCGTCGTGATTTCTCCACTTCAAGCACAAGCCCTCGCCTCCTAAAGTAAGCTCGACTTCTTCTCCTGTCCCGAAGGATGAACCACACGCGCTTGGTATATACGAAATCTTGTGATGGTTGCTTTTTCTATAATGAGGCAAATTTACTTCTTTAACCCTCACCTTTTTGACTAAGACCACCAAAACAATCCCTTCCTCTTAATTAACCTCTAGATTAGCCCACGTGGCCACAGATATCGAAGTGAAAAGAACATTTAGGAATGATGACCGCACTCATCACGTGGTCCTCCACAGTTTCTCTCCGTCCATGCTTTCCCCTTTTTTCTACGAAGACAGCGACATGTGCGTCTGCCGTGTTCAGAAAATTAAAAAAAAAAAAAAAAAAAAAAGGAAAAAAGAAAGAGAGAACAATGACGAGTGTATTTCTCATGGTCTTGTTCCTTCATCTACGTGTCGATCGCGAACTCTTCAAATGCCAAAAATGAGGTTTCATTGAAAAATGAAACACGCATATCAAAGCTCATCCATACCCAGTTCAATGGTTTCCTCCGATCTCCTCCACCTCCTCTCCTTCTATCTCTCCACCGCCATTCACGTCCTCAAGAACCTGCTCTCACATCTCATGGTCTCCACAAGACGCCACTTCTTATCGCTGATTGATACATTCCTGTCACAAACGCTCAGTCCAAGCCCAAGCCGTCATTGTCAATGAAGAAGAAGATGGTGAATAGAAAAGAAAAAGGGGAGGAAGAAAAAAGAAAAAAAAAATTCCTAAGCGTAAATGCCCAGAGCAAAGCTTGGAATAGCCTCTATTTTGAAACTAATCACTGAGTGAAGAGGATTAGAGGAAATGATAATATTGTATTGGCCCATTAATCTTCAAAAAGAGATGTGTTTATTAGGAGTGTTGACACTAAAAAATAATTCAAGTCCTTATAGATCAATATGGTGTTAGTAGTGAGTTGTCGAAGGACTAATCGATAGGTCTAGTCACTAATCAATAAACTACTGATACAAGACTAGTGTTACATTATTGATGATGATGTCGCTAGGTTATGATGGACCCAAACGGTTGTCGACATGCGATGACAAATAGTCGATTATGTTATAAAAGATGTAAAGCAAATATTGTATAAGAATGTTTGACCGATGGTTGAGCTGAAGGATATTCAAGGGATCATAACTATTTATGGATAAAAATGCATAGTTGAAGAAAGCCAAAAATTTGTACAAAGTTATATAAAGTCAAGATTGACCTGTTGTGAAGTATCCGCGATCAATGAACACTAACACAATTTCTCCATTTTAGTCTATCGATTTATTAGTTTTATCCTAATTCCTTAATTAGCTTTTACCTTTATTTAGAGTTAGCGATTCTTATTAAGCAAATTGTTTTCTCTCCAAATCGTACTAGTTAGCTTTTTCAGATTTGGCGAAAGCTAAAGGTTCTACATAGCACACAGCTAGTTTCTCCTATAAACTCTTGGTTCTTCAACTTTAACCTCTGCTATGAAACCTCCCGGTTAAAAATATTACTGAGATATCATCTTCCTCACATGGAAAGACAAAAGGCAAATAGAATGGGCTAGTAAATATTTTCCCATATATGGTTGATTGCAAGAGTAATTGCTAGTCATGATCCCCTCAATTGCCGTTTAACATTTGATATCCAGCGCAAACATAAGGTTGTCCAATGCATTCATTTTGTTTTTCCTAAACTCCAGGGATATAGCAATTTGGAGATTACAAGATAGCTAAGGCCAATCCACCTTGGAAAATTTGTCGTCCTACCACAATTGAACATCAAAGTTAAGAAAAGACGAGCGTTTATCCTTATATAGTCCCACTTTAGGACAAAACCAAAAATTCGGTCGATCCATAAGCAGGAAAATGTGACATAGAATTTCAATCGTAGACATTGTGAATGTATAACCAGGAAACGCCATGCATAGCACATGGCTTCACACATAATACTTAGAGGGGAAAATAGAACCAGGATGGGGAAAAAACAACAATGATAGTGAAAATCCAAAAAGGAATATCAACAGACATGCTAATTTAATATTTATGTATCTCATTTTTTCGGGGGAAGCAATATTAAGACACATGTTTTTGTTTCATAACTTTTTCGAAATCATAGGCAAATTTTTACGTTGACTTTTTATTGATTTCTATAATTTTGATAATACTTTTAGAATTTGTAAAATACGTACTAATCAGATTATTTATTGTGAGAATATCGAAGATATAATACTGAAACCCTTTCAAAAAATCATTCAAAAGCTTATAGTATTTCTGACCAAAAAAATTTATCCTCACAGATTATAAAGTGGTAAGAATTCTCTTCATAAACAATAAAGTGATAAGAAATCTGTGAAGTTGTAAAAATTTCACCTATTTACATATCGTATCGAATATTTTGCAAAGATCCATTTATCGCTAATATGATAATCATATCATACTATTGGTTTTTCCAATTAATGTTATGTTTATCATATAAATTTTGACAAGCTCCATTTATAATAATTAAACCATCTGTAATAAACAAAAATGAATTGGCAAGAATACCCCCACTGTAGAATCCAATGAAACTTTGTTAATTGTCTTCGTAATAGGATCAGGTGGCCACGCAAATCAAAGAAAATGTGCTTTCCTTGCCCCGCTAAATGAATAATCGATACTTCATATTAGAGTCAAGGTGTGGATGGTGGAAATTATCATCTCCTTTGCTTGGCAACTTGTACAAGGTGTTCATAGTGGAAATCACTTTTTCTCTTGCCCCAAAGGATAAATCAATCCCTTTCTCAAGGTTGGTGAGTATACCCTCCCCCAAAGACTTTAAGATAATTGGTCTTTTGCTAAAAGACGTGTTAATCAACACTTAAGTCTTTGGCCAAAAAAGAATCGATTCTCATGTTAAAGTCAAGTTGTTCATATTGGAAATTAACTTTTGCATGATGCTATCCTTTAGAGTCAAGATGTTGAATAATTATGCTTTGAAAATGATGGATTGATCGAGAATTTTTGCTAAAGTGGTGCCGTGTTTGAAATTCTATGAAGAAACTTGGATGACCTCTGACGCTTGACACGTGTCATGGGCTGGTCCATGACACATGCGCCTTTTAATAAGTTGATGAAAGATTATCAACATTGGATTTGACTCTTACTTACTGTGAGAAGGAAGAGCTACACAATTCGTAGGAACATTTGGCCTTGATTCATGTTAACATGAAGTCATTCATAATAGGATAATCACGAACAAAAACCCAAAACTTATAATACTCGTGTCAATTCAATTATAAATTTTTCAATTTGATCATTTTGTCCTAAATCTTTTGACCATTTGCATATTTAGTCATTTTAGTCAATTTTGGTGCGAAATCGTTGATGTGATAGTTTAGTCAGTGCTTGTCATTCTACGTGGCACAGTAAGCACTAGTGTGAATAAATTTTATTTTATTTTTTAAAAATTATTTATTTTTTTTCTTTTTTAATAGGTGGAATGAATAATGGAGTTGTGTGGGTGCTTCTTGTCCAATCTCTGATTATTTTTCACACTTAGCTTCATATAAATTCGCACTCCGTCGAATCTCCACTTCGTGCACTCTGTGAGCGAGGTAAGGAACCTCGGAGCGACCCGTTGCTCTTCACGCAATTTCTTTTTATTTAGGTTTTTGGCACATGGCTAGGTGGATTTAATAGATTTTTATCAAACTTTTAATTTTTCTTTTTGTTTAAACGGATTGTTCCTTTTAAATTTCTCTCACATGTCAGTCAACTTTACAAATCTTACTTGGATAAATGTCATTAAATTTGTCCCTGATTTCATATATGTGATAAAGAAAATTGATTTCTCACTAAAAAATTAGGAGATGCGTCTATGTCCATGCTCAGCCTATGTGGTACTACTTATCAAGATAACTTGGGGCTATAGACAATTTGCTATGATCCAGATAATATTACCTAGAGCTTAACAATACTTACTGAAACCTCTTGTCCATGGAGAAGATGAGCATTTTATTCTTTTAAGTTAAGCAAGTTTTTAACTGTTATCGGATATGCATCGATCTATATTAGAAAATAGAGGATGATGCCTCGATTTAGAAATGGATGACAATATATGTGAAAAGGATAATCAAGCCAAAATTTGGGCTATGATTCCAGTGTTTGTTTTAACATCAATTATGACATGGGATTGGGAGATAGATGAAGTCTTGATGAGTTGGGCCTTGTAGATAACATAGCAATACATACAAGCATCAAGTTAGGATAACATGGACATCATCCACATTTATTTATGCATGCGTGTTATGTTCATAATTTGTAATCCACCGACCAAAGATATGGTATTAAGGGTGGGGAAATTATAACCCGTTGCATAAAATACGACAAATTTTATTTTTTACTCTTTTATTATTGATTGAGGAACCTTTTTTAGCATGTGTTTGCATAGGTTTCTCTCTCTCTCTCCCTCCCTCCCTCCCTCCTCCCTCCATATGTTTGAACAGTTAATTTTTTTGTGGATCCTCTCGCATGGGAAACGGAGGAAGCGGATATAGAGCAACGATATCCAATTTTCCATTTGCATAATCTATATATACACTTGCACTTTCTCTTTGAATAAACCAGATGAAATTTTAATTAATTAAGAGCGTGGTCATCCATAAAAAATGGATAGATATATGAATCAAAGATAACGACCTTAATTAAAGATTTCCACTTACCCATCTTTTAAGAAAAAACTGATGACTTTTAGTCCACCATTCCGATTTTTGAATATAGGCAATTTTTTTAATATAGTACGGGAGGTTAGATAGGAGTGAGGGTTAGAGTGCAATTCCACTGGTTCAACCGATCAGACCTTTATAACAATCGTTTGAATATAAAGAATGAAGTAAGAAAAATAAACAATATATGTAATGATAATTTTGAAAATTTTATGTGTGAATTCACATGTTGGTGTTCTGCAATGAATAAAAATCATACATACATACATACATACATACATACATACATACATATATATATATATAATATATATATATGTATATATTAACTTTAATTTTACAAATTTACATATTAACTTTAAGTCACAAATTATGCTACCGATAGAAAGACCGAAAATTGAGTTTTCAGATAAGTTGTTGAAATTTCACAAATTATGCCAACATTTGGTTGGGTTGAACCTAAATCCAAACCAAGATATTGCACATATATCGGTGACCAGTGTCTCATTCTACATATAATATCTTCCCATAAAAAACAAGTGAGAGAAAAAGCATGGTGAAGTGATTGGACTAGATGTCATTGGATCATTATCAAAGACAATCTAATCATCATATGATCGCTAAAACTCCTTGCCCCATTTATAATAATTAAACCGCGTGTAATAAACTAAAAATGAATGGGCAGGAATACCCCCCACTGTAGAATCCAAAGATACATTGTTAGTTGTCTTTGTAATTGGACCGGCTGGCCACGCAAATCAAATTGAAAATGGGCTCTCCCTGCCCCACTAAATGAAATAATCGATACTTTATGTCAGAGTCAAGGTGTTGATAGTGGAAATTATCATCTCCTTTACTTGGAAACTTTTGCAAGGTGCTCGTAGTGGAAACAATTTTTTCTTTTGCCCCAAAGGTTAAATCAATCCCTTCTCTAGATTGGCAGGAATACCCTGCCCCAAAGACTTCCAAGGATACTTGTTCTTTTGCTAAAAGACGTGTTAATCTTTACTTAAGTCTTTGGCAAAAAAAAAATCAATTCTCATGTTAAAGTCAAGTTGTTCGTACTGGAACTTTAACTTTTGCATGTTGCCATCCTTTACAGTCAAGATGCTGAATATTATGCTTTGAAAATAATGGATTGATTGAGAATTTTTGCTAAAGTAGTGCCGTGTTTGAAATTATGTGGAAATATCTTGGAAGAAGCTTGGATGACCTCTAACGCTTGAGGCGTGTGTCACGGGCTGATCTGTGACATGTCTTTTAATAAGTTGATGGAAAAGATCAACGTCAGATTCTACTCTTAACCACTGTGAAAGGAAAGAGTTAGGCAATTCATAAAGCGTGAGGTTTACATTTGGCCTTGAATTCATAATAATAAAATTACCAACAAAAATCCTAAATCTATAATATTTTTGTTAACTCAGTTATAAATATTTTAATTTGATCAGTTTGTTCGAAATCTTTTGACTATGTGCAAAATTAGTCATTTTGGTCAAAAATAGCTAACATGATGGTTTAGTTAATACTGATTGTCCTACATGGCACGGTGAGTGTTGGTGTAAATAACTTTTGCAAATTTTTTTTTTTATTATTATTTTCTTTTTTAATAGGTGGAATGAATACTAGAGTTGGGTGGGTGCATCTTGTCCAATTTTTTAAAAAATTCTCCGCACTTAGCTTCACATAAATTTGCACTTTTTTGAATCTCCACTTCCTGTACTTTGCGAGCGAGGTAAGGAACCTCGGAGCGATCCGTTGCTCTTCACGCAATTTGTTTTTATTTTTTATTTTTTGGCACATGGTTAGATAATTTTAATAGATTTTGATCAAAATTTTAATTTGTCTTTCGATGGTCTCTTTTAATTATCTTGCAAATGTCATCTTTACAAATCCTACTTGGATAAAATCATTAAATTTGTCTCAGATTTTGTACATGTGATAAGAAATTGATTTTTCACTAAAAGATTAGGAGACACGTCTATAAACATGCTCATTTCTTATTTCGTGATAAACAACATAAGTGCAGCGAGGTACTACTTATCGAGATAACTTGAGAGGTACTACTTATTGAGATAATTTGAGTTTATAGACGATTTGCTATGATTTGGATGATATTACCTAGAGCTAATGATGCTAACTATAATCTCTTGCTCACGAAGAAGATAAGCACGATATCTTTTTTTCTTTTTTTTAATCTTTTTTTAAGTTAAACGAGTTGGCAAAGATGGTTGGCGAAGCTTCGTCATGCTCATCCTAGAAAAATTGATTCAAGAGGATCTGACATTGATCGTATCGTAGTTAGTGCGCTTCTCTTTTTGTCGGCCATTACATTTGTGTACAATAATTTGCATCATAGTGCGCTTCTCTTTTTGTCGGCCCATTACATTTGTCTACAATAATTTGCATCATTGTCCTTTTTCTATAAATCAGATAGTGCTCATGAATATGAACAATTGGCGGTGATATAATGATGTCTTGATATTAAGAGCATGCTTTTTTTTTGGAATCCCTAACGACACTTCTGGGATTCGAACTCCTCCTTTTTGTGAGGAGGAGAGAGCCCAAGCCAGCTGCGCCGCTGCGGATGGTGGTTACTAAAGGCATACTTGTCCATCATAACTCGAGAAAAGGACACTACAAGTATCATAACTTTCGTATAGCATTTACTAGCCATAATTTTTTTTTTTTTTTCAATCGCTTAAGTGTCATAACTTATACAAAGCTCTCACTTGATCACCATAACTTTTTATTATTATTATTATTATTTGAGTGCCATATAACTTTTTAATTGACCATTTGAGTGTTATAACTTTTTAAAAACTTTCACCACAAGTGCTATGTGACGTCAAATTTTCGGTACTTAAGTGAACATTTTTAAAAAAATTTGACACTAAAGTAATCGATTGAAAGATATGACCTCAAGTGAATATTTTTTTTTTTTTTAAGTTATGAACACTTTAGTGTTTGGAAAAAAATTATGACATTGAAGTAAGAGTCGTACGAAAGTTATAGTACGTATGGTATCCTTATCCCTCATAACCCATTTATGGTGTCGGAGCTAGCTTTGTCAATGTCAAACTAAAATTAAAATTCTACATGTAATAATACATTAGTGCTACGAGGAAGGATTCACCAACCTCATGGCCAAAGTGAAAAAGAGGAACGGTTGGAGGGAAAAAGATTATGAATCGGAAACCTACAACAGAAAGCATTGATTTGACGATTTTAGAAGATACTGAGAAGCAACCACCGATGCACTTCATATTTGAATCTACAAGATTAGGGTTAGGGTGGGCGATCAGAGGGGCGAGAGATAAGTGAGAGACTGGACGCTGGGGTTGTAATCGGGGTTGAAAGATTGGTCGATGGCTTCCCCGCCCTTGTCTAGGCAAGGCTTGCATTCGATGTTGATGGGGATCACTAACACCACTCATGTTATAGCTATAAGTGAGATTGTGATTGTGGCCATTATTTTTCTTCAGTTTTTCTTTTGCTGCGTGCTAAGAGAGGTGGTGAGGCCGAGCAAGACAAGACTAGAGACCCTGTCTCAAGCCACATTGCCAACGGCGCTTTCTTATCATAAAGTGTCGTTCGTAGTTGCCATGCAAGCTCATTTGGACGTAAAAAACGACGGTGGCCATTGTGCCCCTCAATTAAGAGGACGTGCTTGTTTTAGGACATTTGAAAGGTGGGAACATTTGTGTCCCTCCAGGGTATATACATACTTGCTATTTTTATGACGTTAAAATAATATTTTACAGCCTTTGAGGGAATCTTTCTTGTCCTAAATAAAAGAAAAAGAAAATTCTGACTTTTCTTTATCAAATTTCTTTTTATTGGGATACCAGAATTTTTAAAGTCGATTAACCCACATGACATGCAATCGCTGAATTAATGTACATAAGGAATTATCAAATACTTTTTGAAAGCGTTTTTGTGTGAACAGAAATAGGAAAATTCATGTTCATGTTTCCGAAAAGTTCAATATATCCATGACATAATCTATAAGGGATTGAATGTGGAGAAAATCTTCATTCCTTTCTCGAAACGCTTTGAAAGTAATGCAATAGCAATACTTGTTAGCTTGGAGAAACATTTCATCAAGAAAGAGAGTTACGAAGCATAACCAAGTTAAAGAATCAAAATATCTTTGCAATGGGAACTTGTAGGAGGGAAAATTGGATAGCAAAGCAAACTTCCAAACCAATTAACGCTATGGCCAACCTTTAGTGATCGAAGAAATATGGTCTGAAATTGGTCTTTTGCTAATAGACGTTTTCAAATAATTGGTTTTGTTGCTAAAAGACATTTTAATCAACACTTAGGTCCTCAGCCAAAAAAGAATCGATACTCATGTTAGAGTCAAGGTATTCATACTAGAAATCAATTTTTAATCGATGCTATTCTTTAGAAGCCAAGTAATCATCTCCTTCATTGGCAACTTTCGGAAGTGGTTGAATAGTATGCTTCGAATTATTTTCTTCAAATCAACCAAAAGGTATGGTCCTCTTATGACCTTGCTTTGTAGTAATTTTGGTGGGGTTTGGTCCCACAAACTAAGACAAGTTTTGATTAACCAACAATAATTCACATAAACATGCCAAAAGATTCCCCTTTCTCGCTTACAAATATGTGGATAGAGATTGATTTTGGCTCTTTTTTATTTTATTTTTTTCTTAAAAAATTGGCAAATTTTTATGACATGGCCCCCACATATTTCTAACTTACATTGAATCAATTCGGACGGGTCTAATGGAAGGATTTGATGTCACGCACCTCTTTTCCGTCAGAGAAAAGAACACATTAGAGGTGATGTGATGACGAAGACCAATGGTCCTCAATCAGTTTGGGTGCTCTAAAAAAAGAACACATTAGAGGTGATGTGATGATGAAGACCAATGGTCCTCAATCGGTTTGTGTGCTCTTAAATCCTTACCTAGGGCAATGTTGGGATTTTCATTTTGGTTCGATTAACCCTATGAAAATTCTATATGAGGAATCACTACTAGCTTATTAGAGTTAGCTAAAATCAAGTGGGTATGAGAAGATACCCATTTCCTATACAAGCAAACATCTAAGTTTACCAAACATCTAAGTTTAGAGGCTTGATTACATTAGTTATCTAATTAGTGCTCCTTCAGTACCTAAATTTGATCATTTGTCAACCAAGGTATCCACACAATCTTTTTACCAAATAATGAGTCCTAAAGTTATTGTTTGCTAAGTGTCCATGCAATGATTTTGTGTTTATTATGTTCCTAACATAAATCTAACCACTTAACTAAAAATGAATAATAGCACAAAAAAAATGATATAAGGGCAATCATAACAAACACATTAAAATTAATAATGAAGGACAAATAAAAAAATATAATGCAGTAAAATAACCCAATATGAGTTGGGTAAAAAATATTACATGGCCTTGCTATTAAACCCCATGACAACAACCCCATAAGCTTAGTTCAAATTGAGTTCAATTTATTTTCTAGATGGTTCAATTTATTTTCTAAATGGTCAACCTTCTAAGACTAAACTAAATCAAAGGAGTCCACTAAAACATTAAACCAAGCGTACACTTACTAAATGAAGCTAAACTAATTCTAATTTAATTCCAATACCAAAATCTAACAAATTTTCCATTTCTTATTTTCAAGAATTTTAGTTCGTTTCGTTCGTTCTCTTATTCTCGGTCCCTCCTGTGAATCAAATCTTCACTAAGATACTCCATGAATTTCAGCATTACCTCAATGAAAGCAATTGGCAACAAACATGCCCAATGATTAAGAAATCATCAACATACAAACACCGCATCACGGCTAATTAGAACAGCACTTAGATGGGGCTTCAAATGAACTCAGTCTACGCCGAAAAAGGAATGACCTGCAAAGGAATAGTGATGACAGCCCATATCCAGCATGTTCAAGGCAAAACAACATGGTTATCTGTTGAAAAATTATCACCAATTCACCATGACAGTCTACTAGGTCATCATACTCGTTCATATGATAAAAATGACATCACGATGAATCGAAATTGAGCTTCAATTAGATAAGTCAGCAAATCCAAGTTTCATTCCAGCATGATCAAACGTGACAATGGTTCTATTTCTTTGAAAACTGACACGTATTATTAACACTCATTCATTGCCCACTCATTTTATGAAGCACACGCAAGTATCAGCTATCTAAATAAACATCCAGGTTGCAAAACAGAACACAAAACGCACAACCCGATTATGAATTAATATGAAATTAAAACTTCGGTTTAATCCCTAGCTTCGATTAATCAAATGAGTTTCTGTATCCATAAAAATGCTAAGGTAAGAGGTCATATTGATATAGCTTCGTCACATGCCAGAGGGGTTTTGGTAGAAGGACTGAAGAAAAGCAAATGTTAAGCAAAGCCTACTAAACTTGGTTTCACAAATCGCTAGACATCAATTCCCAATCAATAATTCCCCAAAGAACTGCAGCTACTACAATTTTTTTTTTCTTTTCTTTTTGGGAATTAAAATATTCAGGACCTCAAGCTTTCCAAATGCGATCACACCATAAAACCAACTCAGGGTAGCAAGGGAAAACTAAAACCAGAAAGAATAGACAAAGAAGAATTCGCTTGTACGGTCGTACTGAATTGATCTTTCCTTACCAAGTTTACATGGATATACCCATACTCAAACCTTTCAAGCTGAGAACAATGCAGATGCGGAAAGAGCAGGAGTTTCACCGGTTACTGCCGTAAACCCTTGACTTCGTGCTGGCAGGGCCCCAAACACAGAGCAATAACCAAAGATGTGAATGATGGACAGCAAAGAAGAAGCACATGGAATGAAGACAACCAAATGCAGAGAGAAGGATAGAGAGTCCATGCTTATTATTGTGGCCCTGTCAAGCACAGGCAATGAACTTCTCCGAGCTTCTATTTCAAGAGACAAGCTCTCGCTCGATCACCGGCCTAAAGATCGAGGTTGCCATCGTTCGCCGGCCACACCACATACACAGTGATGACACGTCAGAGTAATACCGAAAATGGATTATACAAAATGAGATATAATAGAAAAATCTGATATGTAAGCAACGATTCTAACACTGAACTCCATTCGTATAGAAGACTCAACTCAGACCAGAGAAATCAAGACGCAATTTCCAACATGAGAATCATAACACCAATTCAATAATTGAATGAGCATCGTATTCCAAATAAAGCGGTCAAAATGAGGTCTCAATAACTCAAGAATGAGTTGAGTTGATACATTACGACTTTCGGCTCAATGATTTAATAGAAACACATCCGGATCTGGTTCGAACATTTCATCAAACACGTGATACGCATTTTGATCAAGGAGTTTGTACGCTAATATGAATCGACGATTCACTTTTAGATCATCAGAACAACATCGGAGCAAGATTAAATCCTTAATATAACCTAAATCGTGGGCGATTTTCACACAAACAGTAACAATTTTACCTTGATGATGTGCGATTGCAGTCGCGATCGGCTGCTGAACTTACAAGACAGAGTCCTGGGCGTCACCGATGATGATCGGACCTGACAAAGGAGGATTACGTGAGGGCAAGGCACTTCGAGATCTCCGACAACAAAGAGAGCAGAACAGGGAGATGCGATCAGTGAAGCTCAGGAGGAGCGGCTTCGATCGGCCGTGACTTCGGCATCTTTCTGTCAATACTCCGTTTCATCTCTCCGACCTGGCTGAGCTCGAAGCAAACAGAGGTGGAGGCGCCTCGGTCGACGGAGATTCGAATGTTTGCGGCGGCCGAAGATTGGACTGGAGTCGACGTCGTAGGTTCAATTGAGAGCATCAAGAAGAGTATTCTCGTTCTTGGAGTCTCGATGCTTCAGTGAAGAAAGGTCCGAGAGGGAGCAGAAATCTTTTTTTTTTGCTCAACTTCCTCTCCGGCGAATAGGACTGGTAGACTGGTAGTGATGGTGATACACCTGGAGCGCGGGGGCTCTAGCTTCGACTGGATTTCGGGAGCGATCGGTCGCTGGAATAGAACAGCCAAGAAAGATGACCTGAACCGCAGCAGATCTTTTCAGAAGCTCGCCGGACGAATTCCTCGTGAAATTGAATTGAAATTCGATCTTGAATGATCTTGGTCTAGCGGGTTGAGGTGTAATGATGGATTAGAGCAATTTAAGCACCTTTTCTTTTTATTTTTCACTTGTTATTTTATTCATTTGATTTTTATATATCCCCTCCTTCTTCTTCTTTTTCACAAAAAAAGCAATTTGATGGTAAAAAATAATGTTTCCACATTTGATTGTACTAATTTAACAAATTTTAGAAATTGATTGCGTATTTTGAAATTTTCAATATTCAATTGTGCTTTCACGACAAATTTTAGGATTTCTAGCACACGGATCCCAAAGAATTTCATTTGCTATTTTGATGAAGAAGTCAAATTTGTTGTCGCGGATAGTTAAATTGTGTGATCATGGAATAAATGTTAAAAAAAAAAAAAAAAAAAGATGTTCCCACTAGGTTTGACTATAGCCTCACTGCTAGCTTGTGCAAAAATCTAATTCAACTTTCTCGCGGTTGAGTTTGCGGACACCAATAATTAAATAACGGATAATTCGAAGCATACTATTCAACCACTTCCAAAAGGCGGTTGAATAGTATGTTTGGGAAAAGAAGGGAATGGAGAAAAAGAAAGTTTGGGTGGAAAATGTTAGAAAAATTTATAAATATGAGAACGAGTGAAATTTTGAAATTTTCTCCCATAGTATTGGTCACCTTCAGTGTCAAACATTGCAAGACATGGAACGAATGTACATCCAGTTCTATTTCGAGGACTTTTTGTTTCGATGAGTTATCTGTACTTAAATCTTAATTTGGGCTCAGAATTAGAGATAGCTCATAGGCCTATTAGCTTTTGGGCCGAGCCCGATAGTCCCTACTTGTAAATTTTAAACTTCATATTTGACGAGGGACAAAGAAGGATTACTTGCAGTTGTCACTTCTATTCATTCATTTTAGCATCGATTTTCACCCTAGTCTTAATTGCGAAATAGATCCTTAAAAATGAAAAGAAGAAGAAGAGATGTTAATCAATTCATTAACCTTTTCTCTCTTATCTGCATTTTTTATTTTTAATAGAATTGTTAAAGTTGGCGCTATTAATCATGACATAAGGGCATTTTCAAATGAGAATATGAAGCGTGCAAAAGGCGTGATTTGAATACAATGAAAAGCGTGCAAGATGAGGCTGAAGAATCACATCGATTTTCACCTATTTGAATACAATGAAAAGCGTGCAAACCAATTTGCATCCATGGCCATCCATGCATAAGCAAAAGGCGTGGATACTTGATAAGTCCATATTAGAATAGTCCATAGCTCTATTAGAATGGTATTAAAATTTTGGCAAGATCTAAATCAAGAGGGGGAAAAAGTGTGGATTAAAATAGACTTGAAACATCAGTAGTGTGTACTAGATAACTTTTTTAATGGGCTGTACTTGTAAACAAAAGCACAAGAAAATCACAATCGAAAACCTATAAAATCTTTTCGTTTTATACATGAGTCTATTAGCAAATCTCCTCCTTGAAATTTTATCAATGTTCAAAAATATGGTTACACAATTCCTCAAGAGGTGGTAGAAGAGTGCATCGGTTTGATTGACAGCAATCTCGCTTCCTCTCACCTCATTTTGAGTTTTGTTTCCTGTCACACCTTCATTTGAATTGCATCTCTACTACACCATTGGGACTATCCTAAATAATGATGATGACCTAAGTGTTGTGGACTTTAAAAATTTGCCTAAATTGTTGCTTTAAAGATGCGACGCGAGGGCATGCAGGTCAGGTGACTATCTTCATTTTGTGGAATGGACTATATTTTGATCTCGCATTTCCAAAGAAGTGTTGACAGAAGCTTTTCGTGCCAGAATAGATCTCATCACTAAGTTTTAGTGTTGTAGCCAATGCACGGTCGTAGCAACAAGAGAGGACCATGAGGTGATATTTAATGGCATTACGTGGCAGCAATCCTCGACGTTCTCAGGTGATATATATCATCTCATCGTTCTGTTCATTTGCTTCCAACATTTTTTAAAAGAAATTTGTATTAATAACATTATACTGCACATCTCGCTTTACATTAATTGTATTGAATTTTGGAGTTCTTTCTCGCGTAACACATGGATGTTTGACTAGTACATAATTAAGTTGTACTTCAAGTACAAATTATTGTGACCTTCCTGAAAGTGATATTAGATATGTCTGAGGAAATTTGATGGATTACTAAACGAAGAGTGGCTCCCCTTAGTAGATGGGGCCTATGTCTAGGATGTGCCCTTACAAGTCGTACTAATCGTAACTTAATTTTTCTAAATAATCATTCATTCAAGATGAGGCTGAAGAATCACTACTAACCTATTGGGAGCTAGTTAGAAACTTGGGTAAGATGCGAGAGCCTAGGAACTAAAGATTCACATGTCTTGGGACTTGAGTACACTACATTGATTTAATACCCTTTTGATGCCTTTCATAAAAAAATTTGCAAGTAGTATTTTTATTTTTTGTTTTCCTAAATCCTCTAATATGGGAAGATGATAATGCATAGTGCTCGAGCAGTAAAAAATAAACAAGCAGTCAATAATAGATATTAACCATAATAATAAATAAAAGGTGCAGGAAAATAAAGAACCAAGCCGTATGGGTAAAATTTTATGAAACCTTGTTATTAATGCTCATGACAGGACTCTTGTGAGCTATAAAAAGAAACTCAATATAAAATCTTCAAAATTAACCACCGCTTTAAAAAAAATAACAAATATAAAAAATTGAGGTACTATATGAATACTAAATGAATTATTTCCGTAAAATGAACTATGATATATGGATATATGAATCTAATTGATGCTATTCAAATGTAACGCAATCTGCTTAAATTCCCTTAAATGCAATCCTAGGTGAAATTTTCGATGGAGATGCAATCCTAGATGAAATTAATGAAATTCTCATTAAGAAGTAGTCTGAGAATATATAAAATTTGCTTCAGAACACAGCAAATTGGAAAGTCTAAGGGCCCGGAGCGCGGCTTGACGCCGATGAGGTCCTGACTTCTTCTTCTTCTCCCTCGTCCTCCTCTGTTCTCTCACCTGTGCGCAGAGAGGCACGGAGAGAAAGAGATGAGAAAAACTGTCGACCGGCAGCGTTTGGATTGACCATGGTGTTTTGAGAGAATCGGCGATTTTCTGGACAGAGACGCCCCCGAGAGGATACCGGAAGAGCCGGTGGACGGTTCTGTGGTCCGAGGAGATCGGCGCGTCCAAGTGATCGAACCGTCCGTCCCCCGTCCCCGCCACCCAGAAAAATGATCGGATCGCTCGGTCGTCGGTTTGTCACTGAAAGCTAAATAAAAAGGAAGTGCGAAGCAGGGAATGCCGAGGACCGGGACAACCACCATCATCATCATCGAGGAGGATCAATGCTGTTATTATGCCGTGTTCAAAGCACCCCACAAATCATTTTGTAAATCCCTATCCTTTCTTAGTGGCAGGCTTTCCAAAAGCCCTAGGAAACAGCACAGAAAACAAAATCAATGAGATGCCGGAATAGAAAAATGCCTCCATTCCTGGTCAGCCTCCTGTCCCATCGATGCGAACAAATCGACTTTCTCTCATCGAAGTAGCAAGAAAGAAAGAATATGGTTTTAAGGAAGGTCTATTTCCAAGAAGCAATTGGGAACCTATTGCTTATGACGTGTCATCATCCATTGGCAGCTCTACAATTGATGTCAATTTAGACAGCTTTTAAGTTACGTAATTATTTTAAGCATTCAGCTCAAGAGATCATGGCATCAAGTCGTCAAACAAATCAAATCAGTTAATCAAAGACAGTAGTCACTGGAATCCTTTCAGTAAGAATAGTCCAATGCTAGGATGTAGCACAGGCTAGTATAATATGATGCCTTGTGAAGAGCGCTTGAATGCCCACGTCAAGGAAGACACTCTTAGGACTCTGGAGAATTTGCAACATGGCGTAGCAGACTTTCCGAGCAGATGTGGTGGTCATGAAATTTCTTTTCCTGATCCAAAAAAGTGCACTAATGACAAATTCACGGACACAAATTTCATGTTGAAGAATTCAAAAGGCCCCCGTTCATCAATTGATAGTAGTAATAAAGTTGATGATGTTCATGTTAGTGAGGAGATTCAATGGGAACATTTGGTCATTGGTGAAAGTATTTGACTAGGTATTTCTTTGATTAAGTCTCTGGTTGGATAGGTTCTACTCATGTCCTTATGCAGGTCCACACATTAGCTCAGAGAGCAAGACTCACGAATTCATTTATGTTGATCCTGTTGCTGCATTTTTGGTGACATTTGTCTAGTACTATGAGATATGCTTTATCACCATTTTACCGCCTAATATGCTCATGGCTAGCTAGCCATGTAACAAGAAGTGCATGTCTTATGATAGAAAGTTCTCTACAGCAATCTGAATGTAAGCATAATTGCAGTATTTATTATAGAATGTACTGCAATGTTTTCTTATTGAATTGCATTATGTCAGAAATTTTACCTCATTTCATCGTCTTCCAAACAGGCTCCTTTGGAGAGGTCTATTATGCTTACTGGAATGGCAAGGTCAATTTCAAATATTTCTAAATCCTGCAAATCAAGAATTGGCATTGCATTAGTTAATTGAAGAGTTCCTTTATTTTCAGCTATGACTTCTATTTGTTTGAATATATGGAATGTGATTATATCCGTTGACTCCTTTTATATGACTACTTTTAAGCAAAAGATCCTCCTTGAATGTGACATGTAGTCTTTATAGTCAAAAGAAATGATGGGTAGTACTTCAGTGTCCTGCTTTTGTGCTAACGTTTCAGATTTTTAGACTAAGCAGCTAGTGGGTAATAGTGACATCAGATATGGTATCAAAATCTGGAATTTCAACCTGGGTTGGTGATAAAAGCTTCATAATTGGTAACTTGACATACGCACATCACTTGTTGGACTGGTGCCGACCATTATAACTAATTCCTCGTTGCTCATTCATGGCCTCGTCTTACTTTTGGCCCCCTTCCTACTCTGTTAGTAGCTGCTGTCAAGATTCTGCTTCCATGTTTAACTCTTCGGTAAAGAGTTGCAAGTTCTCTGGATGTAATCGAATCCTTATTGTGAAGACTGAAGATTTTTGTACAAATAGTCACAATGAATAGGCTGTTGCAAAGTCTTTTTGTATATTGTTAGTCCGCAACTCAATCGAACCCCATCCATTTGGTAGAAGCACTTTAAACATTGGGCTGTTTAGGTTTGTCGTTCTTGTGGTTTTATATACTCTTAAATATCAAGAAATGGAAAGAGAAGCAGCATATGGCTCTCTTTCTCTTTTTAACATTTTCCAAAGAATTTTATGTACTTATTATCAGTACTTTGCAATTTAGACATTATCTTTTGCAAAATACTTGGTGATGTGCTCTTAATATTTAAAAATCTATAATGCATCATGAGACCTAAGATAAATTGCAATACATCTTTGAGTCTCTTTCTCTTTTTAACATTTCTGTTCATTTCCCCGTTTATCCAGCAACTGTAAGATAAATGACTATGCACCGTGCTTTTTCCTTCTAAGCCAAGGTTGCTGATAATGCGTAGACAATGGGTGCGTTTGGGAAGACTTTTGGGAAAAGTCCTTGAGAAAATGTAAAGACCTTTGAGTCAAGGGTGTTTTTGAAAATGCAAAGTGTGTTTGGTAAATTTATTTGTGAAAGTCCATTGTGAAGTATACTTGTGTAAAATAGTGTTTGGGTAAATTAAATTTGCAAAATAATTTTATTATTAAAAAAAAAAAAAGGAAAGTTAGCCGGCCAAGCTTTGCCGGTGACCGCCGGCCAAGGCTTCGCCGGTTACCGCCGGCCAGGCTTCGCGCCGGCGAAGGGTATGCGATCCGGCGAGGGTCACGGCGACCCTCGCCGCGCCGTCGTGCAACCCACCGCGCCGCGAAGGTCACCACGAGGTCGCGAAGGATTTGGGTCATGGCGAGGTCCTGGGTCGCCCGGGTCGCCGCGACCTCCGGCGACCTCCACGACCTAGATCTAGGTCGCCGCGACCTCCGCGACCCAATGGGTCGCTTGGGTCGCCGCGACCTCCGGCGACCTCCGCGACCCGGATCCGGGTCGCGGTGAGGTCGTGGGTCGCCGGAGGTCGCGGCGACGGACCTCGCCGCGACCCGGCAACCTCGGTGACCTAGATCTCGGGTTGCGAAGGTCGCCGGAGGTCGCGGCAATCGGCCTCGTCGTGACCTAGGCAATCGACGCGACCCAGATCTGGGTCACACGACTGGTTAGTGACGGTCGCTGGGGTGCGGCGACGGTTGCCGGCCTCTCTCCAACCCGTCGCCGACCCATCGCCACCTCGCCGGCCGAATCGCAACCTCGCCTGCTGGACATCCGAGAATTCGACGAAGAGGAAGATGAACAGTGCATCGCCCTTCCGAAAATGCCGAAAGCCCAAGGCAGCCTAGGACCTGCCTTGGGCTTTCAGCCTTTGGAAGGCCAACATTTCTTCAAGGCAGGTGTAAAATTTTTTCCCAAACACCCAATATTTGGGCAAATGGGCTTTGGGTACCCAAAGGTACTTGGCAAAGCTGGTGCCAAACGCACCATTGTCATCAGAGTGTCATACTTTTCATGGGTTCCATGATCTGTCCACGTCTATGGAAATAGTTGTGTTCAACGATTAATATGTTTGCTTAATTTGCTTATTTAGCAAGGAAAGAAATGAGGACCAATCAGAGTAATGAGTCAACAAATGTTTTCCAATATATCTAGGAAGATAACTGACCATATGTCTTGTTCTTCTGTTCCAAGGTGCTGATGATCCGTAGACTGCGTCATCCAAATGTTTTTCATCTGTCTATCATTATGGAGTTTCTTCCAAGGTACAATTTTTTGTACCTTAAAAAACCTTGGTAGTATGGGAACGACATCAATTGTTAGGGGGATGCAGCTCATTTATCTACTGTTAAAGGTGTTAATATTTTGATCGTGTGCGACAATCTCATTTTGCTGTCTGATTTTTAATTTTGTTTACTTCTCCAGGGGAAGCTTGTATAGTGTCATACATCGTCCTAACTGTCATATTGATGAGAACCGCAGGATAAAAATGGCCCTTGATGTGGTATGAAATAATTGGTCTCCCTTCTCTTTGGTGCTGAAGATACAGAGATTTCCTTTTTTGAAATCGGTTTAAGTGCTTATGGAAATTTTATAGGCAAGGGGAATGAATTGCTTGCACACAAGCCTCCCGACAATATTTCATCGAGATTTGAAATCACCAAATCCTCTTGTTGACAAAAACTGGATTGTCGAAGTGCATAAAACTTATTAATGTTGCCTGACACTTTCGTTTTCTTTCTTTCACTTCTTTAAATAGCAAATCAAGCTATTCTCTTGCGTACATATCATTCATCCATCTCCTAGGTGCTACTAACATCTTGCTTGGCCTTTTTCTCTTTTTCTTGGATACTCTTCTCCCTGACAACATGAGCATCTCAGATAAGCTCGATATTGACTGGTATTAGCTTATTCTGGGATAACATGTTGACTTTATTTCTTGTAGACTCTGACTTCTCATTCTCTCTTTTCACTACCATACATGAACTTACATTTGTACAGAACCTTGATGTGGATGATTCTTGATTTACCAAACTTGCTGATGCGATGCAATTTCCATCAGAAATGTGCTCTGTGAGTTCGATGTGAATGACAATCAAAGCTTGCAGTAAAATGTTGTTTGCGTCCTCACTAAAATTTATCGTTGTGCAGGTTTGTGACTTTGGGTTGTCTTGAAGCATAATACTTTCTTGTCATCCAAGTCAATTGCTAGAACAGTAAATTTGGAAGCTTTCTTGAAAATCATTCTTGAAGAGTTTTCAAGGATGGAGAGAGATCGATATCCAACTATATTGAAATAGGTAAAGACATTTGGATGGTTTCTACTAATAGCTTTCAGTGAAGTTAAATGGACAATTAGCAACAAAAGAGGAAACAAAGAGAAAACAACTAGAAACATTATTTTTGGTCATTTCAGAATTAGACTTCTTCTCTAATGCAATCTTAAACAGTCGGACAAGCATGTACATAGTGATTCAATTTGTGAAATTAGAAAACAGTTTGCCATAGCATTACTAAACAATGCCCTAAGAGTCTGATAGTCTTGTTTTCCATTTTTATTTTATACTTGGATTTGAAAGAAGCCTTTCTTGATGTTTCTTGAGATTTTGAGCTGTTCCTAATGTGAAGCTCTTGGTCGTGTGAGGCTGAGTGGATGGCACTAGAAATTCTCCGCAATGAACCGTCAAATGAGAAGTGAATTGTGCATATCTAAGGTAGCTTCAATTATTTTGTCCAAACTAAGTTTCTTAAGCTTGTCTTGCTTAGATTTTGCAATAGTCAAGCCTAAATGATTTCACTTATGAGCGTTGCTGTGATCATATGTTGTAATTATACTATTAGGCCTTGCGTTTTTCATTGCTTAAGCTGGAAAGCATTCTTCCCGATCTACTTTTTTTGTCGATATTGGGATTTGGATGGACTTAAATAATGTCCTTCTGATTGACTCTATCACTGATAAACTGTACCTCACACGATATTATATATAGAAAAGAGAAAAAAGTTCTACCTTAAGCAAAGTTTCTTTTCGACTCTGCTTGGATGTGACTGTCAGGGAAAAACAACTTTATAAGAGCTGTATAACTGATGTGATTCGCTCTATATACGTGCTGCTTGAGGTGATATAGTTAACCACAGCACTTCCTTTTCATAAGCTTAAGCTGTAGGAGCTACAAAATTTTATTCGATGTTTCGTGGATTGTGCAGATGTGACATTTTTAGTTTGGAGTCATTCTCTGGGAGCTCGCCACGTTGAGAGTACCTTGGACTGGGATGAACCCAATGCAAGTTGAAGGAGACGTAGGTTTTCAAAATCGCCGCCTCAAGATCCCCAAAGAAAGTCGATCCCTTGGTTGGAAAGATCATCTGGAAATGTGTGCAGAAGTCAGAAAAATTTGCAGCTCCCAGATCAGATTGATCAGTCTCGAGTTCCCACTTCAGCTCACGTAGCTTTACTTCGCCGGGGCTTACGAAGTGTTTCGGGCAGGAGTTGCCGTTGCTTCAACTTTGAATCGCCGAGGAGACGGTCACCGAGTGGGCACAACCGTCGGCTCAGCGTTGCGTGGCAGTCGCGGCACACAAAAGCTATGGCGCCTTCCCCTGTTTCTGGAACAACCGACCCATCGACCTTGATGTTTGAGCACGCCAGGAGCTGGCACTGTCCAAACCAGGGGTGAATCGCCTCATTTTTGGAGTCCTCGACGAAGTTACCGTCACCCACTTGGTAATTGTTTCGATTCATCGCCAAGGGCTGAGTCCATGATGAACAGGGGGGTTTGGATTTTGAGCTCTGAACACAAAGTTGTTGCGGGCTTTCCGGACCTGCCGGAGTGACGAGGAGAGGAGTTCGAACGAGACCGAGGCGTGTTTAAGATTCGCTAGCCATGCCCAAAACCTGGTTGGTCAGTCCGCGAATGTCGATTCTGATATTGATTGATGGGTTTTCCCAAATTTTGCTTTGTGCAGGGACACACGAGGAAGAGATGTTCAGTGATTTCTGGATGTTGCTCGCTTATAGCGCGGGTAGTTTCAGGTAGAATCTCTCTTCTGCACAAATTTTCCTTGGTCGCCGAGTGTGTTTTGACATAGCTGCCTGAGAAAGATGGGTGGTGGTGATAACCGTCTTCCATCTCCGATCAATAACAGCCGCCATCAGAACTCCGTCGCTAGCTGCTGCAGCCTTGGCCGTGATGGAGCAGAGCACTTGACGCTCATCACCACCGCCAATTGAACTTCTCTCTCATGCTCTTTCTTTCTCTCTCGTCTAATGCATTGGAGATTCTTTTTAAGCTGACGATTTCACGGTCTGTAGGAGAATTCACAACAACAACAACAACAACCACAATGCACTCTCTGAAGCTTGGTGTGCGCGTGAGGGCTGAGGAACTGAGCGAAACAAGAACAAAACGCACAGACTGAGATGACGGTTCCTCTCTAGCAATTTTTAGCTGGGTTTATCATGTTACATTCCTCGCCAATTGATAGGAATTCCTGTTTATATAACACCACACCCTTCATGCTCACCAGCTGTTCGACAATTTGCCTTGGAGATGACCATGATGAATCAATCGATCAATTTGAGATTGTATAGGAGTGATTTGTATGTTGTTCAAGGTACTAACTGTATATGGCGAATGGATGCTTCATCCTTTGATGGCCTAGAGTTCTCCTTCCCTTGGTGCTTCTATTTACCCATTCTCAGTGAATTAAATACTGCTTTGGGAGCGTGGCTGAATCATCCTCTAAACTGAGAGCCTTTGGATTTATTTTTGCACTTGAGGTGTTCAAAGCATAATCGTCTAGGTTTAATGTAAAGAAATCATCTATAACTACAAATTGTTCATATGTTGGAGTTGTAGCTTTTCTTTCGCATTAACTGCTGCTCTGTTTTGGGCTTGGTTGAGACTCCACTCCACATGTGATGGATGCGTTGGAGTAATGTTTGTATCATGCTTGCGATGTACATGCCAGTACATGGTGGCTTATCTCAGTTCTCATCATTAGCTTGCACAACATTCAATTCAGGATGTGCTATTTGTCGAAATTGTACACCCACTGCATTTGTGGGCTTGCTGAATATGTCTATTCTTACTGTACATGGCTCAAATTTACTGGATTCATTGTTGTTCTTGCTGTACATGTTAAAAAATATGTTGATTTCTTGGCTATGAATGCTGTGTATGTTCATAACATGCTGTAGTCATGGTTATGAATGTTGTCTGTGACTTAAATTTGCTGGATTCATGTTGATGCCTGTTGTCCATATCCATTCATTGTTCAAACAACAATCACCAAGACTTGTCTATGTGTTATCTTAGTTGTGCGAGTTGAGATGAGGAATCCATGTTAATTTTCAAGAAAGATAATCATGTTTTCATGCTTTAATTTGCTGAAATTGAACATGTGCCTGCTATACAAGCATTGATGATCTTCATTTGACTTCAATTTTCACTTGAGCTGATATACACTCACAGAAGGATGTGTTTCAAGTCCATTAGTTAGTAAAGAATCATGAATTTCGGCCTTTAATGTTTTTGATTTTGTTCTGGATTTTGCTGACATCGCCATTTTATGCATGATGTATACTAGTTTAAGACTCATTTGAGTGTGGTTTAGATGATAAGGTCACAATGTGTACTCTTTTTTTTTTTTTTGGGTCGGAAGACAATGTGTACTTGATTTGCTAGTTATTAGTACATGTTTGGGTATTGTTGGAGTGGGTAATTTGTAAACCTTGCGAGCATAATGAGCTGGATGCTGCAATGAATTCTCTTAGGCATTAATTTGAATGATTTTGTTGTCATTTATCTATTGGTTTGATGGTTCTTCAGTGATTGTAAGCATGTGGTTCATCTTTGGTATATACCCAAGTCTGCTGAAAATGCCAAGTTTCTCACCTTTGACATGACGTCTGGATCACTTGATTTTGAAGCAGATAAGGATAACTGCAGCAAAGACAATACAGCACATCATACAAACTGTGGGCATTATATTTCAAGATTGATACTCATGTAGAACACCATATGCAATGCAAGAAGTTTGTTGCAGGAAACAGTGGAAAGTTAATATGCTTAATCTGTACTAGTTCCCTCCCTGCTACGCTTAATCAGCAACGCCAAATTTAAATTTCATAGGGCAACACAATTTCAGATGGTTAAGAACTGTTTCTGCAGAATGAACAATGTAATTGTGTATAAGTTAGTTAGACTTTTGTCTTAATTTAGCAGCCCCTTTTGAATAAACTGACGAAAAATCCTGATTAAACTTGTTGCGGCATGCAATGCATGAGTTCCAAAAGGCCACGGCTCAAGAGGCGGACCAAAATTTTGGTTCAAAGAAAACAAATCAGATTTACTGAAGTCAGGTCTAATGAGAATCACAAGAAGAAAACTCCAATTAGAAGACCGTGTTTTCTTTAGATCACGCGCAACATTTAACATCATGTCGTTCAGATAGCGAGGTTTGAGTAGAATCCACATTTTTCTGCGAACCATCCTCCGAAAGACAGGTTTTTTCTGGCCACATCATCGGTTCGCGCGAAACGACAAGAGTAAAATACCGACAAGTGAGAATATTGACTCAGGCCTCACGAAAACGAAGCGCATCGCTATGCCAAAAAGAAAAAAAGATTCTGCAGCGAAAAAAGCGCGCATGATCACATGGGCAGGCGAGAGGCACAAACCTCAATTTGAGAGAAGAGAGCGGGTTGACCGCGAGCTCGGAAGAAGTGGTCAACTGCGTCGTTGGGACCGCCGTTGTTGCCTCCTCCTCGGCCGACTCCTACTCCTCCCATGGGGCCCTGTCGGGTCCCCCGGCCGCTTGTTGACCTCCTTTCACATCCGGAAAGCAACCCAAGCAACCCCCATGCTCTCTCCCTCCCTCCCTTCCTCTCGAACAAGTCCGATTTCACCTCCTTCGTAGATTCGATTCACACCCGCAATTCCTGTCTCTTCCTATCTCTCTGAAAACCCCTGTTTTTCACAATTATTGCTTCTGGTTAAAATTGTGGCACCCACCCACCCTCTCTATCCCTTTATTGTGGTTGACAGTAACGCCAAAACGCGTGGGGTCGGTTACGACGTTCCTTATGCAAACCAGCGAAACAAACCCTCATCGGAACGATCGCACGGCCAGCCAAGGGACGTAAAAGCTGTTTCCTTTTTTGAGGCTACGAACCATATCGAAACTAAATCAAGCTCGAAGTTTTGCGCATGCCCTGGAATTCTTGGCGAAGTTTGTTGCCATATATAACGGGAGTGCGATTCGACGCGTATAAAGTGTTGATTTGCACGTTGGACGTTTCCATCTTTTGTTTATCCGTTTACTTGACCAGCATGGGGTGTATCACCTTTGTTAAGGAAGTTGAGCAGAGAGGAGAGGAGAGGAGAGGAAGGTAGACGAGGAAATTGAGAGAGAAAATGAAGGATCGACCCAGAAAAGTATTCAAGTCGTGCTCCGTTTGAAACGTCTCAGGAAAAAGTCTCTTGGGAAAATGCTCGGACGACTTCTGAGGCTTGAACCGGTGGGTCTTTTTTTTTGGGTCGAAAATCGAATAATTTCATTAACTAAGCAAAGATAAAAGGTCCAACAATTGAAAAGTTAATAATGGATAAGGTCAAATTTCGGATGTTGACTCTCTGAATCGCTTTGGGGAGAGAGAGAGGGTCTTTTGAAAAGTTTATAATGGATAAGGTCAAATTTCGGATGTTGACTCTCTGAATTGCTTTGGGGAGAGAGAGAGAGGAGGTAGCAAAATCGTTCCGACATATCGTTTCTCGGCCTTTCTTTTGAATGTTCAACAATTGAACATGTGCGAGAACGTGCGATTACTCGACGATTGAGCATGAAATTTCGTGTGTTGAGTTCACGTTCCCGGTTGAAGCTCTCTTCTTTTTTTGTATCCGTCTTCGATAAATGGATTTCTTTTGATCTTTAATTTTTCACACCTTGGATAGCCTCATGATATAGCCGGTTAGTAAATGCCAATGCTAATTTGAATGGCTGGAATAATCATTCGATCTCACGGAAGAAAAAGAGGGCACAAGCTTATGCATGTGCAAAAAAAATAAAAAAGAGAGACAATGCCCACGATTAAAAATTCAAAGTGATTAAAAAAGTGAGAAAGCATATATTTTAATGACTACAAGATTTATTAAGTTATTAGATTTGTAACTACGAAAATCTTACTCAAAATTTTAATTATCACATTCAAATTATTACAATATTATATCTACATTAAACATAGGAATAAGTGAAATAGACAAATTATTACCTTTTAAAGGAGGATCTCCCTTTTCATATAATAATACGGATATAGATTGACACTTAATATTTAGTGGATAAATTGATATATTCATGAAAATATTGGTGCCTCGGTTTCCTTCCCCTATTCATCACAGGCAATTAGACTTAATCCATCCGGGATAGCATTATTAGACCATGAAAGATTAATGACATCTTGGTCTCTCAAATGCTGGCTTTTTAAACAAATTCTCAACAATAAAGGTAAAATTGGCAAAATTATTTGAGCCAGAATGTAAATGCATAAATTGGTGTCCGGGAGAGCATTCACTTCAATATTTTCACACCATTTTTCTCTAAGTAGACAATATATACTCGAGAAATTGGGTCTCTCAATAATGTATGACTGGAAAAGTCTTTGATTATTTTCTTTGCTAGGGTTGTGCGTTAGTGAATTGTTTACTCATAGGCATGATGGTTCCAATTATACTTTTGACAAGTGCACAAAGATGCTTAGATCACTCCATTCTATCTTAAACTTGATGCTCTCTAATGATATATAATAATTTCACGGCCTGGTAATCCAAGACATTCTTGGTAATTTGCTTGCTCTCTAGCGCTAATGAACCTAAGCATATTCCTTTTCCTTAGACCTTTTGCAAGGTCGTAGTCATAGTGATACTGCTAAGGGAAATCGCTAGAGTCATGGTTTGCATATATATATTTTTATTTCTTTTATTGTTGGTTTATCTTACTTTAACTCTTGACTTAATCTCAGGCTTTCGTGCTGCCTTTTTGTGGAGCGTGGCCGCGATACCTTACACATAAAACTAAACGTACTCACCTCCAACCCCTCTCAAGAAGGTGAGAAATCAAACTCTACATCTCCTCCTTTTCATGTGGGAGGCAACCCTCGTGGTTATGGTTTGCATATTTGAGATGTGGCAAGTGCGTTGTCTTCAAATCCATATTCAAACAATTCCTAATAGGTGGCCTCATTTAGCCATCAATAAAGGCGCACTCGTGATTGACGACTTGGTAGAAGGCAAGCTACTTTCGTTCCCCCCAAATCCAATCATGCCAAAAGCAAATACCTTTTCGCCTATGGATTGTCTCTTTTCAATTTTTAACTTTATTAGACATTCTCTTTACTTTAAAGGTTTCATTACAGGAATTTATTAATAAATATTTCAAGATACCTACTACGAAGAAACCAAATGAAGAACTAATTTTTCAAAACATTAAATTTGCTAATCGAATATATAATCGGCCATTTTTGAAATTAATTATATTTAAAATAAGCCCTCTTTTTTTTTTTATATGACACTTTTCCCAAAAGAAGAAGAAGATAATGGGCTGCAATTTTCAAGTCCCAAAAGATTTTATAATTTTTTCCCAACTCATAATTACTCAATTGGGGTCGAAATTCCCAAATTCGCCCAATCAAGATATTATAATAATGATCTCTATCCACTCATTCCCGCATTTGTCCTTCTCCACAATAAATTTCCAAGAACTTTACCCAGGGCTCATTTTGTCTCCTCAAGATTCGATCCAAAACACCAACGTATACCTAAGTCAACGCAAGAGTCACATGAATTGCTCTTACCACCTAGTCATCTCCTCTCCCCCCCCCCCCCCCCCCGCCCCCAAAAAAAAAACCGTAATAAACGAATTCCCATTATGTCGAGTCCCCAAGATCATAAGAGGATTAGTCACTAAATTTATATGTATGGAGTTTCTCTAATTGACATTTTTCATAGCGAGAAAAGTACTTTAACTCGAAAGATCCAACAAAGATTTGCAAATTGACAATAATAAAATGGTTATGATTCATTATTTCATGGTTGGATTTGGATTTGATTTAGTCTGGTCCTATTTTGTAATGGTTGGCAGTTGGATTGATGTGTGAATTCTTGTTAAGACATTTTGAGTTGATAGATGGTTTTGTAAATAATTTTTGTCCCTCAACTCTTTACAAGAGCACAAGCTAATTGAAAATTATCTGTACTGGTAGTTTGTTGGAAATGCTAATAAACATGCAATCTAGGACATTCTTCTTTCGCAATCACCAAAATTCTCCTCATAGCGAGAAGAGTGTTTGACCTAAAAGATCCAACAAACACTTGCAAATCGACCAAATATAGATCCAACAAACATTTCATGGTTGGATCTATATTTGATTTAGTCCGGTCCTATTTTGTAATAGTCAACGGTTTGATTTATGTGTGAATTCTTTTTGAAATATTTTGAGTTGACTCGTGATTCCATGAATGATTTTGTCCCTCAACTCTTTACAAGAGCACAAGTTAATAGAAACTAATTTGTGTACTAGGCAACACTAGGGGTGAGCATATTGGATCGATCGAACCTAGAATCGCCTAGACCGAATTGAACTGGCTGGTTTGGTTTGGTTCTCGAGGGTGTCGGTCCGGTTCTCAATTTCATAAAACAGAACCATTGATTTTTGGTCTTGTTACCGGTTTTGAGGGAGAATTAAATTGGACCAACTCTTTTTTTATTTTTAAATATTTTCTTATGTTCTTAAAAATAGTAATAAACCCTACAATAGTAACAACTCTAGTATTTTTTTTTTTGGCTAAGTGGCAAGTTCCATTAGACTAGACCAATAACGCGAGCAAATTCATTTTCGCCCCTCCGTTTCTTTTCATTTTCATTTTATTGCCTTCTTTCACGCTTCCCTCTCCTCCGCGACCATCTCCTTTTCGACCGGACCAATAACGCGAGCAAATTCAAGTGGTAAGAGGAACTCAAAACTCAACCAAAGCTCCGGTACCGCTGCCGGTCGTGTTCAATCATCGCACGGCCATCGCTGTGACCGGGGCCGCCGCCACCCTTCAATCTCGCTGGTCAAGAGTCGGTTGCTTGCGGAAACACGACGCGCAAAAGGAACGTCCAAACAAGAACGTATGAAGCGAAAGAACAGCTGCGTGGATCTATCAAAACGCATTTCACCAACCACGAACGCCCAAAATGGACGAAGGACTGAGAACAAGGGCGCACAGTTCGGTTAGGCGTTTCGTCGAACAGGTAAGTCGCATTAACTAAAGAGGGGGAAAACGTACCAAAGAGCCCCGACTCACGCCAAAGCTAACAATAATTGACAAAGCAACAACCCAAGAGTCGCAGCATACACACGAACGGGGCCGGAAATCATGCGCGGTGGACAAACGCCGAAACTCGCGACGGGGCAAAACAGGGCACGAAACAGGGGATGTTCGGCCGTGGGTCCCTACCCGCCTCACGGCGTCGGACGGCGGACGAGCCGAAGATTGTGGTACGTCCGTCCGCCTCGCGCGCCCCCGAGCCGAAATCCTTGGGAAGCCGACTCCGAGTCGGCACAAGCAAAAGAATCGGAACACAACCTACCGACCGTGGGTTTGGTTTGGGAAGTGGGGTAACGTCGATGGATCGTCGGCCAGGTTTCAAGTGTATTTGTCACCGGAGAACACTCGCTCTCAGCCTCGCTCTCGGTTCTCTCTCTCTCTCTCTCTCTCTCAGATCTCACTCTCCGCCCTTGGATCTCTCCTATTCTCTTGGCCTCGCTCTCTAGAACACCCCCCGATTTCTCTCTCCTCCACCTCCACCTCACAGCTCTCAGATCTCACTTACTCTCTGAAGAGCTCCCCCGATTTCTCTCTCCTTCACCCCCCTCAATACGAGGAAGGAAGGAAGGACTAAAGGAAGGAGAAGAAGAGGGCCAGACCGCGAAGTCACCGAGCTGGCGGGCGAGACGGGCCCTGGGCACGCGCGGAAAAGAGAAAAGGGACTGGGATTAGGCCCAGCCCCCCCAAAACCAACTTTTTTATTAATTAGTAATAATAATATTTTTTTAAAAATTATATTTATTCAAAATGCAGTAAAATAAGGGAAACAAAAGAAAAATAAAACTTAGTTGATGCAAATAATATTAATGCCTATGTGATGTGAAAATCTTTTTTGTTAGAGTCAAATTGGTCCCTAATTTTCTATGCAATTTTGATATTAAATATTTAGTCAAAATTTAAGTGTTAACAATGGGATCAAGCTAAAAGAGAATGTTAATCTCAATGATGGAAGAGCTTGAGTGCAACTTCTTCTACATGGGACCAGCCAATTTCTAATCTAATCGATTTCCAACAAGTACAAAACATCATTAGAATTTAGTATTTCAAAAGAATCGGAGGTAACACATGAAGAAGAAGCACTTGGTTAACGACATGGAGGGGCACATAGTTATTGTTTGACATCTTTTGAAGACTGAATCTTGACATCCATGATTTTTAATAAATATTCAATCTATTATTTAGGAAAACGTGCACGTTAGAAAAATAATGAGAAGGTGTTGTTAGAGTATCATTTTTGGAGACCAATCATTGATTAGAGAGTTGCGACCAAATCTTGAGCTCTATAGAAGGGTGCTACATTGCAGATGTCCACGAAACAGGAAATTTTTTGGAATTCTTAATCTAGAGTGAAATGGAGCTGGCATTTGGGGAACTAAATAGATTTACTAATGCAGAAAGTAGAAAGAAAAATAAGATTCATGTATTCAAAGGACTTGCTGCGGATAATTCTTGAGTTGTAACAATATTAGCTGGCGAGGTCGGCTGGTGACCCTTGCTAGCCCTTAGTCTAAAATAAAAATAAATTAAATAAAGAAAGAAAAAATTTTAAAAAATGAGAAAATTTTAAAAATTTCTACGTCAATGGTGGTTGTGTCACATCGGACAACTGACATTCATATCATCAATTTCCAACCAAAATTGACTAGATAGACTGAATTGGAAAAATATGAAAATGTTTAGAACTAAATTGACAAAATTGAAATGTTTATAACTAAATCGACACAAATATAATAGGTCTAAGATTTTTTGGATAATTGTCATGTACAAAATCATTCACTCTTGTTAACAAGTTACCGAGTCGTTGGAGAATTCCTATCATATAATGCTACCTTGTGCTCATTAACACGGGATTATACGAGAATGCCCCATCTTGTAGACTTTAAGGATATTCATTGGATCACGTTGCCATGGAAATCAAAATGAAAATTTTTTCTGACGGGGACAGAATTTGGAATTGCGGTTTTGTCCAATGCTTGCACCAATGAATTATTTGCATATCGTACAAAGACAAGCGGAACAAGGCAACAAGAAACCACAACTTTGTCGATACACAACAACTTGCAATCAAGAAGTTTGATTTGAACACATGGTCGCAAATTGTTTTGCCTGTAAACCTTTTCAAATAATTGGTCTTTTGCTAAAAGACCTCTTGGTCAACGCTTGGGTCTTTGGCCAAAAAAGAAATGTATCACAATACTTATGTTATGGTCCCGTAATCATCTGCTTTACTGGCAAATTTTGCTGGTGATGAGTAGTATGCTTTGAAGATGATGGATTAATTGAGAAATATAATAAAGTTGTGCCGTGTTTGAGATTTTTGTGGAAATCTCTAGGAAGAAGCTTGGGTAAGGTCAATGTCGAATTTGACTCAGAATCACTGTGGAGAGGGAAGTGCAAAGCAATAGGGAGGACTGTGAGGTTTACATTTTACCTTGATTATTAGTGTGAAATCATTCATTATTGAGGATTTTTTTATTTGTGCTTGATGATTTTAATAAGTGATTTAATTAATTGGGATGTGTTGGTAAATTTTTTTATTTTATTTTGTGATAGATGACTTTAAAGTTGTGATTGATCATTTTTCTATAAAAAATCAGGGAATACGAACATGCAAACCCAATTATCTGGAGGTCCATGAAAGAACCTAAATGTGTCACGAACTTATTGAGTTCAATTTTGCCTATGCAAGTGGTTTTAATTTAAAGTGGTTTGTATGCAGTTGGCGGGATTCGAATTAGTGGCTTCCAATTATTGAACTGGAAAGTCTCATACCACTCACAATTGTAGAAAAAGAACTTGGAGAAAAACACTAGCATATAACACAGCCTCAAAAAAAAAATTCTTTTCATAAAACTTATGTGAAAAGTTAAGGGATAATGGAAGCGCTAGTGCCTCTACTTCTTCAATTTATTCAATATTGTCCACGTACTCTCTTTTTTTCCTAATATGGTCTCTAATTTATATATGATTTTTATTGAGTTAGTCCTTTTGTTAAAATTGCAAAGTTGCTGAAGTATCATCCATTAATGCCACATTTAGATTGATCCGATGAATTGAAGATGAGATGGAACTCTTTTGTTGAAGATAAATTTATTAGGAAATTAAAAAAAAAATCATAAGCACTAAGTGAGAGAGAAGCTACACCTGTGATGAAAATTTAACAATTTCAAAATCTTAGCTATCATTACCAAATATAGTTAAGTATAATGGATGCTAATCCAAAATTTATGAGAGGGGAAGAAAAAAAGCAGAGAAAGTGCAAGCAACAAATCAGGCAGATGTACAGGCAAGTCGAGGGAAGTAACTAGGGAGAGCCCATGATTGAGTTTGCACGTGGTAGCATTCGTCTTTGAAGTTGGAGTCTCCAAAGAGGTGAAAAAATTGGAGTTATGTGGGTGGTTCTTGTACATATTGGAGGGAATGGTTATTCTTAGTATTTGGATTGTAAATACCGATGTTTTTGGGATTGTAAAGCTCTCTCTTTCCACAATCAAGCATATCTACAATCTATGCTTATCTTTACTTTTTAATAGACCATTTTGTTTTCCTGGAAATATGCCTTTTCAATGCAATTTAGATATTTCTTGCATTTTTTTTTTTTTTTGGAATTTTTCTCCACACTAATCTCCATATTAATTCACACTCCGTTGAATCCCTGCTTCGTGCACTTTGGGAGTGAGGTATGTAACTGTGAAGCGATCTCGGTTGCTCTTGGCACTATTTCTTATATTTCTTTAATAAATATTGATCAAAATTTTGAGTTGTCTTTTATTAAAATAAATTGTCCCCTTTAATTTTCTCTCAAAACGTCCTTCAATATTGGAGATAACTTAGAAATCTCACTTGGATAATCATCACTATTAAATGTGTGCTAAGAAAATTTATTACTCAAAAAAAAAAAAATTAGGAGATGTATTTGCGATCATGCATATCTCTTGTTCCATGATGGACATGACACGTATAAAGTTGGTAATACTTATTGAGATAACTGAGGTTATTGATGATTTGCTATGAGACAGATGATTTTCCCTTAAGCTCAACAATGCTTGCTATATTCTCTTGTTTATGGTTATTAATTGTAACCGGGTACCTAGTGATCTTTATTCAGAATAAAGAGGATGATGCCTTGATCTAAAAAAGGTTGACAAATGTATCAAACAAAACAATCAAGCCGAAAGTTGAACTAGAATTTTCAACATTTTATCTATCATCAATTATTACATGAGGTTGAGAGGTAAATGGAGTCCCAAGAAGTTGGGTCGAATTTAGTTAGATAATGTAGTCATGTGCAATTTCATGTGCTAAGCATAATGAAGTATGAGTCAAGATAGCACGAACATCACCTGTATTTTTATTTGCATGTAGGTGATCCATAATCTGTAACTCATTGACTAAAGGCATGGTTTGAGAAAATTTCCTACAATTAGGAATGTACAAAAAGATAGCCATTTATATCAAGTATGGTAAATTTCATTTTTACTCTTGTTTTCAAATCGAAGAAGTTTGGTTAGCATGTGTTTGCATAGGACTCTATCTCTCTTTATAAATCTTTACAGATGTTTGAAATGTATATTTTTGATGGATCTACTCGGGTAGTAAAAGGACGAAGCAATGTTTTAAGTAACAATATCCGATTCCCCATAGTTATAATCTACATATAAACTTGCACTTTTCTTCGAATGGTATTCTAATAAATTAAAAGTGAGGTTGTCCATTAAAGAAATTCGATGAATAGAAATATGAACCAAAGGTGAGGGCTCGTAATTAAAGATTTTCATGTACCCACCTTTCAAGAAAGAACATATGGCTTTTAGTCAACTATTCCGGTTCTGATTATGGCCAATTTTTGAAAATGGAACCGGAGGCTGAACCGGAGTATGGGCTAGTATGTGGTTCTACTGGTTCATCTGGTCTAGCTACTTATACCGAATGGTTCGAATACAAAGAATGAAGCAAGAAAAATAAGCAACATTTGAAATGATGATTTTGAAAATGTCATGAGAAAACTCACAAGTAATATTTGCAATGAGCAAAAATAAATTTTTCCAACATCACCCTATGATTTTCAAGTCACGAACTAGGCTACCAACAAGAAGATATTAGACATGATGTCATCCAATGAAAAGAGACAGTACTTCATTTTCTTTTTCATTTTTTTTAATTGATTGTGCTATTGCGACTTGGACATAGCTACTTTCTAACAATGAGGCCTGAGGCCATTGGCCATTTGGCCATGGCGGGGTCGAATGTCATTTGAAATTCACATGTAACTGGTGTTGTGAGGGTCAGGGTACAAGAGTGAGGATGCCATCGTGATCTGTAGGGTCATAATCGGGGTTAATTGATCTGTCAAGACATGGCTTGCAAGCAATCTCGATGGTGATCACTAGCACCGCTAGTGTGATTGCTATGAGCATTGAGCAGGTTTGTGACTATGGACATTCATTTTCATTTTTCTTTTGCTGCGATAAGAGAGATGGTGATGCCGAGTAAGACAAGAATAGTGACCCTGGCCAAAGGAAAAAACATGTAAATATTAAGAAAGATGTGCTCTAAGTGCATTGTGAAAATTAACTTATCGTAGCGCTTTTTAATCAACACTTAGGTCTTTCACCAAAAAAGAATCAATAAGATGTTAGATTCAAGATTCCATCCTGGAAATGAACTTTTACATGATGCTACTCCTTGGGACCTACATAATTATCTCCTTTAGTGGCAACTTCTGCAAAATTCATGTTGAATATGATCAAAGGGCTCGTTAGAATGCGGAGTATTAAGCTATATAAGAATGACAGACACCTTTTCACGGCCTTGATGAAAAGCTGGTAAAGCAAGATTTGCACCATATCTTTCTGTGAAGTTTCTCCAAATCTGCCATGGACTTCTGAGGTTTACTGTAATAAGCGAGGAGCAAATTAACATGTTTGACAGAGTTGACCTGGCAGGGCTGGCGTTCCCCACGGCGCTTGCCACCACGATGCCGTTTCTCATCGCCTGGAACGTGCCAAGGGCTAGAGAGTCCTCAGTGTAAGGGAGAGCCGGAGAGGCTTGCCGATGTCTAGGGAGATGCTCAGTACATCAACTCCATCGCCAATGGTATCATCTATAGCTGCTAAAATGTCCTCCTCAGAGCAAGTGGCTTCCATTTGCTTGGTCGCGTCAGGGATCGCCCAACACACCTTGTTTATGGTCAGGTGGGCAAGCAGCGCCGCCTGAGGCGGTGCCCCAAGCAAGCCTGCCGAAGGCTGAGACGTCCGGAACCTTCTGGCCTCTGACTGTGGAGGCCGTGTGGGTCCCGTGCCATTACATGTCGCGAGGCGACCGGTAGTCTTAGGTGGTGTTGAGAGGAAAGGCATTTACCCTACATGTGCATGGCTCCAACTAGTATTGAAGTCGAAGCACTCAATGACTAATGAATTCTCCCGCAGCAAGTCTCACTGTATGTCAAGTCACTAATGCCTCAAGTAACATACTAGAGGATATGGTGACAACGAAATAGGACGAGAGCCCACACTAAACTCCTCTGGATATTCTCAGGAAAAGATCCTAATAAACCCAAGTACGAGAGATAAAGCAATGAAAAGATTTGGCAAGGAACCATATCAAACAGGACATTTGAAGAGAGATTTTGGACAGCTCACACTTTCAGAAACAAATCTTTGTTTTCTAAATTGGGAACAGCGAAATATTATTTCAGTAGCGGTCGTGAAAGCAACAGATTCCTCAGCATGGATAGTCCGAGTAACCAGGTTTCTCGAGCCTACTTGTAAATTTTTATTAAGAAGCGAAAGGACCAAACTCCGACTCTGCTTTGTGACCATCCACGGGAAATAGAAGGGAGAAGATGCTTCGGACAAGATCTAGATGGCTTGCACTTGTACTTCACTGAAACCAAGCGCATGGAAAATGACATTTTAATAATGTGATCCAGCAGTAAATACCCCCGATCGCATGCAGCTAGCTTGTCCTAGAAACTCATAAATAATGTTTTAATGCATATTCTTATTGTATACAGATTATGTTAAACTGTGGACATTTGAGTAGTACAAAGATAAACAGTACTTTAAGTGCAAACATGTCATGGTAATGAATATGGTGCTTTAAGTTTGTGAGCTATTTGATGTATCTTATGAACTCATTTGAAACAATTGAGAACTGATTACTAAGAATTCCTAAGATTTTAGACCCCAAATGATATTTTCCCTAGCTAGGAGAGAATATTACTTCCTAATTCAATTAAAAAACAATTGCATAGTCCATATTGGCGCTTATGGAAAGAGCTATGAGGATGAAGCACCAGAAGCTATAAACACAACTAAACTCCGACAAAAGCAGAAAAGCAGAGTTCGAACATTATCTGATAACAGCAAGTAGCAAGTGAAACTTTCTTCTTCATACCAACCCTCTGAAGAACATACGAAATTACAGTATGCTCAATAGCTGAGTGATCCTTAGATCATCTGCTTTTGCAGGGGATGCATCTAAAATTGGTGATTCACGAAGCAATTTTATCACCTTCAATAACTAGCTCTCTCTCTCTATTTCTTTTGGAAATATTGGATGCTACTGGTGAGCATATAGGATTTTGGACATATCTCTCTTTTACCTGATATAAAGCCCAACCTCCAGGGGAAAGGATCAGAGTAAAATGTGGATACTATTGCAAGTCGTGAATCTCGGAAATCTGGGATGAGTTGTTTATAAAGAAATTCTATAGAAAACTGGATCCAAGGCCTTTTTCTCTCTCTTTGATGGTCTAAAGATGTTCTAGCTTGAACTCATTGCAATTTAGAGAGACTCTCGTATTGACATGGTCAAACTTGTACAAAACGTTTTTCTCCCACCAAAGTAAATTGGAAAGAATTTACATGTAAAAAGCAGCAGATCAAATAAGTTCAGAAACAGCACAAAAAGAATGACTAAACAACACTTTATAATCAGTGTCAAAATTATCTACAAGAATAAAATAACTAAATCATGTTATATCGAGTCAATTGATTGTTTATCATCACAACACAAAGGCAGGCAAAGTAAAATCTATGAATCTATATTTTATGAACTCTAGTAAAATGACTGAACAGTAGACAACTAAACTAACTTAAGGTATGATAATTCGTGTAGGATATTACTTGCCAATCCATGTTTTCAGATAATCAACAACTGTCGACCTAACCTTGTAACAATTGTCTGCTAAAAAAAGATGAACCAAACTAACCATCCTCGCATGGACATCCATAACATTTCAAGAGCAGGAGTCAATGCCGACACCATGTAGAATTGGAGAAATATATATGAAGCTATGATATCCACCACAATGCTCATCCAAGATCAAGGTAAATTTTTGGACAAAGCCAAAACAAAATCTAAATACCCCTACTTCCAAACATAAAGTCACTATTATCTACATATAACCAGCAAAAGAAACAACATTACATCTTGCATATTCTCAAAACAATGTCAAAGATGTCAGTATCTTCCTATTAGGAGTAGTACACATTAACAAGATTGTGCTGAAGGAAGGAAAATCAGTAAAGATAAATTGTAATATCAATGCCACTGTCAATCAGAGATCGAACTACTGCCCTGGTTTTACCTTCAAACTTGTCCCTCTCTCTTGGAGTATAGGAAGCTTGCATACATCAACTTCCCTCGCCTAGTCTGCCTAACCTGGCCTATGGCCAACCATTCTGGTATGTCTGATTGAGACTTGATATCCTTAGAATTGGTACCTGCAATAGTGACCTTGTGAGTGAGTGAAGTCGAGATGAGGCGCTTGGAGATGAAAACATTTAGTGTGAATGGCTCCATGTAGGCTATGGTCCATTGCTCGAAGGACACATGCTTATTTGGATTCTTGGACCCCTTTCCCTTTTGGTTAGTGTATGGCCGCTGTTGTCGTTATCCAAATAGTCCAACTCCAAAGAATAACTTGGTGTTAAACGATGCTGCCCAAAAACCAACACTCATATGAATTCGATAAAGGATAGAGAGCCCCCACACTCCAACCTTTATGCTACACCAATACCATTATCAAGGAAATGACATACAAAGGACATTCCAAACTACAAAAAGAATGAAATATTCAATGAAGCACCTACCCATTGTGAATACCACGTGTCGGCACAAAGATGCCATCTCAAGAAGCATCAACACCATGATTAGAACACTATCAGTGAACATGTTGCAAAAAGCTCCATTTGACATCTTCCTACAAGAGACACTTTCTAGCAAATGAAAGCAGCCACTTAGATCGTAGCGAGCATGACACCTGAAAGAAACAAACATTGTCTGTAAGACATGTCTAACTACCGACAATCCTCAAGATTAACCAGAGAAGTGGGTAAGAATATATTCCCATATAACAAAACCTCACAATCTTCAAAGTTGCACTGATTGAGGTCATGCTAAGCATTCCATCAAACAACTAGAATGTATGGGTGAGTAAGTGCTCAACAGACCCTAATTGTCGAATCGCGTGACAATTCCTTTAAAACCCAATCGAACTTTCTTTTCAGAAATACTGACTTCATATGAGCCAATATAGAATTCAAAGAACGCAAATTTCTTCCTTATGACACCAGATTTAGGCAAACATGATTAGGCACACAGATTTACCTGTCTTGCTAAATTCGAAGTGCATCATTTCAAGCCGATAAGGTTCGAATGGTGGTATTAAGGTCACCCTCCCAACGCCATTCATCACCCTTGTAGGAGAGGAGTACTTTATCTAGGTTCGGTGTCCTCAAGGCACCCTTGCAGAATATATTCATCTTGGGGCACTTCATGACGACGAGACGCCCCAGCAATGGGAATCTGAAGGTGCAATTAGTGGTGGAGAAGCTCTCAAGGCTTGGTAAACCATCAAGTGTCAACCATTGCAGCTTGGGGAAAGAGATCTCCTCCACTCCATTTCCATCATCTATCACCACGTCTTCCATCGCACCACAATTTATTAGGATTAGCTGAGTAAGGTGCACCAGACTTGTCACTGCTGAGCAAGTCCCCAAATGAACTAAACCAACGCAAT
Organism: Eucalyptus pumila; assembly: GCA_016097595.1. NCBI lineage: Eukaryota > Viridiplantae > Streptophyta > Magnoliopsida > Myrtales > Myrtaceae > Eucalyptus > Eucalyptus pumila. The sequence continues at coordinate 24,286,261 of CM027847.1, forward strand.
CCTCTACTTCTAAACTCGTCAATCTCTGGAATGAAGTCGGGGATGGAAGTACGATTGATAAACTTGGGCACTCCAATACCTGCAAAACTTCAATCTTTGTGAGAATTTCAGCGATCAACGAGCCATCTTTCCAAACTCGCTTCAGGTTACACAGCTTATACAGCATAAGTTGCTTGAGATTTCGCAGTGCCTGGAGAGGTTTTTCCATGTCAGTTAGTTCTCCACAGGGAGTCGCTCTCCCATGTCCAGACGAATCTTCTGGAAATATCTCCTCAAAGGAACTACATATCACATTAAGTGTTTCTAGATTGGGGAATCTGTGGAGAAGTAGTTTGGAGGAAAAAGCGACATTTTCATCATGGTAGCATGCCAAAGACACCTCTTTGAGATGGCGAAAGACGTAATGCTGCGGCATCATCATCATCATCATAACATCCTCCCTCGTCAATGTCGATCCCTCCAAGTGAGAAATGACCTACAGGAGGGACTCGGTTTAATTAAGCCACCAAAAGTCCAATGACTAAAATGTCATTCAGTTTAGGGAAATAAGGAGAATCACAACTTTCAGGAAGTAGACGAGCAAGCATCGATGGCCATTATATGAGGGATGATTGTTGTTAGTGGTGTGCCCATTTATTTTATTTTATTTTTTTGATTGATGTGGTGTGGCCAATTCAATCACAATATATTTCGTAAATTGAGATAAAGAAAATTATTAATCAATGATGCTTCAGCTATTTCAATTGTAACTAATTAAATTCAAATGGAAAAATTACATTTGCTTGTTTTAACAAATCAGGTTATTTTTATTGTTAGTGTATGTGTCTTAATAGTAAGATGTTGTATTAATGTCACACATTATTTTCGAAGTTGCAGTTCTCATATCTATTTTACTATAGATCATAAGTATCATATGACTTCATTTTCATGTAACTCTGAGAAGAATGCATTCAAACTCAACAAATGATTGGCAAAAAAAATAATAATAATAATAAATAAAAGAAAAGAGAAGAAAAGAAAAGAAAAATTGAAATGACGGGACATGGGTGAAGAAGCAATAAAACAATATAGAGATGATAGTTCAAAATTTCGATGGAAAAAAAGAGCAAATAATGAAGACAAGTTGTTCATTCTTACAAAAGCAAAGAGAAACAGCAGATGAGCAACGAAATAAATAAAAAGTATATAGCCCCAAATAAATGGATCTTTTTCGCATTTTGTGCGGTTAAAAAGGAACCTAATTTCGTGTCGGTATATCACTAATATACCACTTAAATTAAGTTTGGTAATTTCAATTGAATGTTTGTAAAGTGAAAAGCGTTGGTCAACCATAGGAATGAACGTTGGTAGGTTTTTAACATAGTTGGTGATCTTGAAAATATAAATATATAGTAGCACCTTTCAATATCTAATAAAAAGTTGGTCAATGAATAAAATCCGTTGGTATCTTAATTTGATGATTGTTGGTACATCAATTAGATTTTCATTTGTAATTTCAAAATAAAGTTTGTAATTTGAGAGGCATTGGCTTGTCACAAGGGTAAATATTGGTTGATTATTAAAATAGTTTGTAATTTTGAAAATGTTGGTACTTTCCAACCTAACAAGATAATAATAAGGTGCCAAGTAACTAAAATTAGTTTGTATTTTATAGAAAATGAATGTTTTGAAAAACATTTTCCTAAAAATAATTGCTTATATCGCTTGATAATAATTAATCAATGAAAATTCTTTTCATTGTCGATGTAAAATTATATCTAAATATTTTTGTAGATTATAAAAATATTTTTTTCATTTATTTTTATAAACAATACAAGCGATCATTTTTCAAAAAATATTTTGCATAAATTCCATTTTTCGTGAAACGAATGAAGTCTTAATGTGACTAATATTGGTGCACCAATCAAATTTAATTTGGTAACTTCAAATAAAATTAGTAATTTCAAATTTGTTGGTAGGCCAGAATAAAAGTTGGTAAATTATTAAAGTAGTTGATGATTTGAAAGTAGAAAAAAAGTTTGTCCTTTTTTAAGCCTATTGATAAGTTACTAACATGTGACCAAATAAGAAAATTATCCACAGTGCTTGACAATTACCAACCATGTTCAAGATGTTTGAGGATGGAAATTTGTTTTGTAGCTAAGCTAGCAATATTCCAAGTGAACATAATACCAATTTTTTTTTTTTTTTAAATTTGGTGGACGAGGTTGGTCAAATTAAATTAAATAGGTAAATCTCAATCACAAGATACGAGCGGCTCATTAGAAGCATGGATCTATGCAAGTTAATTTAATAAAAAGTGTTGTTCTTCGAAGTAAAAGCTAGGATCAATATATTTATATAACAAAAAATATGAGCTGGAAATAATTAACTACAAATAATTTTTAAATTTCTAAGCAATTCACAGGTGTGGTTAGGCGTGCATCAACAAGCATGAAATGTTTGACAATTTCAATTTCCTAGAGAAATTAACAACGCACCAAAAGCTGTGCACATAAACCAATGAAGACAATAGCAAAGAGTTAGAATCATTGATAAGGGCAGTACCTTTTCAAAAGAAAAGAGTGCAGATTGGTTCTCACTGGTATTTGTACCTTGGCAGCCTTGAAATTCACAAGCAAATAAGAATGACCTCATTTTGCGGCAGTGCCTTACTCGCAATTGCTTTAAGAGTGGCCATGCTGAACTATGACTATTCCTGTAGAAGCTCCCTAGTTTCGGCAACTCAAGTAATCTTAGGTCGGTTAATTGCGGAAAGAAGAGATTACTTGCACCCATCCCTACTCTGTCTTTCTCCGCGATAATTTCCTCCACCCCACAATCCCTCACTAAAAGTTCTTTCAATTGTGTCATATTTTTTGCCACCGAGGTTGGAAATAAACTTTTGAGACTCTCACACTTGACAACATTCATGCATTGTAAGCGTCCAAAAGTAAGACCTCCTTGAGGAAGTCCATTCCACACATGTTTCATTTTCGGGAGCTGTGTCAAAACTATTTCTCCCAATTGGAAAGAATTTGTAGAACAAGCTTCGCTAAATTCAAACTCTTGGACTTGAAATGCTACTTCTAAGGATCCACAATTGGTCACAGTTATTTTCTCTAGATTTTGAAATCTTGTGAGCATATTATAAGATGAAAATATGGATAAAAGTTTATCACAATGCTCCACTTCTAGTGTTTTGAGTTTGCCAAAGGCATTTGAATCAAGCCATATCTTATCCATGTTCTCCATGTGCAAAATCTTCATCGACTCCAAAGTGGGAAACTCAACCTGTTATTTTTAATTTAATTAATTAGAGCCAATTCTCTATTCCTTCAAAAAAGAGAATACTTTGATTTCAAGAAAAAAGAAAGTCATAGGATGGATATTATAAAAAAAAATAGAAAGAAAAGAATACTAGACGCACGTTATTTCTTTTTAGCTGATGCCACCCCCTAAAATTCATTCACCTGTCATATAATTTTAAAGTATAGAATTTTTCTAATATATATTAAGCATTATGTTTAAGTAGTAGCATACCATAGCCTTCTTAGTTAGACAACCATATTCATTTCGTGCATAAGTTGTCTCCCATGAACCTCAAATTTAGCCCATCTTAGATTTGGCTCATTACAACACTGGAAAACACAATAGCCAATATATTGTCCTATTTCTTTGAATTGCAAATAGCAAAACAGAAACCAATTCGCACAAACCAATGCTTCATGGATCTTGCACTTCAAAAGTTCTCCGACAAAGTATAGACTCAAAGAAAACACAACAAATACTGAAGAAAAGGATCGAACAATTAAATCAAAAAAATGGTAAATGCAAGTATGTACTGTTTAATTTATGTTTTACGGGACTCTTTGATCACTTGCTGATTTGTTTTTTCATAAGTTTGTCATTTGAAATTATCAAGACTTAGGTATTAATCTTAATTTATTCCAATTAGTAGTTCATCTCTTATTTAAGTTGCCTATAAATATAAACCAATTAAATAATTTTCTTTAGTATTAATGATGAATTGATTTAATAACTAAGTTCGCCTATTTAACGTATCTCCCCCCCCCCTGAATTGGCCTTTCTATCTTTTCCATATCTCCTTAGTTTCTCAATCTTTTCTTATCGTCTGATTTTACCTAACTTTCTACATACTTTTGTTCAACATTAGTTGGTATTCGATCTCAAGTTGCTCTTTATAACGACCCGGGCCTCACTGTGTAATATTGTCCACTTTGGACATTGAGTCCTCACGGCTTTAAAACGCATCACACAGATTAGAGGGACCTAAGTCTTATAAACTAGCCCTAGAACTCCCACTAAGCGATGTGGGACAAGAGACGCGCCCCTGCGCTTGGGCTGTCACACTCTTCATCAATTGGTCATCAAGCTAGATCTCTTCAACATTAATTGGTATCAAAACTTCGCTTTAACTACGTATTATTGTTGTGCAACTATGCTAGACCAAGGGCCAACACTATAGTACTTATTTTAGATGCTACACTCGCATTTTTAATCTGATATGCTAATGAAGATATATGCCATTCATGCCTATTGAAACTTTAGCCGCTAGGCTTTCTAATTTGTAGCCACTCTATGTTTGGTAAATTTTCTCTTTGAATAATGTTACAATATTTATGAACTCTGATATTTTAAATTTGAAAAGAGTATGGCTTATCAAGATTGTCATGTCGATTGGTATGGCAATTATTGTTATTATGATTATCATGCTACTCTAACAATGTTGACTGTCAGGAGTAATCTGACTATTGCTGTGATTGTGGTTATCATAAATCCTTAATAATCTTCAAGAGTTTGAACAAATGTTAGTGGTTTGAGAGAATATTTCAACATTTTAGCAAGAATTGAATAGATTCAATGAAAAACTGTAAAAAAAGACAAGAAAACAATCCAAAATTAGTTTGCTATTGAGCAAAATAGCATGGATAAGTGCTCTCAATGTCTTCAAGTGTTAAATAAGGACTATGCTTGTGGGAATAGTGAAGCAAGTGGAGTAAAATTCTACTAACTAATCTGGATGAATTTACAGAAACACCTTTTGAAATTTAGTAAAATCTGGAACATAATTTCCCCTATTGATCATTCACAAAATTGCAAATTCATGATGCTAAAATTTGTACTAAAATACTTAGCATACCCTTATACTTTCAAGGTGCACATCCAAATCTCCCTTTTGTGGAGAATGATATATGACATGATTCTTCAACCATCTTGTTGTTTATTTGTCTTATTTATGAGATGTAGTCAAGTCCTAGACCTTGCACTTGGTTTACTTAAGTTTTAAATATTTTTGAAAAAGCGTGATCAAGTTCTTTAATACATAATTACTTAGATTGCCTATGCAACACCTCAAATTGCATTCTTTTGTATCAATTTATGACTTAATTATACCAACCAAAAGGTTTATGACTCGATTGCACTTCTTGATAAAGGTTTAAGAGTTCATTACACCAACAAATTTATGATTTGATTGCATTTCATAAATACGTTTTAGGACTTGTGGAATGATTTTTCCATCACAATATTTACAATTGATTTTAGGAATAGTGACAAAATGATTCTAAAACTTATTCTGGTTTGGCATGTTCAAGAACTAAAACTTTTTTTTTCCCTCTTTATTAGTAAAACTTGTTTTGATTTAGCATTTGAGTCTTTCCATTGCCCAAAATATATATGGTGTTTTTCATCGAATTTTCCTATTTTTAATTGTAAAAATGTGGTAATGTGTTGATGCCACATTAAAAAAGGTGAAAAAAATTTTAGAAAGTACATATAAGAAAACAAGGTGGGAGAGAGGAAGAAGGGGCCCGCGGGGTGGGGTCTCTAGGCTTTTGCACTGGCGATGGCTATAGCCATTCCCCGGGTCATAGCTAGGGTGCTCACCACCCTCGCCAGGCCACCAGCTATTGCCAAACTTGGCTCTTTGCCACCACGTGAGGGAGCGCACTTGCCCTCGCCCTCGCCCAAATTGGCAAAGGCGGAAACAGGCCATTGCTTGCTCATGGTGAGGGTTGTTGGCCCTTGTTGGCAAGAAGGGTAGCAGTTGTGGCGTTCCCTATGCAACCCTTCCCCCTTTGACTAGTGATCCCTCGTGGGACTTTTTCCCGTTTCCAGTTTCATTTTAGTGCTAATTTTTTTTTCTAATTTTCACTATGCTCTTAATTTTTTTTTTCAATTTTTTAATGTGGCAATAGTGAAACAGCTCCCTTTGTGCTTGAGGAAGCTCCCTCACTACGTTAAAGTCCATGCAGGATTGAAAATATGATAAAAATGCAGAATTTCTCTACGAAAAAAGGGCTGGACTTAAGTGCCAAACCAGCAAAAGTTTTAGGACTTGTAGTATCATTAACCCTTGATCTTACGTTGAACAATATTTAAATTTGAGCTGACATCTTTAGCATTGTCTAGACTTTAGATTAATTAAAAGTTGTTAATTGAAGCTTAGCCTCTCATTAATATTTGTACTTCAGCTACAATTTAGTCTAAGACTTGAAAAGGAAAGAAAAAAATATGAAGTTTTTGAAACTTACGGAAAAGTTTTGACGTGCCTTTCTATATGTTTATATTAAAGAAGTAGCTTTGGGATGTTTCTCATTTGAGGTCAAAGGTTTGTAAAAGAAAATGATAAGTTATCATAATTGACCCTACAAACCCTTACATTGCCTTAGCTCAAACCATCAGGACAACAAACTAGATATGCCATGAAAGAAGAATGAATGTGTACCTTTTCAACGAGTAAAAGTGGTTGATGTGTTGGAACGCTACCTTCTAATTTTCTACAACTAACATCTCCGAGAATCACCTTCACAGCTTTGCAATCTTCAACAGTAAACTCTTTTAAGGAGGGCCACTCTGAAATATGCTTCCCTTGGTAGAAACTTCTAAGTTTTGGCATGTTGTGAAGATACAGACTGACAAGTTTAGGAATTATAATTTTGTTGGCTGCTTCTTCAAGTTTCTCCTCTTCCTTGGCAACAATGTACTCTATCTCTCCACAACTACCAAGACCCAGATATTGGAGTTGTCGTAGATTTTTTGCCATAGACATTGTAAAAATGTTTCTCAAACGTTGGCACTTCTCAACTGTCAAGGACTCCATACAGTGAAGCAGCCTCTTCCACATGGATGATGGAATCACATCCATTAGGTTGTGACATTGCTTCACCTTGAGGACCTTTAGAAGATGAAAGGATTCCACGTGGATTTTATCATTCCATATTTCTTTTTGTTGAACTCCCTCAACGTGTAGCTCTTCTAACTTTGGAAATGCAAGCTACAAATGTACAGATATAAACAAAAATATGTAAAATAGCTTAGGGTCAAAGTACTAAAAACAAAGAAAAATAACATATCGGATAAATCGGGATACCTTCTCATCAAATAGAGGATGTAACCCATCACTAGCGCAACTCTCTAAACTAAAGCAAATCAAACTCTTAAGGTCATCAAGCTTGAGTTTGGTTAAATGAGGAAACTTGAATGTCTCTATGGTTTTCCCTTTTCCTTCTTCCATCACAATTATGCCTTGCAGATTATTGCAAAAAGAAACATCAAGCACTACAAGTTCATGAAGAGTTTTGGCCGTGGCACTTGAGAGGAGATATGGCAAACTATGACAACCCCTCACTTTCACTTCCATCAGACTAGGAAATGCCAAGGTGACCTTGCAATCACTCTTTAGAATGTCTCTCAGCCTTGATAGATTCAACAACGTCAATTCTCTTAATGCAAGAGGGCCAATGGCTTTTGCCTTTTCTCAACGCTGAGACTTACTGGTTCAAATAATGCTTCCAAGGATGGACACCCGACTACCTTAATTTTATTTAGGTTCTGCAACATATCCATTGAATTTGACAGAAAAACACATGACAAATTTTCACAATGTTCAACAGTGAGTGATGCAAGTTTGCAAAAGGATTGTCCTTGGAGTTGATTGTGCCATATCCTCTTTAATTGGCACATGGAAGAAAGCTTCAATTTCTCCAAGCTTGGAAAAAGAACCTGCGTGAAAACACTGTATATGTCAAATGGCTGAAATTTTTGGTATAGAATTTTATTATGCCGAAATTCAAGGGCAACTTTGGGAATGACCAGCAGCAAGTTAGTTTCTCCACTGCGAAGTGCCAATCTTTTGGTACAGAATAATGATCCAGTATCTACTAAATTGCTTCACTGACTAGAACTAGAAGAATGATTAACAGAAAAATACTATAGATGCTTACCTTTTCATTGAAGAAGCTAGGCAAGGACAAGCTAGAGTTGATACAACCATATGCTTGTTGTAAACTTGTACTAGCTGTCATCAACTGTTGCCTTCCTTTGAATGAAGAAAATGTCATCATTTTGGGGCATCCGGATATTGTCAATCTTGTTAAGGATGGACAGTGGATATAATACTTTCCATAAGAGAATATCTTGAGGTTTGGCAATTCCTCAAGAGACAAGGAGGTTAACAAAGGAAACTCAACAATGTCGGTGGTCATAGCTTCCTCTAATTCTTCTTCTTGCACATACATAATTTCTTCCATCAGTGCACAACTTGCTATTTCTATTTCTTTTATCTGCACGAGTGCTTTAGCCATGGAAGAAGAAAAAAGAAACCTCAGGCTCTCGCAATTTTGCACCTTCAGTGCCTTCAAATTTTGGAAACACAATACTTTTCTTGGATTCTTGTTCCATATGCATTCCAACTTGGGTAAGCCACTCAAGGTTAATCTAGTCAATTGCCATAGAATCTTAACATCCCCACTACTCGTCAATTCTTCATGGTCAAATACTTCCTGTATTAATTGACATCTTTCAACCGTTATAGCTTCCAAGTTTTGCAGCCTTATTAGCTGCATGGGGTGAATAACACCCCATGATCTCATAACAATGCTATTAACTAGAAAGTACGCATACGAGTTGCATGTGAAATAATAACATAAGAAATAATCTCACATAGTAGATCTAAAAATAATGGAAGATAAAGCGGAGTAGTGATTTTGAATTTTCCCTTATCCTTCTATAAAACTATCTACTTTACACTTACTTATCATTTATCTATTATGTATTTGGACTTTATTATACATATATTAATGAGGATCAATTATTGAGGTTACTGAATTTACCCTCACATTTTGTGCAATCTACCTAAATTTTAAAAATTCATGGCATAGGCTCAATTGATTTTTCGATGTGGTCTGATATAATATCTCAAATGAAAGTGTTAAAAAAAATCTTAATGATTCTCTCCAAATAGTTATGAACTAAATTGATAAACTGAAAAAAAAAAGTATATTTTTAGTTGATTTGTAGGTGTAAATTATGCCTTGCATTTTTTCCAAACTGTTCCAAAAAAAAAAAAAAAATCTCTTATTGAGAGAGTAAAGTAAAAATTTATTATAAATTTAATGAGACAAATACTAAAGTAGTATTAAAGATCTTTAATGTCCCCATGCATAGCACTATAGGCGGAATAGATGCCGCATCGACGAAATGTTAGAAAAACGGTTCATCTCCATAAGACCCATTGGTGGCCATAACATCCATGAATTGGTCATAACAGCGCCGTATGGTCATCAAAGTCAATTTCAGCAAATGATTTAGTTTTAAAATATGAGGACCCCATATAAGCTTCTTCATCATAAAAAAGTTAGTTTATGTAGAAAGTAGAAAGTTTTAGTCATGTAGCCAAGAAAAAGAATTGCTTCATTTGATGAGGATTTCTAGTCCAGCATCATGCTTTTGTGGTTTGGGTCACCAGATAAACATAATTTTAAAAAATAGGTAGTAATGGGGTTCCAATTTTTTATTTTATACTAACGGAATAGTAATAAAATTTGTTAATTCCAAACAATAGTGCACAAATTAATGCTAGATGTGTTTCTACTTGATACTTTCAAGCAACAGATATTACAAAAACAAGAAATCTAAACATGTGCCGCACATAAATTCTACCTGGATTATCAGAAAAGTTGTTAGAATGAAGATCTGGGGTAGATTTGATCACTACAAAAGGTCCATAGCTCACACAAATCAGAACAAAAAATTTAATTATTCCACTAACATCTCATTTTACTAAGGGCAAAAAACACATATTTGCCTATCGAACATTACATTTGAATTTCCATTCCGTTGTCACACAATAGTTCCATCAACTCACATGTAAGAGCATAGAAAATTTTATATGATGGAACTTTGTGTAGAACCACATTTCCACTGAGTTCCATTAACCTACCCCAGGATTTTTACAATTATTGGAAAGAAAAAAACAGCAACTTAATCGTCTCAATTACCCTAGCATTAATGTACTTAAGATGAAAGTTGCAAAATAATTTTCTGTAATCAATTGATCTAGATGTTATTTCACAGAGTCACTGAGTTACATGCACCAGAATTTTTTTAAGTTCTGTTTTTTCGCTTTAATCAAGCGGATAAGGTAGAATCCTACAATTTTCCATAATTACTAAATTTAGTGTAAGACTTGAAAAGGAAAGAAAAGAATATGAAGTTTTTGAATCTTATGAAAAAAATTTGACATACATTTCTATATGTTTATATTAAAGAAGTAGCTTTGAGATGTTTCTTATTTGAGGTCAAAGGTTTGTAAAAGAAAATGATAAATAATCATGAGTGACCCAACAAATCCTTGCATTGTCTTAGCTCAAATCATCATGACAACAAACTAGATACGCCATTAGAGAAGAATGAGTGCAAACCTTTTCGACGAGTAAAAACGGTTGATGTGTTTGGACACTACCCTCTAACTTTCTACAATCGGCATCTCCAAAAATCACCTTCACCGCTTTACAATCTTCAACAATAAACTCTTTCAAGGAGGGCCACTCTGAAATATGCTTCCCTTCACAGAAACCTCTAACTTTTGGCATGTTGTAAAGATGTAGACCGATAAGTCGAGGAAATACAATTTTGCCGACTGCTCCTTCAGGTTTCTCCTCTTCTTCTGCAACAATGTGCTCCATCTCTCCACAACCCCTGAGACCCAGATATTGGAGTTGTCCTAGGCTTTTTGCCATAGACATTGTAAAAAGGTTTCTTAGACGTGGACACTTCTCAACTATCAAGACTCCATACAGTTAAGTAGCCTCTTCCACATGGATGACGGAATCACATTCATTATGTTGTGACACTGTTTCACCTTGAGGACCTTTAGACGATAAAAGGATTCCGCATGGATTTTATCATTCCATATTTCTTTATGTTGAACACCCTCAACATGTAGCTCTTCTAACTTTGGAAATGCCAGCTATAAATGCACAGAGATAAACGAAAAGTAAGCTTAACAACTTAGGGTCAAAGCACTAAAAACATAGAAAAATAACATATCAGATAAATCGGCATACCTTCTCATCAAATAGAGGATGTAATCCATCACCAGCACAAGTCTCTGGACTAAAGCACATCAAACTCTTAAGATCATCAAGCTTGAGTTTGGTTAAATGAGGGAATTTGAATGTCTCTACTGTTTTCCCTTTTCTTTCTTCCATCTCAATTATGCCCCGTAGATTGTTACAACAAGAAACATCAAGCACTACAAGCTCATGAAGAGTTTTGGCCATGGCACTTGAGAAGAGATATGACAAACTATGACAACCACTCACGTTCACTTCCATCAAACTAGGAAATGGCTTTTGCCTTTTCTCACGTTGGGACTTATTGGTTCAAATAATGCTTCCAAGGAGGGACATCCGACTACCTTAATTTTATTCAAGCTCTGCAACATATCCATTGAACTTGACGGAAAAACACGTGACAAATTTTCACAAAGTTCAACAGTGAGGGATGCAAGTTTGCAGAAGGACGGTCCATGGAGCTGATTGTGCCATATCCTCTTTAATTGGCACATGGAAGAAAGCTTCAATTCCTCCAAGCTTGGAAAAAGAACCTGTGTAAAAACATCGTATACGTAGAATGGCTGAAATTTTTGGTATAGAATTTTATTATGCTGAAATTCGGGGGACAACTTTGGGAATGACCAGCAGCAAGTTAGTTTCTCCACCATGAAGTGCCAATCTTTTTGTACAAAATAATGATCTAGTATCTAATAAATTGCTTCACTGACTAGATTTGGAAGAATGATCAACAAAAAAATACTATAGATGCTTACCTTTTCATTGAAGAAGCCAGGCAAGGACAAGTCAGAGTTGATACAACCAAATGCTTGTTGTAAACCTGTATCAACTTTCATCGAATGTTGCCTTCCTTCGAATTCGAATGAAGTAAATGTCATCATTTTGGGGCATCCAATTATTGTCAGTCTTGTTAAGGATGGACAATGGATACAATACTTTCCATAAGAGAATGTCTTGAGATTAGGCAATTCCTCAAGAGACAAGGAGGTTAACAAAGGAAACTCAAAAGTGTCGGTGGTTGTAGCTTCCTCTAATTCTTCTTTTTGCATATACATAATTTCCTCCATGAGTACACAACTCGCTATTTCGATTTCTTTTATCTGCACAAGTGCTTTAGCCATGGAAGAAGAAAAAAGAAACCTCAGGTTCTCACACTTTTGCACCTTTAGTGCCTTTAAGTTTCGAAAACACAATGCTCTTTTTGGATTTTTATTCCATATGCGTCCCAAACTTGGTAAGTCACTCAAGGTTAATTCTCTCAATCGCGATAGAATCTCGACTTCCCCACTGCTTGTTAGTCCTTCAAGGTCGAATACTTCCCTTATTAATTGACATTTTTCAATGGTTATGGCTTCCAAATTTTGTAGCTTTATTAGCTGCAAAGGGGTGAATAGGGGTGAATAACTTATTATCTCATAGTAATGCTCATAATTAGATAAACGAGTTGTGTGTGATATAATAATAAAAGAAATAATCTCATTCAATAGATTTAAATATAATGGAAGAAAGAGCGGAGTATTGATTTTTGAATTTTACTCATTCTTCTTTAGAATTTATCAACTTTACACTTCTTATTTAGCTATCATGTATCTGGACTTTGCTGAATATATAATAATAAGAGAGAATTTAAAGTCCTTGAATTGTTGAGGTTATTCAACGTACGATTTTGTGCTTTTTACCTAAATTTTTTAATTTCATGGCATAGGCTTAATTAATTTTTTAGTCATTGACAGTGATTATATATAATAAGTCAAACGAATTATTTCCTATCGAATAGTCATGAACTAAATTGACAAACAGACAAAAACTATACTTTTAGTTGATTTGCAGATGCAATTTGAGCCTGCCATATTTTCCAAAGTATTTTAAAGAAAATCCTCGTATCGAAAGATTGAAAGCAAAAAGTTATTGCAAATTATAAAAGAAATACTAAAGCATTTAAAAGATTTTGTCGTCCCCATGCATAGCACTACAGGATCCATTATTTTCTATCATAGATGTAATGCGGAATATATGCTACATTGGCCGAAAGTAAATTAAAAACAAAATAAAAAAGAAGGTTCATCACTGCGAGATCCATGGTTGGCCGTAAAAGGATCTAATTGAGCGAACAGCAACATTTGGGCATCGGAGTCAATTTCATTGAAGGATTTAATTTACCCATATAAGGACTTAAGATGCGCTTCCTTATCAAATAGCAAAATTATATGGCAAATTTTATTTATGTAGCAAAGAAAATGAAATACTTAATTCAACAAATGATTTTACTCGATCATGCTTCTGCGTTTTGGCTCACGTGATAAACATAATCTTAAAAAATAATTTAAAGAAGGGTTTCCATTTTAACTTTTTACTGACAAAACAGTTAAAGGAATTGTTAAATCAAAGCGATAGTGCACAAATGAATGCTAGATGTGTTTCTAATTAATACTTTCCAGGAATATTTAAAAAAGAAGAAGAAGTTTAAACATGTGCAGGCACATGAAAATTTTACTAGCAACATTAGAAAAGTGGTTAGAATAAAGATTTGTGATAGATTTTATCACCACGAAAGGTCCATAGCTTCTTAGAACCAAAAAAAAAAAAATAATTATCCAACTAAAATCTCATTAATGTACCAAGGTAACAAAAGCAATCTGACCTACCGATATTATATTTGATTTTTCATTTGTAGTCACATAATAGTTCCCTCATCTAACAAATAGGAGTATAAAAAAGATTTATTTAACGGAACTTTGTGTAGAAACACAATTCCGCAATGGTGCATTCACCCACCACAACTCTTTACAATCATTGGGGGAAAAAAGCAACTTTATTGTCTCAACTACACTAGTGCTGATGTACTTACGATTGTGACTGCAAAATTATAAGTAATTGATCTGGACGTTATTTGACATATAGTCAGTGTAGTTAAATTCACCTATTGAATTTTTTTATATTTTTTTAGTTATTTCTTTCACTTTAATCAAGCAGATATAATAGGACTCTACATGTGTCCATTCATTATCAAATAGAGTTCAAAAAAATTGTAAAGGTCGTATATACTTCCTTCAACTTATGAATATATCCATAAATGTTTGTGCATACATATTCGACTTACCATTAAGCAATGATAACCTACCAGATTATTTGAAAAATATATAAATCGCACGGTGCTTCTTTAACTATGTTGATTACATTACATAGATAAAGAGAGATGTACTTAACTACTGTATAAATGTTTCAACGTATTCACATATCACATAGCAATTCCATATTGAAAAATTAAATTATTGTTTGTCTTAATTATTCTGGAAAACTAAATCTCAGATTCTTTATCCAATTTTTTCTCCGTCCTTTTATACTCTCACATTTAAAATCCATGCATAAAATCTCAATGACAAATTATATACCTGTTGCCCGTCAAAGAAATCAATTGAGAGGTTTGCGGTTTTGTAGAAGCTTGTCATCTTTGGCAAGTTTTGCAATGTCAGCCTATGCAAATTGCATAACTTCACATTGGGATCATATATTTCATCTCTGTCAACCTCGGCATCTGCAACAATTTGTTGCATCAAATGGCATCTACTTATTTCAATCTCTTCAAGCTGGGGTAATATTCTCATCATGGACAAAGGAAACAAATGTTTGATTTCACTACAGTTGTCCACTTTCACAATCTTTAATTTGCTGAAGGATTCTAGGGCAAGACAGCCGCAACAAATCTTCTTGAAGTTGTCCAGATTCTCGAGAAACAAAGATACCAATCTCGTAAATGCAGTGCACTGGACATTGTTCGTGGGGTGAACAACATAATGAAATGAGGGGCTATTTTGTACGTGAAGATGCTTCAATTCTTGAAATCCTTCAATGCACAAATCGTGAATACTATCATTGCCATCTTGTAATCCATCCAAGTGGAGATGTTGTGTTCTCTGCAAACATCTTTGCACCCACTCTTCAAAAAGAAGATTGCCCAAATCCAGCTTGAGCTTTAAAGTTCTAGATTCTTTATATTCAACCGACCAATCCCAAAAGCCCCCAATTTGGATTTTATGATTGTTCAGCTTTCCAAATGGCAAGTCTCTTGGGAGATCAGCAGAATGAGGAATGGCAATGTCCAAAGTGCTCAACTTATTCATGTTCTTTAACTCAGTCAGGCTGGCGTTTCTTTGCGGTGCTTTATCTTTCAACCTCCCACCGATCAAAACTGTCGGCCATATACAATTCTTCTAAATTAACCAAGCTTCTAAGCACGCCAGGTTCGATAACTTTGAGCCTAGTGCAACTTTTTAAGTTCAAAATTCTCAATTCTGTTAGTTCACCTATTTCTTTAGGCAGCCGAGCGATTGTCGATCCTAAGAGATGTAGCATCTGCAATGCTTTCAACTTTCCAAGAAGAGTCACATCCTCGAGATGGCAATAAAGACTAAGCGACTTGAGGTTCTCAAGGAACTCAATCGACGAAGGTAGAGAGTGATAGATATTCCTTCTAATTCCAAGACTTGGAGCTTCTGCATAGATTCAAAAAATGACTCGGGAACTTTGAGAGACGAGAATTCTTCGTACAACAGAAATATCCTCAAGTTTGGGCAATCTAATTTTTCAGGAAGCTCATCAATGCCAGCATTAGGGAATAATATCGCAATGCATTCTCTAAGCTCAGCCTTTGACCATTTTTTAAACCCACAATCCTCCCTCCCGACCAAGGCCTTCCATTCTCTGGAAGCAATTGAGAGTTGGCCACATCAGCGACTATGTCATGCATTCTGACTTTTACAATATGATTGCTATCTATTTTTTTTCACTAGAATGATCACTTTCTAGTAACAAAGAAGAGTCGCGCAAACAAATTAGATCCATGCTCAACCTATCTCTAGCGTCTTGATGGTCTTGCTGAAATTGTTAAATAAACCCAAACCCAAGCAATAGAACAAGATATCCCCATTCTCCCATGGAATGGAGTACAAACCAAGAACAACGATTGGATCCTCTCGTCTTTTAAGTCTTTGTAGTTTAGTTCCACTAGTGATTTAAAATCAGACCCTTCTATAGTCAAAGCATTCCTCCATGCAGCCAAATTTCCGCTCCTCAACCTTTTTGCCATCGAAATTATAACAAGTGGCAAGCCTCCGCAATTCTTGACCACTCCATCTACCATAAATCTAAACTCAGGATCATAAACTCTTGTTCCCCAATATCCTTTCAAAAAGTCTTCTTCTTCCCCATTGTCTAACTCCTTGAGTTGGAATTCTTGTTCAGAGACCATGTCAATGCGTAAAACTTCTCCATTTCTAGATGATAGCAATAGCTTGCAGCCTCTTACTTTATTATCATCACCGCAAGGAATTCCAACATCTTTCAACTCTAGCTTCTCCACAAATTATCTAAAATTATGAGAATTTTTTTTTCACAATCACACTCTAACCTTTCACGCAAACGATCGGCTCTCCCACGAGCAGTTTCCACATTCATTAGATTTAGGCCTAGTGCGTCAGCAATTTCTCCTTGGATTGTTTTTAAATCTGGATTGCGTGATACATTTGCCATGGCAACCACATCAAATAGCTTCTCTTTCTTAACTCGCTTTTCAACATCCTCCAAAAGCTTGGACTTGCCAACCCCACCTGGTCCATACACCCCAACCACACAGATCTTGTCATCAGTTATAGCATTTATTACATCCTCTGTGATTGAAGCCCTCGACTCCAAGACATCTTCTTTCTTGTCAACAGATCTTGTAGCGGAAGTGGTAGCAATAACAATTCCTTTTGGAGGATTCTCATAGTAGACCTTCTGGAAGTTATTATTTGCAGTTTCATCATGGAGTTCCTGAATGACTCGAGTTATTTTCTTCACCTTCCTACCAATTCGATGGCGCACCATTGGGTTGGGAACCCACCCATGGAAGCAAGCAGTTCTTGCACTTTCACCTTGTGTTAACAAATTTTGTGCTTCATTAGCCTTATTCTTCACGCTATCCAACCATTTCTCAATATCAATTTGTATAGGTTTTCCACCATACACGGCTTCATCGACGGAGCGTTGCACCCTTTCCCTCGCTTCTCCAGTTTCTCAACTCCATTTTCGAGATCCTGGATGTAGCTGTTGTAGCACAACACGTATCCAAATTGACGTCCAATGGGAGCAAACAAGTACTCATCTAGTTTTGACACAAGATTCGATGCAACGGAGGAAGCCAATTCCGCCATAATTTATTCTTTAATGTCTAGAAATTCCTTTCCCCTCTCGTTTGTTTCTTTTGTTGTTGCCCCCTATGATTAATTGCTTAAACAAATCTGCGCCAAGGAAACTGGACAGATAACAGAACTAATCAATCGCGATGTATAAAATGGAAGGAAGAGCATAGTGATAAAACAATGTGAACAACGAAACAAAACCAACGACGAGAGAGAGAGAGAGAGAGAGAGAGAGAGAGAGAGAGAAGCAGCACAGTGCATGCAAAAAAAGAAAAAACGTACAATTATTGCACTCGGTGCACCTAAATAACACGTTACTGGTCTACGTGGACGATTTGCAGATGTTCTTACGAGGACAAACGAACAACACGTTCTTGGTCAATCAGTGCAGTAGTGTGCTAAATTTCTTTCATTTATTAATTGATTGTTGTCCGTGTTTTCTTTGCCTTATGTTTCTTTAACATGGGGATGACTCTTCGAGGGCTCCAACAAATTTTGCAGTCACCATCACAATTCCACGCTCTCAAAGTGTTTCTGAGAGAATGCTCAAACCGTGTTCCATTTTAAATCCAAAGCATGAGGAGAAACAATACAACATGCATATTGTCGATACTTTTAAGCATTGATGGTTAAAATTGTTTAGAAACATTTCTCAATAATTTAAAGCTTAAAACACTTTTTTTCATTACGATTTTTCAGGAAAGCAATTTGTTTTTTTTTAAAAATAGTGAACAAATAACATTTGATGGCTGGTACATGTTTGTAAGTTTGTAACATCCACCATCTGGAATTGAATAGAAAATATTGGGTGCTCCTGGACCTCATCCCGGGACTGAGTAGGCCCACTTTTCATATTTCTGTCCCATCTATTCTATCGTCCAATATCGAAACTCCATTAATGGCGAACAAGAAGTTGGGGACCTTCGCCACCCGTCCCAGCCCCAACAACCAGCAGCCGAGCCCGGTGGCGGGCCGCTCACCGTATCTGGAGTTCTCCAGATCCAGATCTGGACGAGCGGCTCACGAGCGACGCCGATGCTCGCCCATGGCCGTCGTCGGCGTCCTTCGGCCAGGTCTGGTCGGAGGAGGTGGTACAGCTGTCGGAGGAGTCGCTGGAGGAGGTGGTGGCGGAGTCGGAGGTGGAGGAAGAAGCGAGGAAGATACGGACCATGAAGAGGCGGGGGGAGAGCTGAAGGGGGAGGAGCTGGCCCATGTAGAAGAGCTCGTTGGCGACGCAGAGGGTGGAGGCGGAGCGGGGGGAGAGAGAGATGGTGAACTCGAAGTCGGAGGAGGAGGAGGACGAGAAGGAGTGGGAAGGCGACGAAGGGAGGGTGTGGGAGTGGGTGATTCACCAGGGTTTTTGTCTCTTCTCTTCCCCATTGTCGATGCTTGATGAAGACGTTGAGCTTGGGTTGTGAATGCGTTTTAGAGAGAGATGGAAAAGTGGCTGACGTGGAGGTCCAGGATCACTCATTATTTTCTATGTGAAGGATCACAATCAATTCCTAGCGTCTAGCAGATGTTATGTCCCCTTTCGTAAATTTACTTTTATTAAACAAAAAAGAAGGCGCGGCTATTTCTATCTCTTTTTGAGCTTGATACGCATCTTTTATTATCAATTGATCAAACTATCAATTAATGATCAGAAATAAGGTCAATCACCCATTCATCCTACCTTTTTCCTCTCTCATCTTCACCTTTTATGTTTATTATTCATTATTCATTATTAAAATATCCTTCCATGAGTGAAAATAAACTAAAGGTAAATGTCGCGTCCTCCTAGAACCATTACACATCCATGAAGGCTAATAGCTGCCTAAGTCTAGACTTAGTCCAAGCTCTCTCAAGTCCACAAATTCACAACTTATATTCTGAATTTTTTAACCTGCAAATCAACTTCATTTAGGAGTTGTTGCTAATCTCTAATCGATTTGTAATGGATTGATTAAAAATCCAAATAAAATATTATAATAAATGTTTTATTCCTATGCAATTAGAGAAACTAGAAGCGGTAACTTGATTCCACTTATTACCACTAATTAATCAATTAATACCTAATCTTATTTAAAAATTTTGATTTTTTGAAGGATTAGGCTCAAAAACCATTTTTAGGCCTTTTTGCTAATAACATAATTTTTTAAAATTTTTAAAAAATTTTATAATAAAAAAATATCTTTTATATTAAATTAACAATAATATATTATAAAGCGGGTTCGGGTCGGTATCCGGATCCGGCCCGGGACCGCTGACCTGGTCGGAGCGCCCTCAGCCGGACTGGGCATGATTCACGGGCCCAGCCCAGCTCCAAAAGTAAGCCCACCCGAAAGAAAACATAGAAAACTAAGCCCGGCCCAACACAAAATAAAAGTAACCCACGACTGAGGCCCACTAAGATTGAAAACCCTAGCCCAAAAATGAATCGGCCCGCGCGCTGCAAGTCCGGGCAGACCAGGCCAGCGAGCCGGTCCGACCCGGCTCTCGACCTGCCGCGACGGAGACAGCGCGCGACGGGGACGCGCAGACGGAGACAGCGCGGCAAAAGGGGTGCTGCGCGTCTCCGTCGCGCCCTGGGGGGGTGCGGCGGCGGCGCCGCCTCAGGCGAGCCGAACCAGGTGCTCGGCCTTCGTCCAGCCGGCGGCGCCTCCGCAGTGGCCGCCACCGGTCGTGCCCCGGAGCAAAAAAAGGCCCGCGGCCTCCGTGGCGGCCGCGGGTCGAGCGGCGTGAGCTACGCCTGGGATGCTAAAGGATCGCGGGAACGCCTCAACTAGGCGGGACGGTGCCCGGACGACTCCACGCCGGCTCAAAACAACGGAACAAAAACCGGATCTCATTCACGCATTTCGTCGAACAGGTGACAAACGCGATATGAGGAGCGAGAAACGGGGACGATTGGACTCGGACTCGAGCCGGGATTCCAAACAAATAAACATACGACTCCAGAACAGCAGCACATGCACAAGGAAGGCCGGAAACTCGCGCGAACCGGGCAACGGCAGCCCGGTCCGGCTGGCCCGAAACAGAGTACGAGGAGAAGGAAATGGGGGCCGTCGGTGGCGTTCCCTACCTGGCTCGGCGGCGTCGGACCGCGGACGAGCTCCATGGATCGGGCTACGTCCGTCCGCCTCGCTCGTCTCCGAGCCGGGATCCTCGGGAAACCGGCCCCAAAATGGGACAAATCGAAAACCGGCGAAAATTCGGAACCGGAACCTACCGAGGCTTGGCGTAAGGAAAAGGGGGAACGTCCGTAGGTTATCGACTACGGTGAAGGCACGGCGGTCGCCGGGGGCTCAGTCGCTCTCTGCTTTCTCTACCCCTCCCTCACGGTCTCTCAGATCTCTCTTCTTCACCCCGTCCGGATCACCGCCGAACTCCCCCATTTTATAGCCTCATCCGCCGTACGTGGGGGCACGTCGGCGCGCTGCCGGTCGGACGTCCGGCCGGTTGCCCCCCATCGCGTCGCCCACCTGCCCGCTCTGCTCTGCTCTGGTCACACCCCGTCTCAGTCATCCTCGGTAGCGTGAGGAGGAAGAAGGGGGAAGGAGGCTGGGAGAGGAGCCCTCGCAGGCTCTTTTTGCCCTTTTTTTTTTTTTTTTTTATATATATATACATAATTAATTTTTTTTAAATTTATATTTATCCGAAATAAAGTAAAATGAAGAAAATGAAATAAAACTTATCCAATGCAGATAATATTAATACTTATGTGATATGAAAATATTATATATTTTTTTGGTAAAGGTAAATCCAATGCAGATAATATTAATACCTACATGATATGAAAATATTTTGGGCAAAGCCAAATTAATCCATAATTTTCTATACAGTTTAATCCTAAATATTTAACCAAAATTTAAGGTTCGATAATTAATTAACCATACTTTTTGTTTCTCACTAGCAACATTGCTTCTCCCATCTTCATTTTAAACTATGACGGATTAAATTGTGTAATACTTTTAATTTTTGAAGTTTGCTCCATAAATACTAATGTGCTCAAATTTGTTAATACTTTTAATTCTCTCTCTCTCTCTCTCTTCAACATAGATACTCATGTTCCATGTTCATCAACAAACACTTGCAATTAAAAAATGATTAGTTGAGAAATGTATTGTAGAACTAGGGGGAAATGATGAGAACATAATTCATCCTTTTGTTCCATCCAACTTGCCTAGATAAATAAGTGCAAATGACCATCGAACAAAGACAAAACAAAATGAAGGCAAAAAAAAAAAAATCACAACTTATCCACCCACGTTTTGTTATAAAGAAATTGATTGGCTGAGATTTAATACGGGGAAATGACAAAAAGGAACATATGACCAAGTATCTCAATCCCCCTCAAGATATATTTGAAACCCAGCTCAGCCGAAGCCAGTCATTTCCAACTAGTCAACAGCGACGACCTTAATGTCTTTCTTTCTTCATTCTCGATGACATGGAAAGAGACCGCACTTCTTTTTCTTTTATCATTTTTTTCCCTTCAATATGCTATTGCGACTTGGAAAGACCGAGTTGCTAACCTTTGGGGGGGTAGTTTAGGGTGCTATTTGAAGTTCTCGCATAACAGGTGGGCCAACTCCGGAGAAAAAAAAAAAACATGTTTTTACATCAGAGAGATAAAAATGATTTCGCTTTTCTATATATGTCAAATAAAAAAAAAAAAAAGCACGTATTCTTTCTTCATGAACAGACATGGCCACTATCATCTTTTCCAACTAGCCTGCGTGACAAACGGTGCTCATGTGGGGGAGGGGCGGTGTGGTTTAGACTGCTATTTGAAGTTTAACTAGTGGGCCAACTCCAGAAAAAAAAAAAAAGAGCATGTATTTATATCAGAGAGATAAAAATGATTTCGCTTTTCTATATATGTCAAATAAAAAAAAACACGTGTTCTTTCTTCATGAACAATCTCAACATTCTCGCAGGAGCAGAGGGAGCAGGGAGCGCAAAGCAGGAACAGGAAGGAAGAGGGAGCCGCCGGCCGGACGTACGGCCGGCGGCCAGGCCACCTGCCTTGGGTACGGACGCATGAGTCGTCCTCCTCCATAAAAGGGGACGGGGAGAGAGAGGAAGATGGGGCAGGGGACGGGAGAGGAGATCGGTGAGAGGAAGAGACCCGAGAGAGAGAGAGAGAGAGAGCGACCGGAACAGTGAGAGTGGGAGCGAGCTCGGTGGCCACCGCGCTTGAACCGCGCCGACGAGCCGCCGCTGCCGTGCCGTTCCGGAGCCGAACCGGTATCCCTTAGTCCCTTTGTTCTTGCCCGTTTGTCGGGCTCACCCGGCCGGAGCTCGTGGTCGTCCGGCTCACGCGGATTCCAGCCCGCCGCCTCTTGTTTGGACGTCGTCGGTCTGGTATGTCGTATGTCAAAGGGGCGCGGGCGCGAGTTGAGTCGGGATATCCTCGATCCGCGTCGCGCGCCATCCGCTCGACGAAATGCCTAAGCTAGATCTAAAAGTTCGTGTTGGGAAAGTCCATTCCCGAGCTCCGATCAATCGCCTACTCGACGTTTGGGTGTCACGCGGATGGGTCGAGACGGGGGAGACGGCATTGGGGAGGCCTCGGGTCGAGCGGCTTTCGCCAGATCTCGACCGAAGCAGGGGAAGCCGAGCTGGTTCTCGGCTGGGGACGGTGGTCGGCCGAGAACTGGCCCTCGGCCTGGGCTGGCCGAGACGTCGCCGGACTGGGTGCGTGGCCAACCCGAGGCGAGCGGTGGCACTCGCCGTGGCTGCCTCCGTCGGGGCAACGTCGACAGAGCGCCGCGAGAGGCCCGGGGGGAGAGTAAGTCGGGTCTGCCTAGTTACCGAGTCGGATCCGGGTCGGAGTGGATGCGGGTCAGGTCTTTAGGGTTACGTGTTTGGGCTGGGATGATTTAGGCATATTGGGTTTATTCTGCTTTAATGGGCCAGGCTTAGTTCTTTTTTAAAGGGTTTTGGCCTTTCTCTCTAAGCCGGACTGGGCCCGCGTTTCAGGCTCAGCTGGGCCGCTGGTCGGCGACTCGGGTCGGTTCCAACACGGGTTTTTTTGTATATCATAATATTATTTTAATATTAAAAATTATATTTTATTAAAAATCAAAGAATTTTATGTTTTCTAAAAAATTAGCTAAAGGCTTAAAAATGGCTTCTGAGTGCTTTTCTCTTGAAAATGCATGAAAAATCCAAAAAAATCAAACCATGATGTTTAAAAATGGCTTTTAGTTAATTAATTAATATAATTAATTTTTCAACCCTAATTTCTTTGATTGTGCAAAAAAAACTATTTCTTTCAATATTTTAGATGGCTTCTAATCAATTAACTACAAATTGATTAATGGCGAATATAATCAGACTAAGTGCATTAGGGAGAGTTTGAAAATATCGTGACAACTAAGTGAGATTTTCTAAGATCATTGTCAATTATATAAAAAGCTTAAATATTTAATTATTTGCACATTAGCGTTTGCAGACTATGTTCCCTTGGGAAACTAATTGAGGCATCAACCACTAGAATCGAAAAGAGCACCGAGATTTTGACGCGATGTTGGTTGCGGTCATGCCTAACCGGACAAAACCCACGATGCACCCCTTTCTACTCTTTCCACTTCTAGTTTTTATTCTCTTTTTTTTTTTCTTTTCTCTCTGAAAAAGTCAATTTATTTTGAGTATAAAATTATTATTTATTTTTTAATAATAAAAAAGACATGTCAGCTTACATCTAAGAGCCGTTTGTCACATGATTTGCCATGAAGTTCATTTGAATGGAAAAAAAAAAATAATAACGGTAGACATTCGAGCAAGAGTAATTACATTCTTTTGAGGACTTTTGAGAGTTTGGTCATTTTTGTCTTTTTGATATACATATATGTATGTACGTATATACACATTATTTTACGAACTAGGAATTTTCTTATTAGGAACCTTCTTGTCCTAAATAAAAGAAAATGAAATATTTGATTTTTCCTTATGAAATATTGTTTTTCTTCTATTAAATAAAAGCATGGAGTAGCTGAACTTTTTAAAGCCAACTAATTCACGTAAATGCACGTAAATCACAGAGATGCACATCAGGACTTATCAAATACTTTTATAACCATTTTTATAGGAAGAAGAAAAAGGGAAATTTCGAGTTAAAGGTTCCTAAAGGTTGAACAAATTTACTGCATAATCTATTCAGAATTGAATGTGGAAAAAAACCATGATTTCACAAAACGCTTTAATAATAGCTGCGACACCAGCACTCGTTGGAGAAAGCTTTCCTCGAGAAAGAAGTTTTGAGGCATAATCAAGCAAAGATTATCACCATATTGTTGCAATTGAAACTTGTGGGATGGCAAATTGGATATCGTAAGGAAACTACCAATTAATGCTATGATCAACCTTTAAGCGACCGGATAAAATATAGTCTCATGCTAATAGACGTTCTCAAATGATTGTCGTTCACTAAAAAAAGTTTTAATCAACACTTAGGTCTTTGTCTAAAAAAGAATCGATACTTCTCTGGAGAGCCCCATAGCCATCGTCCGTACTGGCAAATTTGGCAAGATGTTGAATAGCTTGCTTCAAATTTTTTTCTTTAACTCAACCAAAAGATGTCATTCTCTAAGATAATTTCCTCAAACCCTTCCCATGTAATAAGGACGTGTTTTGATTAATAAGCAATAATTCGGATGAGCTTGACCTAAGATTCCCCTTTCTCACTTACAATATGTGGAAAGAGACTAATATTTGTTTTTTTAAGCTATGATTCGTATAAGACAAAACATAATTGTAAGAGCCTAAGCAATAATTTCTTCAAATATAAAGCAGATGGAATTCTAATGAATTAAGAGCAAGGTCGTCCATCAACCAAATCTTATCTATAGATATATGAACTAAAGGTAGGGCCCTTAATTAAAGATTTTCACAGAACCAACTTTTAAAAAAAAAACGGATGCCTGATGTTTATTAGGGTTTGATCAGTTGCAATTCTTTTACCAATTTTTGTTTCCTCTTCTTTTTTTTTTTTTTTTTTTTGTGCTTTTAGGTTTATTGAGTTTAATCAATAGAACCAGATAACTAAACAAAGAGGACAACAGTGAAACAAGCGCTGATAGCACATACCAGGGGTGGCTTCAATGTAAGGATGCAAGAGGAACTGAGATTTCTTGACTGCTAGCTTGTCTATGAAGATGGATGAAGAGGACCGCAGGCCAAAAGCACTCCTGATAACACTAGAATATAAGTGGAAATATCGTCACAACGCGAAAACAAGTGGACACTATGGGGGAAGGAAACGGCAGCGAACTGAAAATTCATTTATGAAAAAAAAATGTAATCGAGGGAGATGTTACGGTACCTTCAGCTTCGACTTGGAATGACTAGAGGATGAAGGGAATCTTTGCTCAGTTCTTGCAATGGACCAATGACACATATAATTGCCGAGAATGTATTTGAACCAATACAACCAGAGGGCAGGCGCTTGGTTGGCCATTTTTATAATGAGCACTATTGACTCTACTTTTTGACTTGAGAATTACAAAAAAGGATCCATTCGTTTTGTAAAAAATATCACGTCCAAAAATATTTTCCGAAAAGCCATTTTTCAAGAAAATGAATATATTTTTCATTGTCCAACTAAAACATGAAATTTAAGTGGAAAATATTTTCCATTATTTATTATTTGATTTGATTTTTTCAGAAAAAATCTACCAAAAAATTTAATTTTTTTTTATTTTAAAAAAAATTAAAAATTAATTATTTTTTTATTTTAAAAATGAATTTTCATTATCTTTAATTTTTATTGTTTTATTTTTTTTCTTTTCCTTTCTCCCTCTTCCTTCACCACCACATGCTTGATGATGGCTAGTTACCCAGCGATCCACCAAGACGCCGATTACCAAATTCGACAAGCTTGAGCTCTGCCAAGGTCGACAAGCTTTTGGGTCACTCGATCTAGGCGAGCTCTAGTTCCGCTCGAGGTCAACAAGCTTGTGGCTCACTAGAGCCCGACGAACCTCTAGTGAGCTCAGGCAAGGTTCGAGCCCTGCCTAGCTCGCTAGATTCGGCGAGGGCCAACCTCACTAAGCTCGGGCGAGCTCAGCTTCACCGCTTCACCACAAGCCAGCAAGCCTCAACCTTGCCGAAATCTAGCGACCACGAGCCTTGCTAGCTGCCGGCCGTTGCTATGGCCGGTGACTGGCCAAGGTCAAGGAAGAAGATGAAAATGAAAGAAAGAAAAGGAAAGAAAAGAAAAAAATCGATTTTTTTAAAAAGAAAACATAAAAAAGAAAATGAAAATGCATTAGTAAAAGAAAGTTAGGTGAAAGAAGTTCAAAAATTAAAAACATTTTCCTCACTTTTAAAGATGTTTTTTTTCAATAATGAAATGTATTTTCCTCGATTAATTTATTTTACGTGAAATGAATGTTGAAAAATCCAAAAAATATTTTTTTAAAATTATTTTCTGTGCAACGAATTGAATCTAAGAAAATGATTAGTCGGGAAATGATGAAGACGAATTCATCACTGTAATTCTGCTGACTTGCCCAGATAAAACCATTGCAAAAGACCATCGGACAATGACAAATGAAACAAGACAACGACCTCGATGTCAATCTTTCTTTCTTTACTCTCGGTGGGGTGGAAAAACACGGTATTTCTTGTCCTTTTCTTTTTGCTTTCTTTGAACATGTTCTATCACGACATAAACATAGCAAGTGTCAATCTTTCTTCCTTTATTCTCGGTGGGGTGGAAAAAACACGGTGTTTCCTTTTGCTTTCTTTGAGCATGTGCTATCACGACATAAACATAGCAAGTGTCAATCTTTCTTCCTTTATTCTCGGTGGGGTGGAAAAACACGGTATTTCTTGTCCTTTTCACTTTTGTTTTCTTTGAGCATGTGCTATGACGACATAAACATAGCAAGTTGCTAAAGAGCTGGGCTCGGTGGCCACGGTGGGTTAGAGTGTCATTTGAAGTTCTCATATAACTTGAAGTTCTCAGATAACTGGTGGGCCAAATCTAGCAAAAAAAAAGATAAAATATTTATGTTTGAAGATAAATATGATGTCAATTTCAAGAAAATCACGGACTCTTTTTTAACGGACAAAAATGGCCATTATTATTTTTCTGTCTAAATGAGTTTATGTGTCAAATAGTACTTACGTATTTACGTATTAAGTTGATATGACATTTTTTATTACTGAAAAAGTAAAAAGAAAAGCAAAGTTAATGATTTTAAACTCAAATTAAAATGATTTTTGTTAAAGATGAAAATGAAATTAACAGAATCTAAAACAAATGTCACATTTTCCATCTCTTCCTTCCTTTCAATTTGCAGAGAGATCACAAACATAAAACGAAATCACAGTGAAAAAAGGTAACGACTGAAGGGAAAGCAAATTACGAATTGGCAAGAATACCCCCCACCGTAGAATCCAAAGACGCTTTGTTAGTTGTCCTCGTGATTGGATCGGTTGGCCCCGCAAATCAAACTGAAAATGGGCTCTCCCTGCCCAACTAAATGGAAATAATCGATACTTTATGTCAGCGTCAAGGTGTGAATGGTCGAAATTATCATCTCCCTTACTTGGCAACTTTTACAAAGTGTTCACAATGTAAACCACTTTTTCTCTTGACTTTTTCTCTTGCCCTAAAGGATAAATCAATCCCTTCCTCTGGATTGGCAAGTATAGCCTCCCCCAAAGACTCCAACGATAATTGGTCTGCTGCCAGAAGACATGTTAATAAACACTGAGGTCTTTGGTCAAAAAAAGAATCGATACACATATTAAAGTCAAGTTGTTCATACTAGAAATTAACTTTTGCATGATACTATCCTTTAGAGTCAAGATGTCGATTAGTCATGCTTTGAAAATGATGGATTGATAGAGAATTTTGCTAAAGCAATGCTGTGTTCGAAACTCAGTGGAAATATCTCGGAAGAAGCTTGGATGACCTTTGACACTTGATGCGTGTGGTCCTGACACATGCAATTTTTAATAAGTTGATGGAAAAGACCAATGTCGGATTTGACTCTCGGTCACTATGAGAGGGAAGAGCTAGGCAATTTGTAGGAGTGCAAGGATCACATTTTGCCTTGATTCCTAAAATCATTCATAATAGGAAATTTATTAAAATAAAACTAAACTTATAATACTTGTGTTAGTTCAATCATAAATCTTTTAATTTGATTAATGTGTCCTAAACCTTTTTATCATTTGTAAATTTAGTCATTTCGGCAAATTCTAATAGGAAATTGCTAACAAGGTGATCTAGTTAATGTTAGTCATTCTATGTAGTATGACTAACGCTACCGTAAATAAATTCTACAATTTTGATTATTTATTTATTTATTTATTTATTACTTTTCTTTTTTAATATGTGGAATGAATAATGGAGTTGTGTGGATGCTTCTTGTCCATTATTTTTATTTTTCTTAGAACTTCGCTTCACAGAATTTGTAACTCTGTTGAATCTTTACTTCGTTTACTTTGTGAGCGAGGTAAGGAACATCGGAGCGACCTGTTGTTCTTCACGCAATTTCTTTTATTTAGGATTTTGGCACATGGTTGGGTGGATTTAATAGATTTTGATCAAAATTTTAATCTGTCTTTTGTTAAAATGGACTATCCCTTTTAAATTTCTCTCACATGTCAACTAACAAATCTTACATATGTCATTAAATTTGTCCCTGATTTTGTACATGTGATGAAGAAAATTAATTTCTCACTAAAAAAAAAAAAATTAGGAGATGTGTCTACATCCATGCTCATCCCTCGTGGTACTACTTATTGATATAACTTGAGGTTATAGATGATTCACTAAGGTCAAGATAATATCACTTAGATCTCAATGATACTTACTATAACCTCTTGTTCATGGATACGATAAGCATTTTATTCTTTTAGTTAGAAATTTTTTTAACTATAACCAGATATGTTTCAATCTATATTAAAGTATCGAGGATGATGCCTCGATCTAGAAAAGGATGACAAAATATGTTGAATAGAATAATCAAGCCGAAATTTGGGCTACAATTTCCAGCTCTTGTTTTAACATTAGTTATGACATGAAATTGTGGATAGATGGAGTCTTGATGAGTTGGGCCTTTTCTAGTTAGATAATTTAGTAATAGATACAAGCATTAAGTTAGGATAACACGGACATCATCCACATTAATCTTTACATGTGTGTTATGTTCATAATTTGTAATCCATTGACCAAAGATACATTCTGAGAAAGTTTTTTTCAATTAAGGATGGGAAAATTATAGCCCTTTGCATAAAATATGACAAATTTTATTTTTACTCTTTTTTTTATTAAATTAAGGAAGTTTTCTTAGCATGTGTTTGCATAGGTCTCTCTCTCTCTCTCTCTCTCTCTCTCTCTCTCTCTCTCTCTCTATATTTTTTTTTTTTGTCGAAAGAAAATTATATTCATTACTCAAAAGGATGTAGAAGTATTTAATTTTCATGATAAAGCAAATCAAAACAAAGTATGAATATTGAAAAAAGCCAAATCGCAAGGAGGATCGATGGAGTACCAGCAAAGTTAAGCACAAACTTATTCCACATTAACTGCCGATTACTAGATCTTGTGTCTTTGTCAATAATGAGCACACACCAGAAATTTCTCCTCCGATAATTACAACATTACCAATTGATCGTGCACACCTTGGCTCGAGTTCCTCTACACAATCATTGTACAGAGACAAGTAGAATAGATTCAACAAACACAGATCTAACCTATTTTTTGGGACTTTGTGGAGTCATGGGAAGCTTCTGTTAGTTAATCTGGCCTGTTTCACAAGTTTTATATCATTTGTGCACTTAGTTGATCATTTTCCTTAAATCCAAAAAAAAAAAGGCTTGAAAGTTCTGCAATACAAATCAATCTTCCACCCCCTGTGTGATCAATTCCCTTAAATCCAGAAAAAAAAAAAAAAAAAAAAAAACGATTCTTTATGGCTTTGGTTGCAATGTGCATCAATCGGTGTGGTTTGTACGAACTACCAAGTCGATGGTCAATTTTTTGTTCTTCCAGTCTTGCCAGCTTTTAATGAGTTAAAAATGAGGATTTTTCCATTCAAAATGGATTTGAGCATCTGAACTGTGTAGGTCACACAAATCACCAGGTAAAATGATCCCGTCCATAGTGAACTGAGTTTATACTAGACTATGTTGAATTCTGTGAGTAAAGTATGACAACCATGACTATAGACAAATGCTTTTAAGCCTAGATGTTCGATGGTCTCCTGACCGCTTGCTACAGAATCTTAAAAAATTTCTCACAGTACAAAATTAGTAGCACCCGTTAAAAAATTATTGACTCGTTGAAAAATTACCATCACATAGTGTTACCCTGTGCTCTTTAACAGGAGATTATACAAGAATACCCCACCCTGGAGACAAAAACACAGTCATGAATGATGTCTCCATGAATGATTGCCCAACTTGCCAAGATAAATAATTGCATATCGTACAAAGACAAACCAAACAAGGCAACAAAAGTCAATAAATTTGATTGAAAGACATACGGTCCCAAATTGGTCTTTGGCTAATGCATGTTCTCACGTAATTGGTCTTTTAGTGGGAAATATATAAAAAAATATTCTAAATTTATTGTATTTATATCATTTCGATTATAAATCTTTTAATTGAACCGGTTTAATTTTATATTTTTTACACCGTTACCATTTAAGTCCATCCGGTTAATTTAAATCGGAAATTACTGATATAGACTTCAACTATTCTATATACTATAACCTTTCAATAGAGGACAAAAGAAGTTTAGAACAAAAATATTCAAAACCTTATGTGCTTACACTACACCTTGAATAAAGTTGACGAAATTTTTATAAATCAACATCGAGCTCATGCAGAAAATGCATAAATGCATGAATCAAAGTTGAGGGCCCCTTGTAAAGATTTATGAACTACTTAACTATATTAGTTTAGGTTTCTCATGTTGTCGCCTGAAACTTGATTAGAAGTATAGATGCTAGTTTTTACATGAGTTGAAGTGCTATGGCAGAAATTTTGGCAGATGAGAGTTGCCGCATGTAAAGCATACAGGTCAAAAAGAAAATAGCATAACGTACGCGTGCAAAGACTCCTAAAAGTGTTTTCTGTGGCACAAATGAGCCTTCCCGTCATAAAGTAATTCAGCAACACTCCGGCATTGAAGGCGCAAATAGCAAAGATTAACCATTAATGCATATACCATATGTTTTCATGTCTTAATTTCATAAGCATAAGAAGAAATAAAATCAAGCTTTAATACAAGTTGCTGAAAGTTTACTCCAAAAATATAAGAAGAATAGTCCGAGGAGAATGGTTATGCAAATTTAGAAAGTCATCGATTGAAGAAGAATGTTACTAGTTGCCAGCAAATCAATCACGAAACCATAGAAAAATGCTGTAAAGTTAAATTCGGTGCAGTTGCCGATGGTTTTCCCTTTATTTTCGGTTGTCCACTGCAATTGTGTCTCCTCTCTACGTACTTGTGCGCTCGCGTCACAAACGGGTAAAAGCACCAAATCTTTAACATCCATAGATATCGACT
This sequence comes from Eucalyptus pumila, assembly GCA_016097595.1. Taxonomy (NCBI): domain Eukaryota; kingdom Viridiplantae; phylum Streptophyta; class Magnoliopsida; order Myrtales; family Myrtaceae; genus Eucalyptus; species Eucalyptus pumila. The sequence goes on from CM027847.1 coordinate 24,318,321, forward strand.
AGTAAGAATTCACATGATTTTTTTTTTTCTGATACAAAAAAAAATCCTTGAATAATCAGCAACCTGCACTAGGGTTCCTCGAGTTCAATGGTGTTATCGGGCATGCAGCAAGCCGAGTCCTTCGTGGTGCAGTTAGCATTCTTGTAGTAAGATTTGGGGCCTTTGTTGCTTGAGAGGGAGGATTCACATTTCGATCTACTCTTCTACTGCATGTCAAGAGATGCGACAGATAACCCACCATCATCCAAAACTTGAAGAAAGACCTAATCTGACAATCCATCAGCAGTTCCCTTCTATCTTCTTATGCATCTCCCTTTTGTTGCAATTGTCCTTTTAATCCCTCGTTACTCCTCGTTTGTTTTGGTTTTTCATTATGATCACCTGATACTTCCAGTTATCAACAGAAATGATCAGAATAATATTTGCTGTTCTTGTCTCTTAATTTTCTTGAGTGTATTTTTCTTTTCTTTTATTATTATTTTTTCACAATAAATGTGTTGTACATGTGCCATGTGGAGTTGACAATTGGTGACTTTTTGTCGTCTAATTATAGTTTATCTAATTAACCATTCATAAAAGAGATTCCAAGAAAAATTTCTTATTACGAGCTTGGCAGCCTTTTTCCGTCACCTTTTTCTATATTGTTAACTTTTTTCGAGAAGTCATCATAATCCTCAAATTAAAGTAAATTAACAAAATATTTGCTAAAATAACAACAAAAATTAGATCATTAGATAAAGCTCGCAAGAGAACAAGAGCACACATGCTGGTATGCGGCAAGTAATAACCACTTTCACATGTACATAGATACATTGTCAATGATCCAATCTTAACCTTATGGTAATACTGAATGAATCTGTGTACATTATTTTCTCTTGCGTCTCTTTAACGCCAAGACCAGCAAAACAGGCCCTTCCTCTGGACATAAAAGATATTTTCTTTGTTCTGTCTGGTAATTGGACAAAAAGGCCACGCAAATCGAAGCGTTGGAATTTCAGAAATGATGAGGACGGAACTCATCGCTATGGATCTGTCCAACTTGTCCGAATCGACAATTGCAAATGACCAAGACTTTTTCTGTGCCTCTGAATCACACCCCAACACGAATGGGACTAATGTTTCTTTTTCTCGGCTATGAATCTTACACAATAAAATAAGATCATTTATTAATTACTCTATGGTCCAAGTTTTCCAGCTATATTGTAAAAGATTAAAAGCCTATTTTATCGGACCAAATAGACTCACTTCTGTTAATTAATTTATTTCCTTTCACGAGAATTCAATTTCATTTAAATCATTTAAGTGTTCAAGGTGATCACTTCCCTTAAATTGAACAAAAAAAGGAGCTTCAAAGTCTGCAATACAAAACAATCTACAACTTGCTATGTGATCACTTCACTTGTATCCCCAAAAAAAATAATAATAATAAATAAATAAAAATTTCTTTACGGTTTTAGTTGCCATGAGCAAAAGTTGGTGCGGTACTTACCAAGTCGATAATAAATTTTTTTATTCTCCCCCTATCTTACCAGCTTTTAATGAGTTAAAATGAGGATTTTTCCTGAAATTATTGTTCAAACTCTGTTCAAAGTGGATTTGAGAGATCTAAGATGTGCAGGTCACTCAAATCGCCTGCTAAAATGATCCTGTCCATAGTGAATTGTGTTTAGACTAGAATGGGTTGAATTCTGTGAGTAGATTATGATGGCCATGACTATAGGCACAAATGCTTTTAAGGCTAGATGATCAATGGTCTCCTCACTATTTGATACAGGATCTTCTTAAAAAATTTCCATCAATACAAAATTAGCAACACTCGTTAAAAAATTACCGACGAGACATCACATTGTACTACCCTGTGCTCTTTAACATGAGATTGTACAAGAATACCCCGCCTTGTAGACAAAACCACGGTCATGAATAGTTGCCCCAACTTGCCCAGATAAATTATTGCGTATCGTACAAACACAAATCAAACAAGTCGACAAAAATCAAGAAATTTGATTGAAAGACGTCTGTCTCAAATTGGTCTTTTGTTAATGGACGTTTTCATTGCATTGATGTCAATTCAGTTACTCCAAATTAATTCTATATATTTTTTATATTAATACCAATTGAGTTCATCAAATCAATTTAAGTTAAAAATTATTAACGTAAACGCTAATCATTTACTCTTGAATAAAAACGAAACAAGTGTAAGGCCAAGATATCCAGATCCCCATTATATGCTTACACTATACCTAGCATAAAGTTAACGAAATTTTTGTAAATTAAGAGCACACTCGTACAATAAAGAAATTTTTCTGCATGTATACATGAATCAAAGTTGAGGGCCCCTTATAAAGATCTTCGTGTGCCCTCCTTTCAAGAAAAAGCCGGGTGAATTATAAATCAAGAAGGTAATGTTTTGAGAATCATACAGGCCGATAGTGATTCCACTGGGTCCAATCGTTTGTACTAATCAGTGTTGGAATAAAAAGAATGTACTAAGAAAAAGAAGCACCTAGATGATGATTTTGAAAAAAGTCACATGTGAAGCATCCGAATGCTTTAAAGGATGTTAGGTCTTGCACAATGAGTAAAATTGAAATGTGTTATTTTCTCTTTTATAGAGGAGCAACGGAAAGATGAAATTATCGTAATGGGTTTATGTTTGGAAAGAAGATGAAGTGTTCAAGTCTCAAAAAGCGGTACAATCAAATGGAACTCGTCGCGTGGTCCTGTCCACCTTGTCCCAGATGAAATAATTGAAAGGGACCCTCGAACAAAGACAAAACAAAACGAAGGTGGAAGGCATGCCATGGCTCTTGCGTTTGAGAATGAGTCATCTTGGAGCATATCAAATTTGAGTCCGAATTCCGAAGGGCGGTACGTTCGGATGAACCATAAGTGCTTGTTAAATATGAAATCTTAAACGAGGCAAATTTACTTCTTTAAGCCTCCCCTTTTCCAATCCCTTCCTGTTAGTCGGCAGGACACATTTTCTTAATTCGGTTTATAAATGTGCCACGTGTCCGATCGAAGTTAAAGGAATATTTCTAAATGGCGAGGACGGAACTCATCACGTGGTTCGGTTCACGTTGTCTAGATAAATAATTGCAACTGCTGGAACAGAAACAAACAAAACACGGCAACAGTTATGGTGCAGGTGTGGGTCCCATAAACCGTGACGTTTCCTTATCAAATGAGCTCCCAAAGAGAGAGGGAGCCGAGAGAACGCTCTCCCTCAAGAGGAAGAGCCAAACATCTTTCAAAATTGGTCTGACAACGTGGGCCCACGTTAGACACGTGGCGCAATTTTTTTTTTTTTTGTCAGTCCTACTCTATTCCTACTCTACACTCACTCGCAGACTTGTGCCCTGCCTCTTGCAGGGCGTGGGAGTCGCAACCCACGCTCGAAACTTACGCGTCCCTACCCCCATCCCCCCCTGAGGAGGTGGGGATTTGAACCCCTCACCTCCCCCTTCCATGTTGGAAGGGTGGCCACTGGGGCGAACCCCCAGTGGTTACACGTGGCGCAATTTGAGTGCCTTCTTATGTGCTATTGGAGCAGCAGACGTAGCCAATATTTTCTAGGCCGAAGGCAGGTAACGGGTTTTGCGTGTGAGAATGAGTTATCTTGGAGCTGTGTCCAAATTCCGGAGGGCAGTACCTTCGGATGAACCGTATGCGCTTGTTATATCCGAAATCTTAAATGAGGCAAATTTACTTCTTTAACCCTCACCTTTTACAATCCCTGCCCGTTAATCGGCAAGAATACCCCCAGGTCCACCGTATACTTTAAGGATATATTTTTTCAGTTCAGTTTGTAAATGGACCACGTGGCCACACAGATTGAAATGAAAAGGATGTTTCGAAATGGCGAGGACGGAACTCATCGCATGGTTCAGTTCACCTCGTCCAGATAAATAATTGCAACTGCTGGAACAAAAACAGACAAAACACAGCAACAATTATGGTGCAGGTGTGGATCCCATCAAGCGTGACGTTTTCCTCAACGGATGAGCTCCCCATGACACTACCCTTTTCTCTCTAACAAATTTGTGGAAAGAGACCATGCTCGCAGCAGCGCAGTTGGCTTGGAGCTCTATCCCTCTCATAAAGGGGAGGAGTTTGAATTTCAGATGCATCGTTAGGGATTTTTTCTTAGAGTACTGTGATGATAGATCCTGTAATCGCTCCGACTGTCGGCTTACGGGGTTTCCTGAGTTATTAAAAAAAAAAAAATTTGTGGAAAGAGACTAGGTATTTTCTCGAAAGACCACACGTAGCCAGCTTGTCCTAAAAACCTCTCCATTTAATATTCCATTGAGTTTTCTTCTTCCTCACATGAAAAGACAAGGTATGAAGAAACCAAAGTAAACTGATAAGATTAGTCAATATCTCCCGGTGAGCATGATCGCTAAGTGTAATTTCAAGTCCAGATTACTTAATTGCCATTTAACATATTCATACGCAATCATAAGATCCTCCAATGCGTTCATTTTTCTTTTTCCTAGAATTATGGACATAACACTCCGTAGAGTCAATCTACATTAACAGCTAAAGAAACAAAGATGGTAAAGAGGAACACGACTTTGAATTCTTAATAATGTTGAATTTAGAGGGGAAAATAAACCAAACATACATAGAAGAAACTATGTCAGTGAAATCACAAAAACGAATGTCGACAAAGATGAAATGATTATTATTCAAGATGCTTTTCTCGGTGCGAGGTCACTTTCGCTTTTGCGTATGGTACAATTTTGGACAAGTCTAAGGGAGAATGGTGGTGGTTGACTGACTCGTCACAACTCGAGTGTTCTCTCTACCTACTACGAATAAAATTCAAGTTTGGCGGCTTCTAGATTTTCTGAATTATTTGAAGTTTTAAGTAGTCGATTCCATTGTCTCTCATCTAATTTGGTCTTGTTAGGAAGCTTTTTTTTTTCCTCCTATACGATATTTATAAGATTATTTAAAACACTTAAATTTCTCAAATGAGAAAGTATTTCTCATAGCGCTGGTAGCAAAATTACTAATTATTGAGTGCCTTTTGCTCCATAGTTAAATGCACTTATTCTAATGATGAATAATTGGTTGGTTGATGGCTTTGTCATCTCATGCCAGTACATTCGCAAAAGTTTCTGTTAAATATGCTTAATAACCCTCTTTAGGATACTAGATAGCATCGCCATCCTTGTGATATTATTACCGGCAATAATATTTCCCTAGCGATACTTGAAAGTGGTGTCTAGAATTGGGGGGTCCGTATCCTTATCATGAAGCATGTCAATTGCCCAAACTCTAACGCTATTTTAGATATAAATTATCTAATGAATTCCTCAGTTGCCTCTACTCCTCCTGATGAAAAGAATGCGCATTTGGACCATTTATGCACAAATCTGTGAATTACGTGATGCATTTTAAAATAGTAATGTCATCTCAATTTTATCATTGAGAAAAAACAGAGTAGTTTCAAAAAGGAATGATGATATCATCTTGACACAAAATATATTTGCTTGTGATTTTATTGCTCGCTAAAGTCCCAGTAAACCACCTACCAAAGCAGATGGTTAAATCACAACCTCTCGTATATCTTCAACCATTTGCAAAATTCAGGAACAATGGTTGTTTTTTGAAGAACACAAATGGATTGTTAAAAGAGAGACCGACTTCCACACTTTTCCCTTAATAAGCAGTGTAGACGTAGTATATCTTCAAGTCCTTATTTCTTAATTGCCATTTAACACTCAAATCCCTACGCAACCATAATATTCTCATGGGTTCATTTTTATTTTTCCCAGAATTGTGGACATAGCACTCTATAGACTTCAAGACATCTATAGTCAATCTACATTAACAGCTAAAGAAACAAAGATGGTAAGGAGGAACAGGACTTCGAATTCTTAATGATGTCGAATTTAGAGGTGAAAAGGAACCAAACATATATAGGAGAAACAATGTCAATGAAATCCCAACGTCGAAAGACATGATATGATTATTACCGGGTAGTCTAGTAAGGACGAGATTCAAGATGCTTTTCTCGGTGCGAGGTCACTTTCACTTTTGCATGTGGTACCATTTTGGACAAGTCTAAGGGAGAATGGTGGTGGTCGACTGACTTGTCACAGCTCGAGTGTTCTCTCTACCTATTACGAATAAAATTCAAGTTTGGCGGCTTCTAGTTTTTCTGAATTATTCAAAGTTTTAACTAGTCAATTCCATCATCTCTTATCTAATTTGATCTTTTTAGGACACTTTTAATCCTCCTACACTCTATTTATAAGATTTTTTAAAACACTTGAATTTCTCAATGAGAAAGTATTTCTCATAGCGCTGGTGCAAAACTACTAGTTATTGAGCACCTTTTGCTCCATAATTAAATGCACTTATTCTAAAGACAAATACTTTCGGTTGGTTGATGGCTTTGTCATCTCATGCTAGTACAATCGCAAAAATTTCTTTTAAATATGCTTAATGACCCCCTTCAGCATACTAGATAGCACTGCCATCTTTGTGATATTATTACCAGTAATAATATTTCCCTAGTGATACTTGAAAGTGGTGTCCAAAATTGGGAGGTCCGTATCCATATCATGGAAGCATGTCAATTGCCCAAACTCTAATGCTATTTTAGATATAAATTATCTAATGAATTCCTCAGTTGCCTTTACTCCTCCCAATGAAGAGAATGGGCATTTAGACCACTGATGCGCAAATCTGTGAATTACGTGATGCATCTAAAATAGTAACGTCATCCCAAACTTATCAGCGAGAAAAAACAGAGTAGTTTCAAAAAGGAATGATGATATCGTCTCAATACAAAATCTATTTGCTTGAGATTTTATTGCTCGCTAAAGTCCCAGTCAACCGCCAACCAAAGCAGATGGTTAAATCACAACCCCTTATATATCTTCAACCATTTACAAAGTGCAAGAACAATGGTCGTTTTTCGAAGGGCACAATTGGATTGTTAAAAGAGAGACCAACTTCCACACTTTTCCTTTAACAAGCAATATAGTATAGACGTAGTATATCTTCAAGTCTTGATTACTTAATTGCCATTTAACATTCAAATTCCTACACAACCATAAGATTCTCCAATGCGTTCATTTTTATTTTTCCCAGAATAATGGACATAGCACTCCGTAGACTTCAGGACAGCTACAGTCAATCTACATTAACAGCTAAAGAAACAAAGATGGTAAAAAGGAAAATGACTTTGAATTCTTAATGATGTCGAATATAGAGGGGAAAAGGAACCAAACATTCATAGAAGAAACGATGTCAATGAAATCCCAAAAACGATTGTCGAAAGACATGAAATGATTATTACTAGGTAGTCTAGCGAGGACGAGATTCAAGATGCTTTTCTTGGTGCGAGGTCATTTTCACTTTTGTGTGTGGTACCATTTTGGACAAGTCTAAGGGAGAATGGTGGTAGTCGACTGACTTGTCACAGCTCGAGTGTTTTCTCTGCCTACCACGAATAAAATTCAAGTTTGGCGGCTTCTAGAGTTTTTGAATTATTCAAAGTTTTAACTAGTCAATTCCACTGTCTCTCATCTAATTTGGTCTTTTTAGGATGCTTTTTTTTCCTCCTACGCGCTATTTATAAGATTTTTTAAAACACTTAAATTTCTCAATAAGAAAGTATTTCTCATAGTGTTGGCGCAAAATTACTAGTTATTGAGTGCCTTTTTCTCCATAGTTAAATGCACTTATTCTCATGACGAATACTTTTGGTTGGTTGATGGGTTTGTCATCTCATGCCAGTACAATCGCAAAAAATTATGTTAAATATGCTTAATAACCCCCTTTAGAATACTTGATAACATGGCTATCCTTGTGATATTATTACTGGCAATAATATTTCCCTAGCAATACTTGGAAGGGGGGGTCGGAGGTCTGTATCCTTATCATGGAAGCATGTCAATTGCCCAAACTCTAACGTTATTTTAGATATAAATTATCAAATGAATTCCTCGGTTGCCTCTATTCCTCCCTATGAAGAGAATGGACATTTGGACCATTGATGCACAAATTTGTGAATTACGTGATGCATTTTAAAATAGTAACGTCATCCCAATTTTATCATCGAGAAAAAACAGAGTAGTTTCAATAAGGAATGATGATATCGTCTCAGTACAAAATCTATTTGCTTGTGATTTTATTGCTCGCTAAAGTCCCAATAAACCGCCAACCAAAGCAGATGGTTAAATCACAACCCCTCGTGTATCCTTAACCATTTGCAAAGTGCAGGAACAATGGTTGTTTTTTGAAGGGCACAATTGGATTGTTAAAAGAGAGACCAACTTCCACACTTTTTCCTTAATAAGTAGTATAGTATAGATGTAGTATGTCTTCAAGTTATGATTACTTAATTGCCATCTAACATTCAAATTTCTACATAACCATAAGATCCCCCAATGCGTTCATTTTTCTTTTTCCTAGAATTATGGACATAGCACTCCGTATACTTCAAGACAGCTACAGTCAATCTACATTAACAGCTAAAGAAACAAACTTGGTAAAGAGGAACACGACTTCGAATTCTTAATGATGTCGAATTTAGAGAGGAAAAGGAACCAAACACACATAGAAGAAATGATGTCAATAAAATCCCAAAAACGAATGTTGAAAGACATGAAATGATTATTACCGTATAGTCTAGCGATGACGAGATTCAAGATACTTTTCTCGGTGCGAGGTCACTTTCGCTTTTGCATGTGGTACCATTTTGGACAAGTCTAAAGGAGAATGGTGGTGGTCGACTAACTTGTCACAACTCAAGTGTTTTCTCTAGCTATTGTGAATAAAATTCAAGTCTGACAGCTTCTAGATTTTTTGAATTATTCGAAGTTTTAACTAGTCAATTCCATCGTCTCTCATCTAATTTGATCTTTTTAGGACGCTTTTTTTTTTCCTCCTACGCTCTATTTATAAGATTTTTTTAAATTACTTAAATTTCTCAATGAGAAAGTATTTCTCATAGCGCTAGCGCAAAATTACTAGTTATTGAGCACCTTTTGCTCCATTGTTAAATGCACTTATTCTAATGACAAATACTTTTGGTTGGTTGATGGGTTTGTCATCTCATGCCAGCACAATGGCAAAAATTTCTGTTAAATATGCTTAATAACCCCCTTTAGAATACTAGATAGCATTGCCATCCTTGTGATATTATTACTGGCAATAATATTTCCCTAGCGATACTTGAAAGTGGTGTCCAAAATTGGGAGGTCCGTATCCTTATTATAGAAGCATGTCAATTGCTCAAACTCTAACGCTATTTTAGATATAAATTATCTAATGAATTCATCAGTTGCCTCTACTCCTCCCTATGAAGAGAATGGGCATTTGGACCATTTTTCCGCAAATTTGTGAATTACGTGATGCATTCTTAAATAGTAACGCCATCCCAATTTTATCATCATGAAAAAAACAGAGCAGTTTAAAAAAGGAATGATGATATCGTCTTGATGCAAAATCTATTTGCTTGTGATTTTATTGCTCGCTAAAGTCCCAATAAACCACCAACCAAAGCAGATGGTGAAATAACAACACCTTGTATATCTTCAACCATTTGCAAAGTGCAGGAACAATGGTTGTTTTTTGAAGGGCACAATTGGATTGTTAAAAGAGACAAACTTCCACACTTTTTCCTTAATAAGCAGTATAGTATAGACGATAGATATTACCTAAAAAAAAAAAAACTCAAAGTTTATTTTATCATTCATTTTAGACTGGATCAATGGGCAAGATCGATATAATATCGGCCCAAATATTCAAGCCCAAGCATGATAAGAAAAGAACATTAAGCCATAATTTATTTTGCGGAAAGTAAATGATTTGACAAACATTTTTCTAATAATGATCGGTTGCATCACTTCAAATAATTAGTTGGTATTTTCATTATTGAGAATAATTTATGTTTCCATATTTTTATGGATGATGAGAAAATTTTTGTTCATTCATTTTAGTAGTTTTTTTTTAGTCTGAATTCATTTTTGTAGTCGATTTAAGCAATCTCTTTTAGGAAAATATTTTCTAAGTCATTAATTTTTTGTGAAACAAATGGAACCTAAATTAAATAGAAAATGATAGATAAGGCCTAGCTATGCGGACTGGGCTCAGGCAAGATTTAAATTTCGGTTTTTCTTTCCATGAAATGGCTTTATGCTTAGCTTGGTTACTTCACAAAAAGAATTCTTATCTATTGGCTTAGCCATCTAGATCTATCATCGAGCCTGAATTGGACCTCAAACTAGTAAATTAAGAGCTTAATCTCGTGATTAAACTCAACTCATTGGAGTACTCAATACTAACTTGAATCACCTGATCGACATATCTTCTCGGGACAATCCGGTTGAATTAAACTTAAATTCGAGATCATTTAGAATTCAAAGTTTGACCAAAAGAACCAAAGATACAACGAATGATTAAATTTTTTTTTGGTGAAAATTCTAAAAGGAATATAAAAAAATATGAAATAATTAAAATAACTGACCCACTTTTACAAGTCAATTGTGACATTTTGTACTGTCGCAAGCCTCTCCATGGGCAGGAAAATATGGTTTTGAAGATAATGTCAAGTGGAGGACTAACGATTGTCAATCGATGTGGGTTCCTTCAAATTCTTATCTTGCGTGACATTGGAAAATTCATTTTTATTAGATTAACCTATGAAAATTCTATATGAACTAGTCGCCACTAGTTGATTGGAATTAAAAACAAAGTGAGCCATTAGAGAATACCTCATTGTTTACACAATTAGAGATATAAGGTTAGGAACTTAATTACACTAATTATTTAACTAGTGCCCTTCCGACACTACGACTTGGTTATTTGTCAACGAAAGTGTTCACAGAGTCTTTTTACCAACTCATGAAGCTTAAAGTTTTTGTCTGCTAAACGGCCATGCAATATTGTTGTGTTTATTGCGATCCTCAAAATGTAACGTAATCATTCATCTAAAACAAGCAATTAAACCACAGAAAAAGCAATATAAAGGAATCACAATCAATTCATCAAAGTTATTAATGAAAGAAAGTGTAAAAAGAAAAGTGTAGTAGAGTAATTCAATAAAAAATGAGCAAATAATATAACATCGCTTTGTTATTAAGCCCCTGCACAGTAAGCCCTATGAGCTTAGCTCAAAATCAAATTCAAATTTTCTAGGAAACCAATTTTCGTAAATCTAAACTAAAACTTATAAAAGACCATGGAATTTCCTAAACCATATGTGCACTAATTAAATGAAAATGAACTAACGCTAATATTGAAATCTAATAACCTAATCAAGACCTATTTTTCTAATTTTTTTTTATATTCCGAAAATGGGAAGTCAGGGCCGGGCCCGAATGTGGGGCAACACTGAAATCCGCGGGTCCGGTCCACAGACACTGATATCAAACTTAGCCCACAACTATTTAAACTAAGTCAAGCCCAGACCTTCTGAGACCCAACTGAAGCCCACGACACTGAAAGCACTCCTAAACCATTTTCCATCAAAGCCAATGTCGAGCCCATTTTCTATTGTCATCTCGTCTTTCTTTGTTTTTTGTCTTTATCCATCATTTTCCATCCTCTTCCCCATATGCCCAATCTAACGTTCTTAGAATTCTGATTATGTCGATGTCAATCATCAAGCCCTAACATCACCGAAAGAAAAACTTCGCTTTTGATCACAACCACCATTGTTCATTAAGCATCCGCCACACATGAGCACAAGTTTAACTAGTATTTAGAGGCATAACATTACAACGGCATGAGTAATCACTAGACATCAGTACATACGTCATCTCCTCTTGGACATCTCTCGGCCGTAATCGCCATCAATCGCTATAGGAAAATAGAACATAGGACAGAGGAGCATAATGATTCAGAAATATATTCAATCATTGTGAAAACATTAGAGGTCGTGCTTGAATGACTTGAAAATCAATTAATCTCACTTAATCTAAGCCAACATACTTTCGGGTTTAGAAAATGACAAAACTAATCCACATTGAAAGGTCATAGACATTGCGCTGAACATATTGCAGCCAATCAATTAAGTAGCAGATCTTTGCGATTTCAAATTCGTATTCATGACCATACTAAAATGAAATTAACATGTGAAGTTCATTATCAACTATATGGACTCTAATATGGCCAAGCCTGGTTGAAGTTAAACGAGAGTTACACTCACTTCACCGTCTTCCAAAACATAGCATGATAGAGAATCGGAGATTTCCTTTTCAATGAAGTCAAGCTAAGTCATAGTAGGCAGTCCAATCAACTATGGGAGCTCTTGTGATTGTGGTTAGCTAAAACGAAGACCAGTAGAAGGGCTTCAAGCTGACTTTTGGCCATTTCAATCTTCACAGCCGCAAGACAGAGTTGAACTGGGGCTTTTTGGAAGCAGCGGTCTGGCTATGGCTACGTCGCCTTGGGCGTGGCGACGAGCCGAAAACAAGAAAAAAATCTCTAGAAATCGATTTATTGAGGGAAATTTTTGGTGAAATCTCTCTAAAAAATGCTCTGAAAAATGTTTCGAACTCAATCTGTGTGGAGTGCATCTCTCTCTACTTTGTGAGTAATGATCGGCAACAAGATTGTGGCGGTTGAAGGCAATGATTAGCGGCGATGAAGAAAGAAGCAATTTGTGGAAAGGTTAGAGAAGATAACAAAGGTGAAAATGGAAATAGACTCAATGCATGTGGATCATTTTTATAAAGGTACTATTGTCTTTGTTATAGCATGAAAACAACCGAAAGTGATACACTACCAACATATGAGCTCTCTTAATAAAACTCATGCAAAAAGCTTAGGGATAACAGAATCTCAATACAAGTATCTTTTAAATTGTTCAATGTCATTCCTATGCTCTTTCTTTGTTTTTTAGCTTCACAAGGAGCATCTCAGTGATATATCAGGATAGTCGCGGTGTTGTCAACTTCGATGAGGCTCTTCTTGAGCACTTAAAACAAGCTTTCCACTCCAGCGCCAAAGGATGAACAGGATGTGCTTAGAGATATACGAAATCTTTTAACGAGGCAGTTTTCCCTCTCACCTTTTGTCCAACACCAGCAAAGACAATCCCTTCAATACCCCACTCTGGACTTCAAGGACATTTTCTTAGTTCTCTTTATGATCGGACCACGCGGCCGCCTCCCATCAAATTAAAGGATATTCAGAAATTGGGAGGACCAAATTCATCAACGTTGTTCTGTCCGAGTTGTTCAGGTAAATAGCTGCAACCGACCATCGGACATAGCCAGAACAAAAGGAAGGCAACAATCATGGTGAGCCGTGTGGGTGAGATGTTTCCCTCAAAACCCTCCCCATCTGATAAGAATAAATTTTGACCAATCAGCAATGATTCCCATGAGCTCGCCGTAAAGATTAAAAGATGTGGAAGGTGGGTTTTGCGTTTGTACGTAGTTACTGAGATTTGAACTAGTGATTTCCAATTCTTAGACAAGAAAGTCTACGACTACTCACAATTACCATAGAAGAACCCAAAGCAATATACCCATGGTGTATAACAAAGCCTCTAGAAAAATCTTTTCATCAAATTCGTATGAAAATTTTAGGAATAATGGAATTGCCAGTACCTTTATTTTATTTTATTTTATTTTATTTTATTTTGTTCAATATTATTCATATACTTTTTTTTGCCTATATGGTATCTAATTTATACATATATATATTTTATCAAGTTAGATTTTTCATTAAAATTGCAAAGATGCTGACATATTGCCATGTTTAGGCTGATGGAATTAACTAAAGATGAGTTACAACTCTTTTGTTGACTAAGATAAAATTATTAGAAAATTAAACAAAAATCACAAGCGCTAGGTGAGAGAATTTAACAATTTCGAAATAGGTACATTAGATGCGAATCCAATATTTATGAGAAGGGAAGAAAATGGTAGAGAAAGTGGAAACAACAAATAAGGCAGATGTACAAGTAAGTTGGGGGAAGTAATAAGGAAGAGCTCATGATTGAGTTTGCACATGGTAGCATTCGTTTTTGAAGTTGGAAGTTGCTGAAGAGGTGGAATAATTGGAGTTATGCGGGTTGTTCTCTTACGTATAGGAGCGAATGGTTATTATTAGTATTTGGTTTATAAATATGAATGTTTTGAGATTGTAAAGCTCTCTCTTTCCACAATCAAGCAAATCTATAATCTATGTTTATATTTACTTTTTATAGCACCATTTTATTTTCCTTGAAATTTATCCTATCAATGCAATTTACATTTTTCTTGTAGTTTTTTTTTCTCTGCACTTAGCTCCAAATTAATTTGCACCCCGTTGAATCCCCTTATTGTGCACTTTGGGAGCAAGGTATGTAACCGTGAAGAAATCTCAGTTATTCTTTGTTGATAAACTCGTTTAATCAATCATTAATTACATAAAATATTAAAGATTAACTTTTAATCCCTAGCAAAAATAATTTTCATTAAATGGCACAGCATATAAACATTAGGAGCATTTGCGTTAGTATTAATATAAACCTTTTTTTTTTAAAGGAGAGGAAAAAATTGATAAAAAAGAATATTATTTTTATTTTTATTTTTTTAAAGAAAAAAAGACAAGGCCGGGCCGGGCTGGCCATCTTTTCTTCCTTTTCTTTCCGCCTGGGCCCGCCCAGCCTGGTCACGTTTCCTTCTTCCCCGGCCCAGTCTCCTTCCCTCTTCCCTCTTTCCTCTTTCCGCTCTTCCCTCACGCTGGCCGAACAGGAGGTCGCAAGAGGACGGAGAAGGACAACAGAGGGAACAGGACAGAGGCAGAGCGTCGACCGGGAGTTGGTCGTCGGGGCCATGCCGGCAGTGGCAGCCGGCGTCGCAGGAGGCCATGCGCGCCGAACGGCTTAAAAGGAAGAGCGGAGAGCGAGCGAAGGGGAGGCTGGCTCGTTTGAGAGGGGATGGAGGGGAGAGCTTAAGAGATCCGAGAGGGAGGGAGGCCGAGAGTGAAATCGGAGAGCGGCGCTCAGCCTCGCCCCCATTCATCCAACACGCATCCCCGACGACCTCCGAACGGCGTCCCCAAGACCACCGCCCCCCGGCGTACGTGTTTCCGGCGAGTCCCTTTTCCTGGTTCCGAGACCCCGCACCCGAGGATCTAGGCTCGGAGGCGTCGAGGCGGTTGGCCATGGCCATATTTGTGTCGAGCGCACCCTTTAACCGCTGTCTCCAAACCGGGTAGGGAGCCCCTCGCTATTGTACGCCCGTCCCGTGAACCTTTTGCTGCCTTGCCCGGTTTTGGCCAACCCGTGAAACCGAGGCTTGACATTTTCTAGTTTATCTGCGGGTTTGTTTTCAATCAGGCTTTATTCTTCGTTTACGAACTTTGTTTATCGGTTTTCTCAAGTTCGGACGTGAGTTCGAGTTCTAAAGATGGTCAGTGTCTTCTTCTCGATCCGGGGTCACCACATGTTTGATAATAGGTCCAAGTCAGCCCGTGCACATGCGTTGCCGATTTCCATTCGTTCTTAAGTGCGTATAAGCAGATTTCATATCATCACAAACTGCTTGTCACTCGTCAAGCGGTATTTCCATCGTTAAACTAGGTGGGAGCATAAGAGTTTCTTTGCGTTTATATTCCTCTATGTTTTGCGGGTGGGGAATCGGTTGAAGTCTACGGCCGAAACGTCAATCTCTTGGGTCATGCGCTTTGGCTTGCTTTCCTGATCTCTGCTCTATTCAGTCTTTTATCTTGCAATTGTGAATGTGGAATGTGTATTGGAAGATAATGGTGATTGGTAGTGACCCGAAGAGGGTGATGTGGTTGATGATGTCTCATTGGTGGATATTCATCCAGTGGCTGGCGATGGCGTTAGCATGGCGGTGGCGGCGACGGCGTGGATCTGCTGGCATATGTAGGCTATCAAGTGTGATATTTAAGTCATTCTCGATTTGAAGTATGAGAGCATTGATGGTTGAGCCGCGCTTGTTCTGGAGTTGATGTTTAGCTTTGGAATGAACTTTGCAGCAGGAGATAAAAACGTTAGTACTATGTTGGGGATTCGAAGTGGGAAGACTAGGCTAGAAAGAAATGGGCTTGGTGATTTTCTATTTGAATGGGCCGATTAAAGTCCATGGCCCAGAAAGGAGAGCCTACGTCAGCCCATATTCGGACCAGGCCCCGGGGCCCACCCAAGTTCCTATTTCATATATTATAAAATTAATTAAAATTAAAAAATAAGGTTTTTTTAGTAGTTTTCTTTCAAAATGTGTGAAAATCCTTGATAAAAAATTATGCTCAAAATTGAACAAGTTCTTATAGCTTCACCATAGAATTTAAGTGTTTTTAGAGACAAATGCTAAGTCGTCATTTGCGCATTTTCATTTCGACTATTATGTGATTGCGCACTTTTGATTTGTTAATTTTGGTTTCCCCAGTTAGAAATGGTATTATTTCTTATTTCTTAGCATTAGATTTTCGCTCTGCCTTACAACTTATTTAATGTTTTTTTTTTTTATTGCTGTTGACACCTATTTTTAGCAAATCTAGGAAAATAAGGAAAATAAAAATTGCATTTTTGGACAAATAAAAAGAAAAAAATTGAAAATGGGGGAAATTGATTTGATTGAAGTATGCAAGGAAGTTTGAAATTCTGATGAGCATTCAGATTTTGATAAATGCAAAAACAATTAAAAATTAGGTGAACAAATGACAAGAATTTTTATAAAACGGAATAAATCGGAGCAAAAATCAAATTGATTGCGAAATCTCGCTTTGATTTGCAGCCTTGATTTAATGCGACAGAAGATGGAAACTCGAAAAATACCATTCAAAGTGGTCGTTCGGAATTAGTATAAAAGAGAGTTTCATCTTTCGTAATCAAAAGGTGCGAAAAAAATTGGGGAATTTGCGAAAAAATTCGTGAGAAGAAAACACGAGAGAATTCGTGAAAGTGAAAAAAGAAGAAGAGGAAACCTCCTTTGTCGGAGAAAATATTGGGTACGTCTGGTTAGGAGTGTCAAGAACCGAACCGGAAACCGAACCGAACTGAAATCGAACCGAACCGAACCGAAAATTCGGTTTTTTCGGTTCGGTTCGGTTTTCGGTTCGGTTCTCGTTAAAAATCAATATTTTTTTATTGGTTCGGTTTTTATCGGTTAACCGAACCGAACCAACCACGAACCGATAAAAATCAAACTATTAAAAATTCGGTTCTTTTTCCGAGCCCAAATCAGCGAAAGTTGCATGGAGATGTCGTCTTTTGCTCCTCCGAACGTGGGGAAGGAGACTAGTTGCGAGAGCCGGTCCATTTCGGCGAGACTCGTTTGCTCGTTTTTCGATCGTGAAACGAGCAACGCGAGAGAGGGAGAATGTGATGCTAGGGACCAGAGCTAATGAGAGCAAGTAGAGCAAGTAGATCTCTGTGATCTGGCGATTGAATTATTTGAAAAAAGCAAAGAGTTGGAGAGAGAATATTTGCTTTGCAATATTGCTTCTGGGTCCAGCAAAGCAGAAGGGAAAAAGAAGGAAGACTCTGTCAGTGAACCGCTCGCTCAAAGGTCACTTCTCTTCATCCGCCGAGTTCCAAAAAGTTTCTTCACCACCAATCAACGCCAGAATCCACTGATCACCATCTCTGACTACCAACTTTCATCGTCGCATCCCATAATTGAACACCGCGAGATCGGCCATAACAGGATGGGGGAAAACAGAGCATTAGTTTTTAGAGTTACAGAGGGTTCATTGAAAGATCTTTCTCATCGATTGCTCTCATTCTCATGTTTTCTATGTCAATTCAATCACCGTAGCCGCCATCGTCTTGATGCATTGCAGAGAGACCCACCAAAAAAAACGACATGGAAAAGAAGGGCCTGCGCAAAATAAGACAAGTACTTATCGATGAAGATGGACGGACGAACTCTCAGAGAAAAATGGAAGCTTTTTGGCTGCCGCTGCCCTCAAACGAAGACGAAAAAAGAAAAAAGAAAAGAAAAACCAAAAACCAAAAAACCGAAAAACCGAAAAGAAGCCGAACCGAACCAAACCGAACCGAACCGAAATTTCAATTCGGTTTGTATTCGATTCGGTTATTTCGGTTGATTCGAGAGTTTTCAAACGGTTCGGTTCGGTTCGGTTTTTCGAAAAAACCGAACCGTACCGAACCATTGACACCCCTACGTCTGGTGCTCCAGCGTGGCAAACAAGAGGGAGATAGGAAGGCGACACGTGTCCTCGTGGGGCCCACAATTCGGACTTGACTGAACAGGACGTGAGGCGCCATTTTGAAAAATTTTCACTCCTGTAGCTGCAGAAAAAGGACGAACGGTAGGGTTTTTTTTTCTGCAAGTTGTCTTTCCGCTGCATTCACGCCTCTCCTCTTCCTTTCTTCCGTAAATTTTCAGGTTCCCTCTCTCTCCGGCGCTCGTGCTCGTGCTCCTGCTCCCGTCGACGTCCGCCGCAAGCTCCCTCGACCTCACCTCCATCTTCACCGTCACTCTCAGCCTCTCCCTCGCTCCGGCTCTCCCTCCTTCGATCTTCCCCCCGCCCCGCGCTGCCCCTCCGTAGATCACGCTCACAGCCGTGCCGTTCGAGAACTCGAACCCCCGAAGCTGGTGTTCTGGAGGACGGCCTCCCCAACCGGCGACGCGGTCGAGGGAGCTGAGAAGGAGGCCGCGGTGGAGTAGTTGAGGGACTTGACGTCGACGAGGCGAAGCCTTAGCTCGGGGACAAAGGGCCTAAACTGCAATGGCCAGTCGTGGCAGCAGGGTCCACGGGAGCCATTGTTGTGGCAGCCGCTGTGGCCTATGTTTGCTACAGTAGGCGCCGAACCTAGGATTCAATGAAATAATGAGCAAGCAAGGAGGAAACGGGAGAGAGAAAAACAAAGAGCCTCAGAGTTTTCAAACTACTCTATGTTTCAGTTTTGTTAGATGCTACAGATCTTCTTGGCTTTGTTTTTTAGCCTACGAATTAACTCTATTCTGGTTTTTTGGAGGTGTCTTGCTGTTTGTTTGATATCATATATGGTCTGTCCAGAAGCTAAACTGCTATTAAAAGCTATTGAGTTAAGTAAAGTTTCCCTGACTTCCATATGCTTAAGTGATCGCTCATGTTCCATGCTCATTGCTGTTGCCTTGAACTTGGATTGAGCATTCATAAGAATTTTGACCTTTTGGTTCTAATACCCCACTTCTTTCGTCACTGGCTGGCTGTTTCAACGGCATTATTTCTGCGATTTCTGGATATGTTGGTTTGATGCTCTATTTAAGCATGTATAGGACTCCGGTCTGAGCTTTTCGAGGAATCATCCCTCGGGAGGGTTGGGCAAATCAAGTTATATCCTGCGACAGCCATAGTCAGCTCATTTCCCACCCAGGACCTTCCTTTGGGATCAATCTTTCTTAAGTTGGTGGAACGTGATAGTTGTCTAAACCTAAGAACCATCAGCACCATTACAGTTCGTTGCGCACCAGGTTTCATGCTTCGAAGGACATGGCCTTCCATTTGCAAAAACACGCTTTTCTCATCAAGAAATTTGGTAGTAAGTTCATTTAGGTTGTTGTCATCGGTTTGATGAACCTGCGAATGTTTTGCGCCCAGTGTGCGCATAGCCCATTTGCTTTCGCCATCGCTGGGAGCCTGCAAGTGGCGGTTAATTTGCAAAGACACTCCTGAACCTTGGAGTATAAGATCGCATTGAATTCGTTCGTGTTTTTCGTTGGAACTCGCCAGATGCCGCATTTCACATTCGGGTTAAAACCATCTAGTCTCTTCCGTTACATTCAGCTACCAAAAATCTGAAAAGGGAGAGTACTAAATTTTGTAGGGAAAAGAATGCAGGAATATATAATGTTCTGTTTTGTAAAGCTCTTTGATTAGCACTGACGAGATAACAACTCTCGAAATCATTTAAAACAAACAAGAGGAAGAACATTATCAACATCTCCAGCAGCTTCGACCTCGCCGCCCGTTTCTCAGGAAAATCACCAATTCTAGGACTCATCAAGTAGCACATCCTCGCGAGCCGTCGCGGGGATCTGTGCCGATCGGATTCTCTCCGAATTTTCTGTAACGAGAAATGAAACAGCACGCCTCGACCCGTCTGAGACATCGTGCGAAAGCCAATGGGATAAACACACGATCCATTTGGTCCCGCACGTCCGACCGGCAAAGACCTCGGACGACGACACAGGAGCACATCAACCCCCTAGCGAGTGACCCGTACTCTCTCACATTCACTTTAACTCCGACTTTCGCGATGCCTAAAGAAGATCCGACCAGCCCAAACGTGCCCTCCAGACCCCACCTCCGGAGCGACGACGTGGATCTCGCCCACTTCGCCAAGCCGCCGCCTCACCGCAACCAGAGGCGCAGCAGCAGCAAGTGCTTCGTCTAAGCCCTCGCCCGGATCGTCATCCTCCGCACCGCCTTCCTCGGGTTCGCCCTCACCGTCTGCGTCAAGAGCCCCGAGCTAAGGCTTCACCGCGTCGACGTCGAGTCCCTCGACTACTCCACCGCGGCCTCCTTCTTGGCTCCCTCGACCGCGTCGCCGGTTGGGGAGGCCGTCCTCCAGAACACCAGCTTCGGGGGTTCGAGTTCTCGAACGGCACGGCTGTGAGCGTGATCCACGGAGGGGCAGCGCGGGGCGGGGGAAGATCGAAGGAGGGAGAGCCGGAGCGAGGGAGAGGCCGAGAGTGACGGTGAAGATGGAGGTGAGGTCGAGCGAGCTTGCGGCGGACGTCGACGGGAGCAGGAGCACGAGCACGAGCGCCGGAGAGAGAGCGAACCTGAAATTTTGAATTTACGGAAGGAAGGGAGAGGAGAGGCGTGAATGCAGCGGAAAGACAACTTGCAGAAAAAAAAAACCCTACCGTTCGTCCTTTTTCTGCAGCTACAGGAGTGAAAATTTTTCAAAATGGCGCCTCACGTCCTGTTCAGTCAAGTCCGAATTGTGGGCCCCACGAGGACACGTGTCGCCTTCCTATCTCCCTCTTGTTTGCCACGCTGGAGCACCAGACGTACCCAATATTTTCTCGAGAGTTAAAAAAATAGGGAAGAGAATTCGTACAAAGGGGATCCTCTTCTATTTCTATTGTTCATTTTTCCTTTTTGCATGAGTCAAAGTTCACCAAAAGTGAGTTTTGGTTTCTGCAGAAAGGTACAGCAGAGAGACGTCGTGTGAGGAGACAGAAAAAAAAAAAAGCAGCAAGCAGGTTGTCTTCCTCGCGCACGGGTCTCCTTCCCCTCCCGCAGCCTCCGTCCGCGAGCGTTGCGCCAGCATCGCCCACGCCAGCAGCCGCGCCGTCGACCGCCGTTGCTCCGCCGGCGCCTCACGAGCCCGCCTCTGCACCAGCACCGTCACAGCAGTTCACCCGTTCGTCCCCTGTGCTGGTCTCTGTGTCCGGCAGCCAGTTCGAAGCACGACGCACAGCACCTGCAAACTGCATCCCCCCTCCGTCCAGTGCCACCGCGCCTCTACCCAAGCAGCACCTTCACCTCCTGTCCGCGTCGCCTGCACTAATACCCCTGCCGGTCAACGCTTCAGCCCCGGCCCCCGACGCTCGCTCCAGCAGCCCGCGCTGTCTCCGCCACCACCGCCTGCGACCTGCTCGCCAATCACTGCCATTGGTCCACCCGCGCTTACTCCCATCACGCGATCCTCCTCTGCCCCAACGTCCAACAGATCTGCTGCCCGACGCTGCTGTTCAGCCCCTCGCCGGTCTGCCGCCCCGCCAGACGCCGCGCCGTGCCCTTGCTCTACCGATCTCCGCTACCCTGAGCTCGAGCCCGCCACCGTCCACCTGCAGCCGCTCCCCGCCGGAGCCCCGACGACTGCCCAGCGCCGTCCACCGTCGGTTTACTCCCCCCTTTAGGTAGTTTTTGTTCTTTTTTTTTTTTTTTTGACTTTTATAGTTTAGTTTATTTTACTGTCTTTATTTTTATGTTATTTTTCTGTTTATTTTATTTGATAGCATTCTTTTAGTTTAATTATTTGAATTGTAATATTGAATGTTAATATTTGTGCATTTTATAGGCATTATCCGCTAGGATTTTTGTCCGAAATTAATATAATTATTAATTTGATCCGAGAGACATTGGATCATTTTTCCAATTATTTTTAATTTTTGGGCTTTTTGGTAGAATCTTAATTGTTAAATCATAATAATTATTTAATTTGGTCCGTAAGACTTCGGACTAGATTTTTTAATTATTTTAAGTTGTTGTGATGATCAGGGTTAGAATAATTGTTAATTTAACCTGTGAGACGTCTGGTTATTTTTTCAATTATTTTGATCCTTTATTTAGTGATTATATTAATTGTTTAGATTTAACCCTTGTTTAACAATTATTCAACTTAAAAAAAACTAAAAATCAAAAAATCAAAAAATCAAAAATCAAAAATAAAAAAATTCAAAAAGATTTGCATGAGCATATAGGACATTAAGGTTTAATATAATAGACACGTAGGTTTAATTAATCAAATTTTTAGGATTATATTTCTAGGATTGTATTTTTAGATAATATTTTTAGGACTGCATTTTTAGATATTTTAAAAGAAATACGTTAGGGTTAGACTTAAATAGCCTTTTTAGAGTCTTAGATATAATTGGCACATTTTCATATTCTCATCCTCTTTTTAAAATAAAAACAATAAAAATAGTCTTCTAAGACAAAATAGGGTTTAAGTCAAATTAATCCCAAAAATGGATTAGAAAATTATTTTTAAATAGATTAAGTAGGGTTTTCATAAATTCTAAACTTCAATAAAAAAATAAAAAAATACAAAAATCTAGGTGCGTGTTAATTAGTTCGCATAATATGATTATTTAATTAGAATTTGTTAGTAAAGCTAGGTCATAAGGTGCATAATAACTAGTTTGCATAATAGGCCCATTTAATTAGAATTTGCATATTAATAGGATTAAGTCGTTTAGTTTAAAAATGCATTTTTATAAAAGAACTCCAATTTTAAAGAAAATTCAAAAAAAAAAATGATTGATTGCTTTGTGTGATGCAATTTATTTATTTGAATGTTTTAAATAATGGATGAGCACCCGTGTGGTCACCACATTTGCATGATAGTAATTTATGTTAAATAAATCAGCTACTTGCAAAAACATTTTGAAAAATTAAAAAGAAATGGTACCGAAAGGGCATTAGAAAATTTTAATGTAACCAAGTCTCTGTACCCTTAGTCTCTGGTTCGTAGGAGTAAAATAAATCTCCCTTTATTTTACTTAGGTGTCTAATCGACCTACCATAAACTGATTAGTGGCGACTCCTAATTAATAACCTTTTGCATGTTAAAAAACTTAAACCTTAAGTTGCGAATTGGTATGGGCTTGGGAGAGCCCGAGCTAAGTGTAAAAACTTAGCAGTCCATTAACCTAGTTTTAGGTGGTGCACTCGAAAAAATAGGTTGCGACAATTGCTAATTGTTATTTTTATGATTGCGCCCCCGCATGATCATCTTACATGTTAGTGGATAAGTTTAAAATCAATACGGACTATCTGACAAACATCCTATTGAAATGAACAAGAGTAAGTATCAAAATGCCACTAGTTAATTAATTAGTGTAATCAAGTCCCTAACCCTAAATTCTTTGGTTGTGTAGGAAATGAGGTATACTCTTATGTCTCATTTGGTTTTTAGCCGGTTCTAATAGGCTAGTGGCAACTGATTATTAAAAAATTATTATAGCTTCAATTTGAAACTAGAATTAAATATTCCAATGTCGCACGAGGTATGGGTTTGGGAGAGTTCACGCCTAAACAAGAGCTTTAGGCCCACTCTTTAGGCAATACTCCTAAACTTATGTCTTTTTCCCTCTAGACAGAAAAGGTAGTTGCGACATTCTTGGTGCTATTTCTTCTTTCTTTTTTTCTTTAATAAATATTGATCAAAATTTTGGATGTCTTTTGTTAAAATAAATCGTCCCCATTAATTTTCTCTCAAATGTCCATTAAAATTGGGAGATAACTTTACAAATCTCACTTGGATAAATATCATTAATTTTGTAGCTGATTTTGAATGTGTGCTAAGAAAATTTATCAATAAAAAAGGGGAGATGTGTATGTGACTATTCACATCCCTTGTTTTGTGATGGACAAAAAAGTATAGACTTGGTGCTACTTATTGAGATAACTAAGGTTATCGATGATTTGCTATGATCTGGATGAGTTTTCCTAGAGCTCAACAATACTTACTATATTCTCTTGTTCATGAAGAAGTAAGAAGTTTATTTCTTTCAAGTTTTAAATAGTAACCAAATACCTAGTGTTCTTTATTCAGAATATAGAGGATGATGCCCTGATCTAGAAAAGGATGACATAATGTATTGAACAAAAACAATCAAGCCGAAAGTTGAGCTATAATTTTCAACATCTCATCGATCATCGGGTATTACAAGAGGCTGAGAGGTAAATGAGCCACAATAAGTTAGGCTAGAATTGGTTAGATAACGTGGTCATGTGCATCATGTGCTAAGCATAATAAAATACATTATTTGCACGTAGGTGATCCATTATTTATAATCTATTGACCAAAGGCATGGTTTGATAAAGTTTCCTACAATTAGGGATGTACCAAAGTATAGCCGTTTACATAAATTATGGTAAATTTTATTTTTATTCTTTTGTTATCAAATTGAGAAATTTCAGTTAGTGCTTGTTTGCATAGGACTCTCCTATATCTCTCCCCTTCCACATGTTTAAAATGCATATTTTTAATGGATCCTCTCGCTCAGTGAAAGGATGAAGTAGGTTAAAAGTAACGATGCCAATTCTGCATTGTTATAATCTTCATATATACTTACACTTTACTTCGAATAATATTTTAATAAATTAAGGACGAGGTCATCCATTAAAGAATTTTGATGAATAGATATATGAATCAAAGGTGATGGCTTTAAATTAAAGATTTTCATATACCCATCTTTCAATAAACAAGATGACTTTTAGTCAACTATTCCGGGTTTGATTGTAGGCAATGTTTCAAAAATGGTACCAGAGGTTGAACCGGAGTATGGGCGGTATGCGATTCTACTTGTTCAATTGACCCGACTATTTATACCAATCGTTTTGAATATAAAGAATGAAGTGAGAAATATGAGCAATTTTTGAAATGATGATTTTGAAAATGTTATGCGAGAGCTCATGTAATATTTTGCATGCTTCATACTATTTTAGGAGTTTTGCAATGAGTAAAAATCAATTTTTTCCAATTACATGCTAATGTTCCAAGATTACCCTATTATTTTCAAGTCGCAAACTAGGGTACCAACAAGAATATATTAGACATGATGTCATGCAATGGAAAGAGACTGCGCCCCGTTTTCTTTTTCAATTTATTTTTCCATTGACCGTGCTATTGCGACTTAGACATAGCCAGGATACTAACAACGAGCGTTGGGGCCAGTGGCCATGGCGGGTTGGGGAGTCAATTGAAATTCATACATGACTGGTGTTGTAGGGGTCGATTACAGGGGCACGAGTTAAGCTTGCAATCGTCTACGGTAGCTTTGTAATCGAGGTTGAGAGTTCCGTCGTGATAAGGCTTGCAAGGGATCTTGATGATGATCACCACGACTGCTTATTTTATTGCGAGCGAGTCCATGATTATGGCTATTCCTCTTCATTTATGATTTTTCTTTTGCCGAGTGATAAGAGAGATGGTGAGGCCGAGCAAGACAACACCAGACACTCTATCCCGAGCAAAAAACATGCGAATATTGAGAAAGATGATAAAGATGAACTCTAAGTGCGTTGTCAAAATTAATTTATCTGGCATGTTATTATCAATACTTAGGTCTTTGGCCAAAAGGCCAAAAAAGATCGGTAGTATGTTATCTTGAAGATGTTCATTGTGGAAATTTACATGAACTTATCTAGCATGTTATAATCAACACTTAGGTCTTCGGCCAAAATATATCGGTAGTATGTTAAATTCAAGATGTTCATTGTGGAAATTTATATGATGCTACTTTTTAGGACCTATATAATCATCTCCTTTACTGACAACTTTCGCAAGATGTATGTCCAAAATGATCAAAGGGCCTGCTAGAATGAAGAGTATTAAACTATTTAAGAATGACAGACACCTTTTCATAGCCTTGATGAGAAGCTGGTAAAGTAAAATTTTCCCTGTTTATTTCTCTGTGAAGTTTCCCCAAGTCTGCTATGGACTTACTGAATTTTACTGTAATAAACGACAAGCAAATTAACATAAAATGCACGAGAAAAGGCATTTACCCTCCATGTGCATGGTTCCCGCTAGTATTGAAGTCGAAGCACTCAATGACTAATGGATTCTCCGGCAACGAGTTTTACAGCATGTCAATTCACTAGTGCCTCCAGGATCATATTAGACAATATGATGACGACTTCAAGGAAATACAAAGAGAACCCCCATATTCAACTACTCTGGATTGACACTGAGTACTTGATATAAATCAATCAAAAGATATGGCAAGAAACAATATCAAATAGGACATTTGATGCGAGATTTTGGACAGTTCACACTTTTAGAAAACAGATCTTTGTTTTCCAAACTAGGAACAGTGAAATATTATTTCAATAGCATTCCTGGAAGCAACAGATTCCTCATCATCGGTGAGTAACTAGGTTTCTCAACGCTACTTGTGCATTCTTATTAAGAAGCGGCAAGGTCAAACTCTGACTTTTCTTTGTGACTATCTGCAGAAAATGGAAAGGAGAAGATGCTATGGACAAGATCTTGATGGATTACCCATTTATTTCACTGAACCCAAATGCATGGAAAATGAAACGTTCCTAGCGCGATCCAGGAGTAAATAAAATTCTACTGTGCAATCTTGTATTGATTATGTTAAATTCTGGACATTTGACTAGTTAAGAGATATGCAGTACCATAAGTGCAAACATGCCATGGAAATGAATATGATGCTTTTAAGTTTGTGAACTATTTGATGTATTTCATAAACTCATTTGAAACAATTGGATAGTCAAATTCTTAAGAACTCATATGATCGTGCACTTGAATGATATTTTTTTAACAGCTAATAGAGAATATTACTTTCTAATCCACTAAAAAAACAATTGAATAGTTCATATAGGCGCATATGGAAAGAGCTATGAGGATGAAGCATCAAAAAAGCAATGAATACAACTAAAACTAAAACAAGAGGAAAAGAGCAGAATTCAAACATTATTTGATAATAGCAACTAGCTAGTGAGCCTTTCTTCTTCATACTAGCCTTCCGATTAACACATGAAATTGCAGTAGGCTCCACACCTGAGTGATCCTTAGATCATCTGCTTTTGCAGTAAATGCATCTAAAATAGGTGAATCATGAAGCAATAGATCACCTTCAATCAACTATATTGCTTTTCTTGACATGTCAATATTGGACTCTAACTGTGAGTATATTAAATTTTGGACCTCTCTCTTTTTCCTCATATATTGCTCATCCTCCAAGGGAGAGGATCGAGCAAAATGAGGATGCCACCGTGATCCGAGAATCTCGAAAAGCTCAGGCGAGTGTTTTATAAAAGTGTTCTACAGAAAACTGGATCCAAGGCATTTTTCTCTCTCTTTGATGGATTGACGATATTCTAACTTGAAACTCATTGCAAATTATAGAGATTCTCACATCAGCTAGGCAATAACTACTGCTGTGGTAAAGACACAGGGATATTAGACTAACATCAAATCTGCAGAAAAAGTTTTTCTTAGTTTCCTCCAAAGTAAATCGGCAAGAATTAACATTCAAAAAGCAGCAGATCACACAAATTCACTTTTCCATGAGGCCTACTCTTTGTGTCCAAGATAGTCAAACTTAGAAGCAGAAGAAAAAGAATGACTAAACACCACTTTTACATTTAGTTTCATATCTTCCACAAGAATACAATGACCAAAGTTAATTCAGTTTTTATCATCAATTCACTAAGGCAGGCAAAGTAATATCTATGTATCTCTATGTTATGAACTGAAGCAAAATGACTGAAAAGTAGACAACTAAACCAACTTAAGTTATGATAATTTGAGTAGGATATTACTTGCCAATCCAGGTGATGATAGTACTTCGCACTATCAAGAGCTGGGGACCTAATTTTGTAAATAAGTGTCTGCTAAAAGAAGATTGGACGAAACTAATCATTGTGGCATGGACATCCATAATGTTTGAAAAACAGGAGTCAATATCGAAACCATGTAAAATTAGAGAAAGATATATGAAGCTATGATAGCCATCACAATGCTCATCCAAGAATCCAGATGGTAAATGTTTCAACAAAGCCAAAACAAAAACGGATTCTGCTCCTGTCAAACAAATAGTCACTATTATCTATATTAAACTAGCAAATGAACCAACACTACATCCCGCGTATTCTCAAAACAATATCAAAGATGTCAGTATATTCCTACAAGGAGTTGTGCACAATCAAGATCGTGCTCAAGGAGGGAAAATCAGTCAAGATAAACTTAAATATCAATACCACTGTCAATTAGAGACTAAACTACTGCTTCGAGTTTTCCTTCAAACTTGTCCCTCTCTCTTAGAGTGTAGGAAGCAGTGTACGTTAGCTTCCCCCGCCTGGTCTGCCAAAATTTGGCCTAAGGCCAAACATGCCAGTATGTCCAACTGAGACTTCAGTAGGCTCTGATGTCCTCAGAATTGGTACCCACAATAGCAACTTGCTTGCATGCGATCCTGTGAGTGAGCGAGCCGAGACAAATTGCTTGGAGATGAAATCATCTAGCGTGAATGGCTCCACGTAGGCTATGGTTTGTTGCCCCAAGGACACATGCTTATTTGTATTCTTGGAATTCTTCCCCCTTTGGTCAGTGTATAGCCGATGTTGTCATCATCCAAACTTCAAAGAAACTTCTGGATACTAAATGAGGCTGCCTAAAAGCCAACACTCATTCAAAATTCCTATACAATTCGATATGGGATAGAGCACCCCCTGATTCGATTGATTATTTGCTCAAACATTATGCTACACCAGTATCATTATCAAGGAAATGACATAGAGAGGACATCCCAAACTAGAAAAAGAATGAGATATTCAATGAAGCACCTACCCATTGTGAATACCACATGTCGGCACAAAGGTTCCATGTTGAGAGGCATCAACATCATGCACTAAAACACTATTAGAGCATAGGTTGCAAAAAGATTGTTTCAACATCTTACTACAGGAGACACTTTCTAGTAAATAAAAGCAGCCACTTTGATCCTAGGGTCCAAGAAACCTGAAAGAAACAAACATATCAGTAAATACTCCTCAAAATTAACCAGAGAAGTGGGTGAGCACACGGCCCCATATAACAAAACCTCACAATCTTCGAAACTACGTTGACAGAAATTATGCTAAACAATTCATCAAACATGTAGAATGCATTGGTGAGTAATTGCACAAAAGCCCCCAATATTCAAAATATGTAACGATTGTGTTAGAACACAGCCAAACTTCTTTATTTTATTTTATGAAAGACCGACTTCATATGAGGCAATATAGAACTTGAAGAAGAACACAAGTTTCTTCCTTTTGTCACTGAGTTCAGACAAGACAGAATTAAGCAAACAGATTCACCTGCCTTATTGAATTCGGTGTGGATCGTTGCAAGTCGATAAGTCGGTGTGGATCGTTGCAAGTCGATAAGGTTTGGACGGTGGTATTAAGGTTGCCCTCCCAGAGTCCTTCATCATCCTCTTTGGAGAGGAGTACTTTATCTAGCTTTGGTGTCCTCAAGGCACCCTTGCAGAATATATTCATCTTGGGGCATTGCATGATAACAATACGCTGCAGTGATGGGAACCTGAAGGTGTGATTCGTTGGGGAGAAGCTCTCAAGGCTTGGTAAATGATCAAGTATTAGCCGTTTCAGCTTGGGGAAATGGATCTCCTCTGCTCCATCTCCATCATCTGTTACCACATCTTCCATTGCACCACAATCTCTTAGGGTTAGCCAAGTAAGGTGCACTAGACTCGTCATTGCCGAGCAAGTCCCCATATGAACTAAACCAGCGCACTCCTCTACTTCTAATTGCATCAATCTCTGGAGTGAGGCAGGAGATGGAAATACGATCGATAAACTCGGGCACCACCGAAGGCGCAGATATTCAATCTGTTTGAGGATTTCATCCATCAAGGTGCCATCTTTCCAGACTACCTTCAGGTTACGCAGCGAGCCCAGCCAAAGTTGCTTCAGATTTCCAAGTGACTTGAGAGGTTTTTCCACGTCTGTCAATCCTCCACAGAAAGTCGCTCCCCCATGTCCAATAACATCTTTTGGAAATATCTCCTTGAAGGAACTACACTGCACAACAAGCAATTCTAGATTGGGGAATCCCTGGAGAAGGAAGTCAGAGGGGAAAGCGACATTTTTATCGTGGTAGCATCCCAAAACCAGCGTTCTGACATTGCCAAAGATGTAATGCTGCGGCAGCATCGCAACATCCTCCCTCGTCAATTCCAATATCTCCAAGTGAGGAATGACCTGTGGGAATCCATTTAATTAGGCCACCATCCACCAAAAGTGAAACAGGGCACAGCCATGGTCCAATGACTAAATTGTCCTTCCATTTATTAGGGAAAAGAGGAAAAAGAACCGGTAGGCTTTTGGCCGATTTTATCCTTTTTTTTTTTTTTTTTTAAATCTGGAGCCAGACGAGCAAGAATTGAAGAACATTATACAAGGGTTGTATAAGTGGGACGTTTTCTTTTTAGTGATATGCCCAATTTAATCAAATCATGTTTCGTGAATTTGGATGAAATAAAGTTATTAGTTGATTATATTCAGCTACTTCGATTGTCAACTAATTAAATCCAAATGGCAAAGTAAACACATGTGAATGTCAACAAGTTCATAGAAAAAACTCAAAACAAATTTGTGTTATTTATATATTAAATAGATGTATTTCAATAGTAAGATGACGTATTAATATGTAGCACTCTTTTCTAAACAGTTATTCTCATATCTATTTTTACCATATGTCATAAGTAGCGCATAGGTTCACTGTTCTATGACGCTGAAAAGAACGTGTTCAAACTGAACCAATAAATGGATGTTTTTAGCATTATGTACATTAAAAAACAAAACCTAATTCCATGTTGGTATATCATTGATATATTGCTCAAATTAAGTGTGGTAATTTCGATTAAACGTTAGTAACTTCAAAAGCATTGATGACCCATTGAAATAAACGTTGGTAGATTATTAAAATAGTTGGTGATCTTGAAAGTACAAAGAAATATTAATACTTTTCAAGATCCACAAGATAAAAAGTTAGCAAATGACTAAAATCAATTGGAATCTTAATTTGATGAATGTTGGTTACACAAATCAAATTAACTTTTGTAATTTTAAATTAAAGATAGTGATTTGAAAGGCATTGTCGACCCAAAAAAAAGGCGTTAAAATGTCACAGGAATAAATATTGGTTGATTATTAAAGTAGTTCATAATTTTGGAAATGTTGGTACTTTTCAAAACCTAACAAGATAAAAACGTTGGCAATGAACTAAAATCAGTTTATATCTTAATGTGACAAATTTTAATATACCAGTCACATTAAGTTCAATATATTCAAATAAAGTTAGTGATTTCAAATACGTTGGTGAGCCCCAAGAATAAATATTGGTAGATTATTAAAGTAGTTGGTAGTTTTGAAAAAAGAATGAATAAAGTTTGTGCTTTTCAAAGCTTATATTAGCAAATTATCTACTGTACTTGACAGTTCCCAACTAGTTTCACAATGTTCGAGTATGGAACTTTGTTCCAAATGAATATAATACTAATTTTTTTTCACTTTTGGTAGACGGGTAGGTCAAATTAAAGTAAATTGGTAAATCCTAATCATAAAGCAAGAGCAGCTCATTAGAAGCACCATCGTCTATGCAAGTTAATTCAATAATATTTTTTTTTTCAAAGTAAAAGCTGGGATCACTAGATCATATACCAAAAGTATAAGCTAGAAATAGTTAACAGCAGTCAATCTTCAAATTTCTAAGCAATTCACAAGTATGTTATGGTGAGCATTAATAAGCATTAAGTGTGACAATTTTAATCTCTTGTAGAAAATAACAAAGCATTGATAGCTATGCATATAAACCAATGAAGATAATGGCAGAAAGCTAGAATTATGGACGAACCTTTTCAAAAGAAAAAAGTGTAGGTTGGTTCTTGTTGGTAGTTGTACCTTGGCAGCTTTGGAATTCACAAGCAAATGAGAATGACCTCATCTTGTTGCAATGTCTCACTTGCAATTGCTTAAAGAGTGGACATGCTGAAGTATGACTATTTTGGTAGAAGCTCCTCAGTTTCGGCAAGTCAAATAATTCTAGTTCGGTTAATTGTGGAAAGAAGAGATCACCTGCACTCATACTTACTCCATCTTCCTCAGGGATAATTTCCTCCACCCCACAATCCCATACACAAAGTTTTTGGAGTTGTGTCATACTTTTTGCCACCGAGCTTGGAAATAAACTTTTGAGACACTCACACTTGCTAACGTTCATGCATTGTAAGCGTCCAAAGGTAAGACCTCCTTGAGGAAGTCCACTCCACACTTGTTTCATTTTTGAGAGCCGCGTCAAAACTAATTCTCTCAATTGAAAAGTACTTGTAGAACAAGCTTCGCTAAATTCAAACTCTTGGGCTTGAAATATCATTTCTAAGGACGCACAATCGGTCACAGTTATCTTCTCTAGGTTTTGAAATCTGGTGAGCATATTATAAGATGAAAATATGGATAAAAGTTTCTTACAATACTTCACCACTAGTGTCTTGAGTTTGCCAAAGGCATTTGAATCAAGATCATCAAGCCATATCTTCTCCATATTATCCATGTGCAAGATCTTCATTGACTCCATACTGGGAAAATCAACCTATTATTTTTCAATTTAATTAATGAGAGCCGGCTCTCTATTCCCTCAAAATAGAGAATACTTTAATTTCGAGAACAAAGAAAATCAAAGGATGGGCATGATCAAATAATAGAAAGAAAAGAAAATGAGATGTATGTTGTTTCTTTTTAGCAAATGCCACCCTCTAATATTCATTCTCCTGTCATACAATTTTAAAGTAGAAAGCATAAATTTTTCTAATATATTTCAAGAATTATTTGTAAGCAGTAGCTTGACCATAGCCTTCTTAGTTGGACAACCATATTCATTTCATGCATAATTTGTCTCCCATGAACCTCAAATTTAGCCCATCTTAGATTTAGCTCATTACAACACTGAAAAACACAATAACCTATATACTGTCCCATTTCTTTGAAGTGCAAACAATAAAACAAAAACCAATTCGCACAACAATGCTTCATTGATCTTGCACTTCAAAAGTTCTCCGACAAAGTACAAACTCAAAATAAACACATCAAATCCTAAAAAAAGAATCCACCAATTAAATCAAAAGATGGTGAGTGCAGGTATGTACAATTTAATTGATGTTGTACGAGATTCTCCAATCACTAGTTGATTTGTTTCTTTTAAGTTTGTTATTCAAAATTATCGAGACTAAGGATATTACTCTTGATTTATTTCGGTTAATAGTTTATCACTATTATTAAAGTTACCTATAAATATAAACCAATTAAATATTTTTCTTTAGTTCTAATGATGAATTGATTTGAATCATTTGATAGCTAAGTTTGCCTATTAGACGTATCTCTTTCCCCACCTGAATTGGCCTTTCCATCTCTTTCATTTCTCCTTAGTTTCTCTCTCTTTTTCTTATTATTGATTTTCCTCCACTTTCAACGAATCTAAACATAACTTTCTTCATGTTTTCGTTCCATATTAGTTGGTTTTGGATATAGATATTTTCTTCATCAATTGGTCATTGAGCTAGATCTCTTCAATATAAATTGGTATTAGAACTTTGCTATAAATATGTATTACCATTGTGCAACTATTCTAGACCAAGTGCCAACGCTATGGTACTTATTTTAGTTACAACACGCATTTCTGATTTGATATACTCATGAAGATATATGGCATCATGCCTATTGAAACTTTAGCCACCATGCTTGCTTATTAGTCGCCACTCCATGCTTGGTATATTTTCTCATTTAATAATGTTGCAATATTTATTAGCTCTAGTATATCGAAATTTGAAAAGAGTAGGGCTTATCAAGTTTATTACATTGATTGGTGTGGCAATTATTATTATTATTATTATTATTATTATTATTATTATTATTATTATTATCATGTCATTCTAATAATGTTGACTGTCAGGAGCAATCCGACTATTGCTGTGATTGTGGTTATCATAAATCCTTAACAATCTTGAAGAGGTTAAACAAATTTTGGTTGTCTGAGAGAATATTTCAACAATTTTAATGAGAATTGAATAGATTTAATCAAAACTATAAGGAAGACAACAAAATAGTCCAAAATCAATTGTCTATTGAGCAATATAGCTTGGATAAGTGCTCTCAATGTCTTGAAGATTTAAATAAGGACTCTGCTTGTGGGAATAGTATAGTGAGTGGAGTAAAATTCTACTAACTAATCTAGATGAATTTAAAGAATCATCTTCTAGAATTTAGTAAAATCTTAAACGTAATTTCTCCTCTTGATCATTCACAGAAATGCAATTCGTGACGCTAAAATTTGTACTAAAATACTTAGTATAGCCTTATACTTCCAAGGTGCATATCCAAATCTCCTTTTGTGGAGATTGATATATGACATGATTCTTCAATGACCTTGCTATTTATTTGTCTTATTTATGCTTGCTTAATTTGAACTCTTTTTTTGTTTTTTGGGGTAAGGTACTATTGTTTTAATTACCTATTATATTGACCAAGATGCTAGTTTTCTTTAGTTTTGAGGATGAATTTATTGACTAATGAGTATGCCTATTTGGTGTTTCTTCTTCCTCGCCTAATTTGGCATCTCTCTCTCTCTCTCTCTCTCTCTCTCTCTCTCTCTCTAGTTTTTTTCCCTAGTTTGTTACTATCTGATTTTCCTTCGGATTTTATGATTATGAACAAACCTTGCTATGCAATTTCATTCTATAAAATCAGTTGCTAACATATGTATCATACACCTAGTAAAAAGCTCCCCAAATTTTTAGTGATAGTGAATGACTGCGTATTGAATTATAGATTCCATGTCAATGCAATTGAGTTATTGACATGTAATGCATGTAGCAGCCACTCTCCTTCTATGCAAAGAAAATATTGGCCTGTGTGGAGTCACGAATACAGATTTGCCGAGTCATGATTCCAATTTTACACCAAAGCTCCTTTATTTAGCATTTGATTAAGCTGACTAGGTTTGACCCCAAAGCGAAAAGTATTATGTTAACTAGTTGCAGTTTTAGTCATAATCAATAAATAAGGTGTATTGGAAGTCCTAAATCTTAAATTTGAAATGTAGTTAAGTCCTAAACCTTCAAATTGGTTTACTCAAGATTTAAATGTTTCTGAAAAAGCGTAATCAAAGGTTTTTCAGTACACATAACTTAGATTGCCTATGTAGCAACCCCAAATTACATTTGTTTGTATTAATTTATGACTTAATTACATCAACCGAAAGGTTTAGGTTTCAATTGTACTTTAGATAAAGGTTTAAGAGTTCATTGCTCAAATTAAAAATTTTATGACTCGATTGCATTTCATAAATACGTTTTAGGACTTGTAAAATGATTTTCCCATCACAATATTTACAATTGACTTTAGGAATCAATGACAAAATGACTCCTAAAACTTATTCTGGTTTGGCATGTTTAAGAACTAAAACTTTTTTTTCCTTTATTAGTAAAACTTGTTTTGGTTTAGCATTGGAGTCTTTCCATAGCCCAAATTAGTTTCAAGAGAACGGAAAGTATATTTGGCATTTTTAATTGAATTTTCCTTTTTTTAACTGTAAAAAATGTGGTGATAATGTGATGATGCCACATTAAAAAAGGTGACAAAAAATATATAAAAAAATACATATAGGAAAGCAAGGCGGATAAGGGGGGTCCTAGGGCTTTACACTGGCTTGGACCGCCACCATCCCGCAGGTCACAACAAGGGTGCTTGGCACCCTTGCCAGGCCACCAACAGTAGCCAAACTTGACTCCTCACCACCATGTGAGTGAGCACAGGGCGGTAATAGGCCATTGCTTGCTCATGGTGAGGGTGGTTAGCCCTTGTAGGCAAGAAGGGAAGTAGTAGTGGCGCTTCCTATGTAGCCTTCCCCCCCGGACTAGCAATTTCCAGTAGGACTTTTTTTATTTCTAGTTTCATATTAGTGCATATTTGTTTATCTAATTTTTAGTATGTTTTTTTTTTTCGTTTTTTCAATGTGGCAATAGTGAGACAGCTCCCTTTGTGCTTGAGGAATCTCAATCACCGTGTCAAAGGCCATGCAGGACTGAAAATATGATAAAAATGCAGAATTTCTCTACAAAAAAGGGACGGATTTAACAAGTCTTGAAATGCATCAATTGTGCAAATTTTAGAACTTAAGCGCTGGACCAACACAAGTTTTAGAACTTGTAGTGTCATTAACCCTTGATCTTACATTGAACAATTTATCATTTTCTAGACTCTAGATTAATTGAAAGTTGTTAATTGAAGCTTAGCCTCTCATTAATAGTTGTACTTCAGCTACAATCTACTCTAATACTTGAAAAAGAAACAAAAACAATATTAAGTTTTTGAAACTTATGAAAAAGTTTTGATATATACATTTCAGTATGTTTATAATAAAGAAGTAGCTTTCAGATGTTTCTTATTTGAGATCAAAGATATGTAAAAAAGAAAATGACAAGTTATCATAAGTCACCCCACAGATCATTACATTGTATTAGCTCAAACCATTAGGATAACAAACTAGATATGCCATTAAAGAAGAATGAGTGCAAACCTTTTCGACAAGTAAAAGCGGTTGTTGTGTTGGAATGCTGCCCTCTAGTTTTCTACGACTTGCATCTCCTAAAATCACCTCCACAGCTTTACAATCTTCAACAATAAACTCTTTCAAGGAGGGCCACTCTGAAATATGCTTCCCTTGATAGAAACTTCTGAGTTTTGGCATGTTGTGTATATGTAGAGTGACAAGTTGAGGAATTACAATTTTATCGATTGCTTCTTTAGGTTTCTCCTCTTCTTTGGCGACAATGTACTCCATCTCTCCACAACCACTTAGACCAAGATATTGGAGTTGTCCTAGACTTTTTGCCATAGACATTGTTAAAAGGTTTCTTAGACGTGGGCACTTCTCAACGGTCAAAGACTCCACACAATGAAGTAGCCTCCTCCACATGAATGAAGGAATCACAGTCATTAGGTTGTGACACTGCTTCACCTTGAGGACTTTTAGACGGTGAAAGGATTCCAAAAGGATTTTATCATTCCATATATCTTTCTGTTGAACTCCCTCGACGTGTAGCTCCTCTAACTTTGGAAATGCAAGCTACAAATGTACATGGATAAATGAAAACTATGCAAAATTGCTTAGGGTCAAAGCACTAAAAACAAAGAAAAATAACACATAAGATAAATCAGGATATGATACCTTCTCATCAAATAGGGGATATAACCCATCACTAGCACAACTCTCTGAACTAAAGCAAATCAAACTCTTAAGGTCATCAAGCTTGAGTTTGGTTAAATGACGGAATTTGAATGTCTCTACGGTTTTCCCTTTTCCTTCTTCCATTGCAATTATGCCCCGTAGATTATTGCAATAGGAAACATCAAGCACTACAAGTTCATGAAGAGTTTTGGCCGTGGCACTTGAGAAGAGATATGACAAACTATGACAATGCCTCACGTTCACTTCCATTAGACTAGGAAATGTCAAGGTTACTTTGCAGTCACTCTTCAAAATGTCTGTCAGCCTTGGTAGATTCAACAACTTCATTTTTTTTAATGGAGAGTGGACCAATGGATGTTTCCTTTTCTCAGAGCTGAGACTTGCCAATTCAAATAATGATTCCAAGGAGGGACACTCGACCACCTCAATTTTACTTAGGCTCTGCAACATATCCATTGAATTTGATGGAAAAACATGTGACAAATTTTCACAAAGTTCAACAGTGAAGGATGCAAGTTTGCAGAAGGACTGTCCAGAGATTTGATTGTGCCATATCCTCTTTAATTGGCACATGGATGAAAACTTCAATTCCTCCAGGCTTGGAAAAAGAACCTGCGTAAAATCATGTTATATGTAGAATTATTGAAATTTTTGGTACAGAATTTTATTATGCCAGAATTCGGGGGCAACTTTGGGAATGACGAGTAGCAAGTTACTTTTTCCACCGCGATCTGCCAAACTTCAGGTACTAAATAATGATCCAATTTCTACTAAATTGCCTCACTAACTAGAACTAGAAGAATGATCAACATAAATATACTATAGATGCTTACCTCTTCATTGAAGAAGCTAGGCAAGGATGAGACAGTGTGGATACACCCAAATGCTTGTTGTACACTAGTATCTGTTGCCATTGACTGTTGCCTTCCTTCGAATGAAGAGAATGTCATCATTTTGGCGCACTGAGATATTGTCAATCTTGCTAGGGATGGACAATGAATACACAACATTCCATAAGAGAATGTCATGAGATTTGGCAATTTTTCAAGAGACAAGGAGGTTAACAGAGGAAACTCTAAAGCGTCGGTGGTTGTAGCTTCCTCCAATTCTTCTTCTTGCACATCAATAATTTCTTCCATCAATTTACAATTCACTATTTCTATTTCTTTTATTTGCCTGAGTGCTTTAGCCATGGAAGAAGAAAAAAGAAACCTCAAGTTATCACAATTTTGCACCTTCAGTGCCCTTAAATTTTGAAAACACAAGTTTTTTCGTGGATTTTTGTTCCATATCCTTCCCAAACTTGGTAAGTCACTTAAGATTAATTCTCTCAATTGCAACAAAATCTCAACTTTCCCATTGGCTGTCAATCCTTCCAGGTCAAATACTTCTCGTATTAACCGACATCTTTCAATGGTTATGGCTTCCAAACTTTGTAGCTTTGTTATCTGCAAGGGGTGAGTAACCCCACATTAACTCATAACAATGCTTTTATCTAGAAATACAATTTGCTATGAAATAACAATAAAGTAAATGAACTCATACAATAGCTTTAGAGATAATGGAAGAAAAAGTGGAGTAGTGATTTTTGAATTTGCCTTATTCTTCTTCAGAATTTATCAACTTTACACTTACGTATCATTTAGCTTTTATTTATTTGGACTTTATTGAATATACAATAATAAGAGTGAATTTATAGTCCCTGAATGATCGGGGTTATTAAATTTATCCATAGATTCTACGCTTTCTACCTAAATTTTCCAAATTCATGGCATAGGCTCAATTGATCAAAAAATCATAGACTATGATTTTATATAATACCTCAAACGAATTATTTTATACTGAATAGTCATGAACTAAATTAACAAACAGAGAAAAACTATACTTTAATTGATTTACAGGTGTAATTTGAGCCTAGCATTTTTTCCAAAGTATTAAAAAAAAAAACATCTCTTATCGAAAGACTGAAAAGTAAAAAGTTATTGTAAATTACGAGAGATATACTATTTTAAACTGAAAATATGTTGTTGCCCCCATGCATAGCACTATAGGATCCATTCTTTTCTAACATAGTATGCGAAATACATGCCACGGTGGTCGAAAGTCAAAAAAAAAAAAAAAAAGTGCTCATCATTGTAAGATCCTTGCTCGGCCATGAGACCATGAACTGACCACAACCGCACCATATGGGCATAAAAGTCAATTTCATTAAAGGATTTAATCTATCTATACCTAAGATGCGCTTCCTCAAGAAAGAGCAAAGTCATTTGGCAAAATTTATTTATGTAGCCAAGAAAATGAATTACTTAATTCAACAAATGATTTTAGTCGAGCATCATGTTTTTGAGGTGTGGCTCACATGAAAATTATCATTTTAAAAATAATTTTAAAAAGGGTTTCCATTTTTTTTTATACTGATAGAACACTTGACGGAATTTTTAAATTGAAGCAATAGTACTCATATGAATGCTAGACATGTTTCTAATTAATACTTTCAAAAACTATATTATTATGAAAACAATAAATTTAAACGTGTGCAGGACACAAAAATTCTACTAGTAATATTAGAAAAGTGGTAAGAATAAAGATTTGTGGTAGATTTGATCAACACTAAAAGTCCATAGATTACAGGAATTAGAAAAAAGAAAAGTTAATTAGTTAATGTAAATTAAATGAAATATTGAATGCCGGAAGCAAAAGCGAAATTTCAAAATGAAAGTAAGATGACTCAACATAGATCATTGAAGGACCCATAGGAATATGGGGCGACGAGGACCTAGATTGGGCCGAACCCTTAGGTTGGGCCTAATTTATTGTGTAGGCCCACCCATAACAAAAAATACGTGCATAAAGATCAAGACCCAGCACGAGCATTATCAATAATAACACAAATAGTCCTTAAAATTTGGCCCACTATGCAATATAGTCTCTAAAATTTAGCTCAATATATAATGTGATCATTCAAATTTGTTCATTTGATAATGGAACTTTGGGTCGAACCACAATTCCACGATGGTCCATTCACCTACCACGACTCTTCACAATCATTTGGGGAAAAAAATTAATCCTCTCAAGTTCTCAACTACTCTAACGCTAATGCACTTATGTTTAAAATTACAAAATTTTAACTAACTGATTTGGACGTTATTTGACGCATAGTCACTATAGTTACTTTTTTTTTTTGTCAGAAATAGTTAAATTCACCTATTGAAATTTCTTTAGTTCTTTCTTTCACTTTAATCAAGCAGATATAATCTACATATGTCCATTCATTATTAAATAAAGGTCATAAAAATTATATAGGTCATGTATACTTCCTTCAACTTATGAATATATCCATAAATATCTGTGTATACATATTCAATATTACCATTGAGCAACGATGAACTTCTACATAATTGAAAAAACCTAATCATCGTACTGTGTTCTTTAACTTTGTTGATAACATAACACAAATTAAGCGAGATGTAATTTCAACTAACGTATAAATGTTTTATTTATTTACATATCACATAGCAATTCCATTTTAAACAATTAAATTATTGTTTGTCTTAATTATTCTGGAGGACAAACTCTCAAAAACAAATTATATACCTGTTGCCCGTCAAAGAAATCAACCGAATGGTCTGCAGTTTTACAGAAATTTGTCATCTCTGGCAAGTTTTGTAATGTCAGCCTACGCAAATTGCATGACTTCACTTGGGGAACATCATCTATTTCATCTCCCTCTTCATCTCCCTCTTCATCTGCCTCGGCATCTGCGACAATTTGCTGCATCAAGTGGCATCTGCTTATTTTAATCTCTTCGAGCTGCAATAATATTCTCGTCATGGACAAAGGAAACAAATGTTTGATTACACCACAGTTGTCCACTTTCACAATCTTTAATTTGCTGAAGGATTCCGGGGCAAGACAGCCGCGACAAATCTTTTCCAAGTTGTTCAGATTCTCGAGAAACAGAGATTCCAATCTTGTAAATGCAGTGCACTGCACATTCTTTGTAAAGTGAACAACATACTGAAATGAGGGGCTATTTTGTACGTGAAGATGCTTCAATTCTTGAAAACCTTCGATGCACAAATCGTGAATGCTATCGTTCCCATCTTGCAGTCCACCCAAATGGAGATCTTGCGCTCTCTGCAAACATTTCTGCACCCACTCTTCAAGAAGAAGATAGCTTGAATCCAGCTTGAGCTCTAAAGTTCTAGATTCTTTGTGCATGCACAAGCAATCCCAAACTTCCCCAATCTGGATTTTATGCATGTTCAATTTCCCAAATGGCAGGTCTCTTAAGAGATTGACAGAATGAGGAATGGCAATAGATAGAGTGCTCAAATTTTTAATGCTCTTCAACTCAAACAGGCTAGCATTGCTTTGGGGTGCTTCATCCTCGGCCTCCCACTGATCAAAACTATCTTCCATATAGAGTTCTTCTAAATTAACCAAGCTTCCAAGCACGCCAGGTTCGATAACTTTGAGCTCAGAGCAACTTCTCAAGTCCAAAAATCTCAATCCTGTTAGTCCACCTATTTCTTTGGGCAGCCGAGTGATTGTAGACTCTATGAAACTTAGGAACTGCAATCCTTTCAGCTTTCCAAGAATAGTCACATCCTGCAGATGGCAGTCATCAAGACATAGCGACTTGAGGTTTTCAAGGAACTCAATCGACGAAGGTAGAGAGGTCAAAGATAAGCCAGTAATGTCCAAGACTTGGAGCTTCTCCATAGATTCGAAAAATGAATTGGGAATCTTGAGAGATGGGTTGTATTCGCATAAAAAAAGAATTCTCAAGCTTGGGCAATCCAAATTTTCCGGAATCTCATTAATGCCAACAAAATTGAAGGATATTGCGGTGCATTTTTTGAGCTCATCCGATGACCATTTTTTAAACCCATAATCCTTCTTCCCAACCAAGGGGTACCAATCCGTAGAAGAAATAGAGATGGCCACATCTACAAATTTGTCATGCATTCTGAACACTTCCATGTCATCACTATCTAGTAACAAAGAAGAGTCCTGCAGGTTGCGTAAATCAACAATCAACGTATCTCTAGCATTTTCAATGGTTGTGCTGCAATTCTTAAATAAATCCAAACCCATGCAATAGACAAGGGTATCCCTCAAGAAACTTCTCCCAGAGTCAAGAGCACAAACTAAAAACAATGATTTGATCCTCTCTTCTTTTAAGTCATTGTAATTTAGTTCCACAATTGATTTTACATCTGACCAATCTATATGGGCCAAAGCCTTCCTCCATTCAACGAACTCTCCATGTTTCAACCTTTTTGCCAATGGAACAATCAAAAGTGGCAAGCCTCCACAATTCTTGACCACTCCATCTACCAAGGGTTTAATCTCAGGATCGTTAACTCTGTGCCCCACTTTCCTTTCAAAAAGTCTTCGTGCTTCTCCATACTCTAACTC
The DNA here is from genome assembly GCA_016097595.1 of Eucalyptus pumila. Lineage (NCBI taxonomy): Eukaryota > Viridiplantae > Streptophyta > Magnoliopsida > Myrtales > Myrtaceae > Eucalyptus > Eucalyptus pumila. Next base: position 24,361,207 of record CM027847.1, read on the forward strand.
TTTGAGTCGGAATTCTTGGTCAGAGCACATGTCAATGAGCAAAACCTGCCGATATCTGGACGTTAATAATAGTTTGCAACCTCTTACTCTGTTATCTTCTCCACAAGGGATTCCAACTTCCTTCAAATCTAACCTCTCCCATAAATTATCTAAAATTATGAGAATGCTTTTCTTAGACTCACTCTCTAACTTTTTACACAAACGGTCTGCTCTTCCACGAGTAGGTTCATCATTCGTTAGCTTTAGGCCTAGGGCATAAGCAATTTCTCCTTGTATTTTTTTTAGATCAGGATTGCGTGATACATTTGCCATGGCAACCACATCGAATAGCTTTTCTTCCTTTACTCGGCTTTCGATGTTCTCCAAAAGCTTGGACTTGCCAACCCCACCCGGTCCATACAGCCCAACCACACTTATATTGTCATTAGCTATGGCCTTAATTACATCCTTTGAGATTGAAGCCCTCGACTCCAGGATATCTTCATTATTGTAGATAGATCTAGCAGCAAAAGTGGTAGCAGCAACAATTCCTGTCAGAGTATTCTCATGGTAGACCTTCTGGAAGGTGCGATCTGTGCTTGTCTTGTGTAGTCCCTGAATGACTTTAGTCATCTTCTTCACCTTCCTGCCAATTGGATGGCGCGCCATGGGGTTGGGAAGCCACCCACGGAAGCAAGCATTTTTTGCACTTTCACCTTGTTTTAACAAGTTTTGTGCTTCCTTAGCCTTATTCTCCACGCTATCCAACCATTTCTCAATATCAATGTGTATAGATTTTCCGTCATACATAGCTTCATCGACAGAGCTCTGCACCCTTTTCCTCGCATTCTCTAGCTTCTCAACTTCATATTCGAGATCTTGGACGTAGCTCTTGTAGCACAACACATATCCAAATTGGCATCCAATGGGAACAAATAGGTACTCACCTAGTTTCGACACAAGATTTGATGCAACAGCGGTAGCAAATCCCGCCATAATTTCTTCTTTAATGTCTAGAAATTCCTTTTCCCCCCACTTTTGTTTCTTTTGTCATTGCCTCCTATGATTAATTTGCTTAAACAAATCTGTGCAAAGGAAAGAGAACAGAACAGAACTAATCACTTGCGATGTCTGAAAAGAAAGGAAGGGCAAAGTGATAAAAGAATGTGAACAACGAAACAAAACCAAAGACGAGAGAGAGAGAGAGAGAGAGAGAGAGAGAGAGAGAGAGAGAACAGTGGTGCATGCGAAAAGAAAAAAGAAAAACGTACAGTTACTGCACTCGGTGCACCCAAGCGAGCAACATGGTCCACGTGGACAATTTGCAAATGATCGCACGTGGATAAGCAGCACGTTATTGGTCTAACACGCACAATAGAAGGCTAATTCTTTCCTTTTCTATCTCTGTTGTCCCAGTTTTCTTTACTATATGATTCTTGAAAATAAGGATGACTCTCCATTACATTTCCACGCTCTCAAAGTGTTTCCGAGAGAAAGTTCAGGTGTGTTCCAATTTAAATCCAAAGCATGAGGAGGAACATTACATGCTTATTATTATCGATGCTTTTAAGTATTGACAGTTAGAATTGTTCAGAACTGTTTCTCATTATTTTAAAGCTTAAAAACATTTCTTTCATTTTCAGGATTTTGCAGGAAAGCAAGTAGTACTTTTTAAACAAATAGTGAACTAATAACATTTGACAGCTCGTACATATTCGGATGTTTCTACCATCCACCGTCTGGACCTGAATATAAAAATAGCGGGTGCTCCCGACCCTCACCACTTCTCTGAGTGGGCCCACTTTTCAAATATTGGGTGTTCCGGGACCTCGCCACGTGTCTGGGTGAGCTCATTTTTCAGATTTCTCTCCCATCTGCTTATTGCACGTCTAATTTCGAAACCCCATTAACGGCGTGCAACGATTTTTTCATGTTTCAATGCAGTTGGGAGACCATTTGCGGGTCTCAAGAGCCGCCGAAGATGAAGAAGTCGGAGGCCTTCGCCACCCGTTCCCGGCCCCACCAACCGGCAGCCGAGCCCGGCAATGGGCTGTTCTCGAGATCCAGGTCCGGACGAGCGGCTCGCGAGCGACGCCAACGCTCGTCCGTGGCCGTCGTCGGCGTCCTTCGGCCAGATCTGGTCGGAGTAGGTGGTGGAGCTGCCGAAGGAGTCGCGGGAGGAGGTGGTGGCGGAGTGGGAGGTGGAGGAAGAGGGGAGAAGGGTGCGGACCATGGAAAGGCGGGGGGTGGAGGGGGAGGAGCAGGCCCTTGTAGAAGAGCTCATAGGTGACGCAGAGGGTGGAGGAGGAGCCGGGGGGGAAGAGAGATGGTGAACTCGAAGTCGGTGGAGGAGGAGGACGAGAAGGAGTGGGAAGGGGACGAGGGGGAGGGTGTGGGAATGGGTGATTCAGCAGGGTTTTGTCTATTCTCTTCCCCACGGCTGATGCTCGATGAAGACGATGAGCTTGGGTTGGTGAAAGAGTTTCAGAGAGAGATGGAAAAGTGGCTGACGTGGAGGTTCGGGATCACTTAATATTTTCAATGTGAAGGATTACATTTAATTCTAAGCGCACTGCATATACCATGTCCCCTATAAATTAAAAAGAGAATCTTTTTGAACTGGCTACCTTTTAATGTGGAAAATTCTAAATTAAACGAGAACATTGCATCAAATAAAATGTTTTATATTTTATTTTATATTAGAAAAAAGGTGGGGCTATTTCTACATCTTCTTTAGCTTGACATACACATTATATTATCAATGACCAAAATATCAATTTATAATTAAAAAAAAAAGGTCAATCACCAATTCATCCGCTTGTTTCTCTCTCATTTTTTCTCTTGGCCTTTCATGTTATTATTAATTGACTAAAATATTCTTCTATGAGAGAAAATCAATCAACGGTTAAGGCTCGCATGATAACCTTCCCCAGCCCCAAGAATTTCTATTCTTCTCTTCCCCGAACAAAAAAAGAATAAACCCGCTTGATAACGTGAGTTAATTTTTTGTTCCTGAACAAAAAGTTAGCCCGGAATGGTTTTGGAATAGAAATGAGAAGTAAAAAAAAGTTGCTTCTTGTTCCCCGGAACAAGTTTAAGAAATAAGTGAATTTTTTTCTTTTTATTCTTCTCTTGCTAACCGCCATTGACCACCGTTGACCACCACCCGCCGCCGCCCGCCCGCTGGCCGACATCGCCGCCGGCCGACCGCTGCCGTCGCCGGTTGATGCTGGCGGCTCCGGCCGACCGCGCCATCGCCCCGGGTTGACGCCGCCGCCGCGGCCGCCGGAGGCCGATCGATGTCGCGCCGCCCGGGCCGTCGGCCGCCACCGATCGCTAGAGGCCGACTAACTGTCGCCCGCCGGCCGCGCTGGACGCGCCGGATGCCGCCACCGCGGTCACCGAAGGCCGACCGACCGCCGCCATCACGGCCGCCGGCCGCAGAGGCCGACCGACCGTTCGCCGCCGGCCACCGCGCACACCGAATGACGCCGGAAGCCGCCCGACGCCGCGGGTCGCCGCTACCGACCGCCGCCGCCACCGCCGGTCGCCAAAGGCCGACCGACCGCTGCCGCTGCCGTCGGTCGTCACCGGTCGCCGTCGGACACCGCCACCATCGGTCGTCACCGATCGTCGCCGGACACCGCCACAGCCGACGGCGCTGGGCTGGCTGACGGCGGCGGCGGCGATGGGCGGCGGCGGCGATCGGCGGCGACTGGTGGGTAGCATCGGCTAGGGTGACGTGCGGCGGCGGCGGCAACGTCCGGCGGTGGCGGCAGTCTACCGGAAAAAATAAAAAACAAATAAATATAAAAAATAAATTATTTTTTACCAAACGCATTTCTATTATTTTTCTATTTCTAGAGTAAAAAATTTTTGTAGTTACCAAACAGGTTTTTTTACATAAAAATTGTTCCCCATAATAGAAATAGAAAAGAACTATAAAAAAAATTGTTCCCAGCCAAAAAATGTTGTCATGCGCACCCTAATTAACCGTACTTTTTGTTTCTCACTATCAACATTTCTCCTTTCGGAGAGGTCCTCCCTCTTGATTTCCTTGTACCTGCCTAGTTTGACTAGGATACCAGCATCACGAGGATCAGAGGGGAGCCCCCGAGGGATTGCCCTTGTTCAGGGATCCCTGTGGCCGGGGTTACTCCATGGGCTTTTTATTTTATCGAGGTGGTTTCCATCCACCTCTACCCACTGTTTAACGCCCTATGGTCTGGGCGGAGCCTTTTAAGGACCTGCTCAGGTCCATATCCATCTTAATAGTAATAGGACGGCTTGAGGTAATTTTTACAATGTTCAAAAACTCTCTCTCTCTCTCTCTCTCTCTCTCTCTCTCTCTCTCTCTCTCTCTCTCTCTCTCTCTCTCTCTCTCATGCAACTTAGATACTCATGTTCCATTTTCATCAACGAATAACTTGCAATTAAGAAACTGATTAGTTGAGAAATGTACAATATTAGGGGAAAATGATGAGGACAAAATTCATCATATAATTCTGTCCAACTTATTCAGATAGATAATTGCAAATGACCATCGGAGGAAGATAAAGCAAAACAACAGCAACAAAAAATCACAATTTATCGACATGTGTCTTGCTATAAAAAAATTGGTTGGTTGAGAAATATCATAAGGAAATGACAAAGAGAAACATATATCACCAAATATCTCGATCCCCTGAAAATATGTTTCGACCGCAGTCTAGATGGAGTCGGTCATTTCCGACTAGTCAATAGTGATCATCTTAATGTTCTCTTCCTTTCTTCATTCTCACGGAAAGAGACGACACTTCTTTTTCTTTTTTCATGTTTTTAATTGACCATGCTAATGCGACTTGGAAAAAACAAGTTGTTAACATAGAGGGCTGGGTTTCAATGGCCTCGGTGGGTTGGAATGCCATTTAAAGTTCTCACATATCTAGTGGGCCAACTCTAGAAAAAAGCATGCATTTACATAAAAGAAAGCAAGTATTTTTTCTTGACAAACGAACATCGCCACTATCATCTTTTCCAACTAACCTACGTGGCAAATGGCGCTCATGTGGTAAGCTGACTTGACGATTTGTTATTATTGTAGAAGGCAAAAAGATGATGATTTTGAACTTAAAACGAAATGATTTTTATCGAAGAGAAACGAAAAGAAAAGGAGTAACAGAATCTTGAAGCAAAACCAAATGTCACAGTTTCCTTCTCTTTCGTCTTTTCGAGTTGCAGAAAGATGCAAACACAAAAGCAAAATATAGCGAACAAGAGTAATGATTGAAGGGAAAAAACCGTTATAAATTGGACGTTATACCTACGAGAGAGAGCATTAGTCAAACAGTTTCAGAAGATGTGGAAGATTTTCCCTCGATGCGCTGTCGATTTAAATATACAAGGAGAGGGTTAGGGTGGGCGATTCAAGAGGAGCCAGCGCGAGCTTGCCTTTGTTGTCGTAGGAGTCATTACCGAGGCTGAGAGATTGATTGAGGCAAGACTTGCAAGCAGTCTCGAGGGTGATAATTAGTGTCACTTGTGTGATTTCTATAATCGAATATCACTAACATGATAGTCCAATCAACGTTCACCATTTTACATAACAAGATTAACATTGACATGAATAATTTTTATAATTTTATTTATAATTTTCGAGTTTCCATTTTCGTTTCCTTTTCTTTTCTTTTTTTTTTCTTTTTCCGATGGAAATTCGATAAAGGAAATAAATGAAAATAAATAAATAAAATCTATAAAAATCGTTTATGTTTGTGATTTTCATTTTCAGTGACAATTGACTAGATGGACTACATTGAAAAATCAAAGATTTATAACTAAATTGATAAAATTAAAAGATTTAAAACTTAATTAACAATCATATAAAGTTTCAAAAACTTTTTTAACAAATTTTCTTTTTCTCATTTTTAGCGATAAAAAACGACCGATCCTGCTTACATGCAAGCGGTGTTTATCCCATTCGTTGCCACGTAGGTTTATTTGGATAGAAAAGATAACAGGGGACATCTCCATCTCTATATTAAGAGTAAGTGCTTTTTTAGAAGACAAATGAAAAGGGGATCATTTTTGTCCCCTTTAATATTATACAAAATTTTATCCATTCGGAATTTTCATCTAGGAAACCTCGTCCTAGATAAAGAAAATGATAATTTTGATTTGTCCTTATCTAATATTTTTGTTATAAAAATCATGGAGTACCTAAATTTTTAAAGTCAACTAATCCACATGAATAAATGTAAATTGGGACTTATCAAATACTTCTTGAAAGCATTTGTTGGAAGAGATAAGGAAAACTCGTGTTCTTGGTTCCTAAAAGATGAACAAACATGTAGCGTAATACATGGGGGGTTGAATGTGGAAATCAACTTAATTTTTTTAAACACTTTAAAAGTATTCTGCAATACTAGTTTTCATTAGGTTGGAGAAACGTTCCATCATGAAAGGAGTTATGAAGCGTGCCCAAGGAAAAATGTCACAATTTGTTTGCAGTTGGAACTCGTAGGCGTGAGGAAACTTTCGAACCGAGTAATGCTATGGTCAACCTTCAGCAATCGAAAGAAGTATGCTTTCAAATTGGTCTTCTGCTAAGAGACGTTGTCTAATATTTGGTCTTTCACTAAATGACGCTGTACTCGGCACTTAGGTCTTTGGCAAAAAAGGAATCGATACGTACATTAGAGACAAGGTATTCATATAGGAAATTATGGGGTGGTGTGGTCCCGTGAGCTAAGACGTTATCCGCAAACCCATCCCATTTAATAAGGACACTTTTTTTTTTTTTTATTAATGAGCAATAATTTACATTAGCTCTCCATAGGATGCCCCTTTCTCACTTAAACATGTGTGGGAAAAGACTAATATTTTACTATTAATTACTTCATCGCCATATATATTTTCTCAGACTAAAATGAATTTATTTATTAATTAGTCTATGTATAAAAATACATAGCTAGTCTGATGGCTCATAGTTACGAATCTCTCTCTCTCTCTGGACACTTCCAAATCAGTAATCCATTTGTGGATCCTCTCACATAGTATAAAAGACTAAGCGGGTTAGAGCAACGATGTCCAAATCCCTGTGGAGATAACTTTCATTTACCCTTGCACTTTACTTTGGCATCATCGGATGAAGCTTTAGTAAATTAAGAGTGAGCTCATCCGGTAAAGAAATTTTTGTGTATAGATGTGAGAACCAAAGTTGAGGTCCCTTAAGTAAAGATTCTCGCCTATCCACCTTTTAAAGTCAACCATTCCGGTGGTCAAAGGTAAATGTTTCGAGAACTGCTCTAGAGTGAGGATTGGTATGCGATTCCACCATGTCCAAACAAACCAACAGTTCATACTGATGGGTTTTGGATAGAATGAATGTATTAAGAAAAAGAAGCAACATGTGTGACGATTATTTTTAAAAGGTAATGTGAATTTATATGCTTTAAAGGATGTAAAGTGTCCTGCGATTAGTAAAACTCAAATGTTTTTCATTTGATCAATTATAATAAACTAGAGAATGAAGGTGTGGCTTTTCTAGAGAAGTAATATAGAGATAAAATTTACTATAATGGGATTTGTGTTTTAGAATAAGTTACCTTGAAATAGATCAAGTCATGTCTGAGTCTCAAAAGGCAATACGATCGGAGGATTAGCTTCACGCCTCAACCTGTAGTCATCAAAGTAACTATCTCAGAACAAGAAGGAGCATGTCGGTGATTTCTTAGGATTTGCATGGTGTTTCTTACTAATGCGGTTTCTCCTCTTCAAGCACAAGCCAAACAAAGCTTTACTTCTTCTCTTGCCCCGAAGGATGAAAAAGTAATATGTGAATTTGTACTGCACAACAAGTAAAACTCAAATATTTTTCATACCATCAATTATAATAAAACTAAAGAATGAAGGTGGGGCTTTTATGGAGGAGCAATGTATAGATGAAATTTACTATAATGAGTTTTGTGTTTCAGAATAAGTTACCTTGAAACAGATCAAGTCATGTCCAAATCTTGAAATGCAATACGGTCAGGCGATTAGCTTCACACCTTAACCTGTAGTCATCAAAGCAAATATCTCAGAACAAGAAGTGTATCGGTGATTTCTCAAGATCAGTGTGGTGTTTCTTACCAATGCAGTTTCTCCTCTTCAAGCACAAGCCAAACAAAGCTTTACTTATTCTCTTGCCCCCAAAAGATGAAAAAGTAATTTGTGAATCTTAATGCTTTAGACGATGTAGAGTGTCACACGAACAAATAAAACTCAAATGTTTTCCATCCTGCCAAATTTTAATAAACAAGAAAATGAAGGTGGGCTTTTCTAGAGGAGCAATGTAGAGATGAAATTTACTATATTGAGTATTGCATTTCAAAATAAATTTTATTGAAACAGATCAAGTCGTATCCGAATCTCAAAAAGAAATATAGTTGGAGGATTACCTTCATGCCTCAATCTAGAGTCAGCAAAGTAAATAACTCAAAACAAAAAGGAGCGTCTCGGTGATTTTCTTACCGGCGTGATTTCTCCACTTCAAGCACAAGCCCTCGCCTCCTAAAGTAAGCTCGAATTCTTCTCCTGCCCCGAAGGTTGAACCAGAAACGCTTGGTATATACGAAATCTTGTGATGGTTGCTTTTTCCAAAATGAGGCAAATTTACTTCTTTAACCCTTACCTTTTTGACCAAGACTTCAAAAACAATCCCTTCCTCTTAATTAGTTACGACTTCTCGAATGAATCTTGATATCTTTGTAGCAGCCCGAAGCCGGTTTCGGTGTTGGGTCGAGCGCGCGTTTGAGTTGGGCATGCTTTGTTTGTCGGTGGTTTGAGTGAATGCATGCATCTTTTGGTTGGCGCTTTCTTTGTTATTGGCCACGCATATAGGGGATAAGCGAAATTCAATGTCCCGTGCTGAATGCGATGTACTTGAGCTTATTGCTTCATTTTGTGCTGATGGAAGACAAGATTGGTTGTGTCGTAGAGGGAGGCGGAGTGGTCGATGGGAATGGCAAATCAATGAAGCTGACAAGAAGACTAGGAAGAAAAAAGGCGCTACCGGTCAAACTTTTGAGCTCCAATTGCATGTTTAATCCGAACCACCGAGATATTGTATGTTTATTGCTCTTCAAGATCCAAGCCGAGGGTTTTTCAGTGACTTGGGAGGCCAGTCTGTTTTCAGGAACGGGAGGAACGGTTTAAGTTCAAAAGTCAAACAATAATCAAGTGGCCTTCTTGCAAATTTTGAGAGGTTACAGGATACTATAGTGCTGAAGTTTCGTGGAGTTGCGTAGCAGTGCCGTGTTAGTTGTGACTCCAACAGCCTAAAGAAAAACAAGCGACCCTAAGCGCTAAAACTAGACATAATCAAAGCATCAATATTGTTGTGCGAATAGTTTTTAATACTAAGTTTTATAGGGTTCAAGTTAGTAATTTCTTACAACCCCCGTTTCCATAGAGATGAGCATGCTGTTCGGCTAAAGTTCTTTCAATGTGCAGCCATATTTAGTGAATGTTGTGATACCTCCCGCTGCAGATTTCAAAACAGGAATTCTCGAACACCATCCAAGGCGATATGTTGCTCTAAGATTGATGTATTTTGACAAAGGTACAGATTGTAGCCATTGTACTGTTTGTCATACAATGCAACTCTGCATCATAAAACGATTTTAACTGTATATATTGTCTTTCCCTTTGTCTTGATTTTGTCTCTGTTCTTAAGAGGCAGCATGGAATATAAAATACTTAGGAGATTGTGAAAGTTTAGCTGTTATTAATAATTTGAGGATATTTCTGCTATGGAAGCATTCATTTCCTAAAAAAATTGAAATGCTAGGGTGTCACTGCAGAAATCTCTTTAGTTGCAGAATCTGTCACAAGTAAATGTAGTGGATGGGATTCGTGATATATGTGACTAATTTTCTGTTACACCACATGGCAAGTCTGACTAATTTCCTAGACATATGAAATCCTGAATGTGTTGTGCCTTTAGCCATTGAATGTACTGTGGCTTTTCTTTCTTTGGCACAATGAAATCGCTTCACTTTTGCTTTATTTGACAGGTTTTATGGTTTTGCCCTCTGAAGCACAATTGATCCAACTGTCGAGGTCCGGTCCTACATTCCATCTTCCCCCAAAATTTTCATTCATTTCAGCATTGGGCCTAATGGAAACTATGTGCTATAAAAGAGGGTCCTACTTCTTCATAAGATTTAAATTTATGTTTTCAGTAAGGACACCTATCTTTCGGTACACCAGTAGATCAGTTTGTACCATGCAAGCAGAGTCACCGAGTTTCTGCTTATTATCAAAGATACATGGAAGAGTTCTTTAATATTGTGCAATGCGAATGTTTAAATCATGGATGCTATCGATTTAAAATCAGCAGATGTTCCATTTTGGCATTTTTGACATTCTTGGCAGACACCTAATTCATTTCGATCCGAATCCCATCATACTTATTTTGGCGTCATGCAGTCTGAAATTTTTAAAGCTCTTGAGAAGACTAAGCTTTTAGTTGGTGACAAGAAAAAGTCACAGTACTCAAGATGTGGCAGAACAGACAAAGGAGTTTCATCTTTTGGACAAGTAAGTTCAAAAACTGCTACTCCGCTTCTAAGTTTCTTGATGGATCGGTAGATTGTTATTTTGTTCACAGACGCTAGATTGGGTTTTATCTTTGGCTCACTATTCCGTGCAATCACCATTTCCTTGCAGAGAGAATGTGGGTCTTTGTTTCAACCTTGCATTAAATGTTGAGCATTTTCTTGCAAAACACGTGTCAACTTATATTTAGTGGACGAGCACAATCTCAGTTGTATTTTGCAATTTTTGATTATTTCTTAAACTTGAAAAATAGATGACAAGGCTACTCAGAAACATGTTTAAGGGCTTCTGGAAAAAGATGGTTAACTGTTGCATGTGTACTACTTAGTACTTTTAACTACTAAAATGCAATTGTGGAAGTATGGGCACAAGGGGCAATTATCAGAGTTTTTCCTTATAACAACCATATATTTCATCCTCGTGATAGATGTGATTACTGTGAATATTCATGATGATGTTCCTTTCGGGAGAGCTTTTGTTGATTATAATCTTACCGTATAAGAATCGGTTAGGAGCAATATGTGAAGCTTGATTTTCTCAAGGAATTTGAGATTGGGTGTTAATTAGATCATAGAATATTGTAATTGGAGTGCAAGTTCTGAAGTGAATTTTTGTTAGAGAAGCAATGAGGTGAATTGGAGATGAGAAAGTACCAAAGAGCGAGAGTTCTGATAGCTGGGAGTCTCTTTACAAGATGATTGAAATGTTGATAGAGATACCACCACAAGATAAAAGAAGGTTTTATGACGTGGACAAGTGTCTAGTATCAATTGTCATTTTACCTAGATAATTATGTTTGCAGTAGGCTCTTTTTTATGATTCATGTTGTTGTTCTATTATCTCCTGTTTGCTTCTTTTCTTAGGTGCATCAAGTGACTAGGCTATGGTTTGCTTTCTGATGCAGGTCATTTCCCTGTTTCTACGATCAAACCTGCGACCTAAGAACACAGATGATGCAAACAATTGGGGACTTTCTATAGATAGAGATGGTATGTTGTTTGAGTGACTGATCTTTAATTGTTTTGAGCTCTATTTTATTGCTATGAGTCTTTAAATTGCTTTCGAATGATGAAGTTTGAACTTCACTGGAAATTTGTGACTCAATTCAATTGCTACAGACCCATTAAAAGAGAAAAGATTAATTGTTAAAAATCGGTGTATTTTGTGCAAGGCTGATGTCCAAGCTGGAAATAAACTGTTGGTACGGTAATAAAGCATCCGTTAAATATACATATTCCTAAACATACGTGTACACATCACACTGCTTTCCTAATCAAAAGTGGCTTTTTTCAGACTAAGTGGTTAGCATTTCCAAGTTAGCAGGGTATTCTGGAAAGTGCATATATGTTGGGATTATGCAGTCATTACAGATTCTTACTTTATTTGATTTGCTGCAACAAATTATTTATGATGAAAAATTATCATGTTTAATACGATGCTTACTTTCATTTATATGTCAGTCTTACACGCGGAAATTGATTATGTGAGAGTGTTGAATCAAGTCTTACCCAAAGATATCCGAGTAACTGGCTGGTGTCCTGTTCCAATTGATTTTAGTGCAAGGTTGTTTTCCTTCTCATGGTGTACTTTATTTTGATTTGATTTGATGGGATTCTGTTGATGAAATGCGTTAGAGATGCCTCCAATTTGTTGATTTTATAATGTTAATGATTGCGGAAATGTAGGTGGGTTTGCCTTTTTCACATGATTCTGTCTTCCTCAATATCTGCAGGTTTAGCTGTATGAGCAGGGAGTACAAATATTTCTTTTGGAGAGATAATTTGGATATTAGGGTAACTCTTCATTTTATAGTTTATGACTATTTCATTTCATAAACTACTTTATGCTGATTTTGAACCAAAAATTTGATATTATGACTATTTCATTTCATTTGATAGAAGTCCTTTCTCTGTTTTTATGCTAGGCAATGGAGAGTGCAGGCCAAAAGTTTGTGGGGGATCATGCTTTCAGAAATTTTTGTAAGATGGATGCATTTAATGTCCACAACTACAAGCGTCATATAACATCCTTTGAACTCTCATCTTGTGATAAGAGGTTGGTTCTGGTAGATGTTTTTTTTGAGATCTATATAAGTTAAGAAAAGATGCAAAGATGCATCTATATTTTTTGTTGGTATGATGAAAGAGAAATCAAAAGGCAAAAAAAGGGCCTTTTCATTTTGGCCAGTTTCTCTCATGTACAAGTTATTATTAATAAGACCAATCTAGTTTGCAGTGTCTTTTCTGATTTTAATGAACTTCCTTTTATGCAGGTTGGAAAGTAATGAACTGTGGTGTTTCAAAATTAAGGGCAGTGCATTTTTGTGGCACCAAGTTCGTTGCATGGTTGCTGTGATGTTTATGGTTGGCCAAGGTCTTGAATCTCCTGATGTACGTAATATAAGATACTTTGCCATTCTCTGTCTTGGTTACCATAAATTGAACGTAGGAAATGGGTGAGAGATAGTTTGTTTGACATCTATTAGTTAATGCAACAAAATGCACGGGGCTACCAATATTGGACAAGACATTATGGAGAAAAGGCTTTATATGAGATGACACCTGTGCCATCTGCATAACCATATGGTGACACAAACTAATCCTTTTTAGTGAGTCAGTTGTTTGGCATGTGGAAAATAAAGATGTAATGTTCAAATGCTTTGCTAACACTAATTGGCATGAGCAAGAAACATGCTATTAAAAATTGAAGGCTCTGGAAAAAAGGAATGCAAAATGCATCAGAGAAAAATTCTCAATGTTCTGATGGATTCAATAGTCCGATGGTCAAGCTGCTCTCGGAATTGGTGCTAGTAAAGAGAGAGAGCAAATTATTGCTGCTTCTAAGAGCAGAAATGATGATGGCAAGCAAATTATTGCTACTTTTAAGAGACATGGATCGAAGAAGAAAGCTGAATACCCGAAATAGGTAATTCACAATTAAGAAAGAGAACAATTGTAAACAAGGGTTCACGGTCTGTCATGGAAGAAAAATGGAGCAAAAGAAGGTTCAAATGGTCCAAATAAAAAAGTTGCAGATACTTTTACATTGGCCTTTTCATTACTGACATATTACGCAGAGACATATATAAGATACTTTTATTGGAGGCTAGATGATATATTTGAAATTGATTTTGTGGTGCGTAAGCCGGGAGAGTTGAAAAGCCCACCGTAAAGCCAAAGAAAAGAGACCGTCATGTGAATGATACACCAAAGGTGGCATAAGCGGCACGCCATAGTGAATTTCAAAGCAGTAAATCTACTTATGACCAACTTTGTTATTTGATTCTGGTGATCGATCTTAGAATCCATCTTTAATTCATTTGACCCTTTTCTGCTTTTCAAGTTGATCTAGCTGGGGTCGCCGTGTTAGAGGTAATGATGCAAGTTCATTGTTTTATGTTTATGTATGTATTGTAGACATCCTTAATTCTGTTAGTTTACTTGTTCCGTAGAAGCAGGACAGACATCGACATAGTACTTTCCCGGCGAAATCAACTTAGATGCAATGGAGATGTATTGACTTATGGATGACAGACAAGCCGATAGAAGCATTGACAGTGATATCAAACCGCATAATCTGAATGTTTTTCAGTGGTTATTCTCTCATCAGCTGGAATTTTAATGGTAAAGCTGGAGGAAGAGCTCAAAACTGTAAAACTTGGTTGACAACATTTCATCTTTTCTTCATTAAGATTGAAAGACATGATTTGGAGCAGATTTGTCAATGTAGACCTGCTGTGTATAAAGATTACTTACTGTGTTTAGTTCAAATGTTTTTACCTTGTTCCTTTTCAAGTGCTGAACGTATTCTCCTCTGTTTTTATCCTCTAATTTTGAAGGAGGAGCCCCATATCCATTGCAGCAGCTGCCTCTCGATAAGAAGAAGTCTCCCCAAGGTTTTTAGTTTCTCCAATCCTATTCAATTTGAACAACTAAAGACATTGGTGCATATGAATGGCATTTGAAACAGCGCATGCATATAAATAACCGAATGTTTGTGCAGATATATCACTTGCTACTAGAGTCACCGAGGGGATGATTAGGAACTCCTCCAAGGATTTGTATCCTCACATTTCAAAGATAAATACCAAGCTTCGTATGGCAAAGAAGAGGATCTAAGAATTTCCCGCATCTTGAGTGTGTAGATATACAAACAAAATCAACATTAGTTAACTTTCAATTAGCTTTGGAAATCAGTAATAATCTTGAATTTTTAATTCTTGTTGTAAAGAATATGGTGGTTCTTAATTCTCACTCTTTGTATTGTTGGAAGATATCTTGAAAACTTTGTTGTTCAAACATTGAAATGCTGTGTTCGAGTTCTTTTTGGCCCGACTACGTATCACCAGTGTCATACAAAATGCAATCGCTTCAATTTCGCAAAATAATGTGGGCAAGAAGATTCAACTCTGACGAGATGTTGGTTTAATAAGTTATAAGTCCGTTCACTTTGGTCCTTTAAGCTCTAAACCATGTGTTAAATCTCATTAGTAGTCTCCATAACCGTTCCTTCCTTGATTGGTCATCATAGTAAAACTCAATTTCACCAGGTATGTTTTTGTGCTTGAAGAGATAAGACTCTACATGTTGCAGTCTTAGAGTCTTGATTTCAATTAATATGAATCTATAAGAAATGATGCACTAATCAGTAAACTATATGCGCGTTTCCCCTTTGTCCGCTTGAAAGCTTGGCTAAGTTTTAACAATGGCTTTTCATGGTTGTTAGTATTGCTCATTATGCAAAAAATTCATCACACTACAACCAGAAAATGAACCTTTATTGACATAGAAAATTTGTGATGTTTTCGACGATATAATATATATGATACAAGCTTTTAGTCTCATATAGAAGAAACCTTCTAAAAGCTTGGGGAGAGAGAACAAGGCAAGAGAAGAAAAGAAAGGTAAATGCACCAGCTGATTTGATCTCGATGATATATCGCATGCAGCCACTGCCAAAGAACCCTCACTCAAGTTAAACGCCCGCGCTAACTCATCTTTATGTTAATCTAGCACTCGCAACATTTGAGTAAGACGAATGTACATCAACTAACTCTATAATATCATTTTCTATAACAAAAGTTTTACACGAGGTGTCCTAATTTGGCTAATCGTCCCTATCTTTGCGATTTCATTGCTCACCGTCACTGTCAAAGTTTACAAGAAAAGAATTTATGCCGCCATCTGCAAAGTCTACAAGAAAAGAATTTATGCCGCCATCTGCAAAAGCACCCTAACGCTTTCCAAATCCCATTAAAGAATTCGAGATTGTTTGATGGGCCTGAATTCCATAATACAGGAAAACACCACCTTTTAAGTTAAGACTCATCCATTAACAACCTTCTAAGGACACTCGTGGATAGTATATGCCAATCCAAGGTGCCCAGCGCATACCGACTTTATGAAGGTTTACCATCGATCCTTTCTATCTTGCCATTGGTGGATATGAACCAATTCTAGGTAAGATCAAAGACAAGAAACCAAAAAAGCCAGATAACACCCTTGACATATCTAGGACTTGGAAGTGTCGATATTGTAGACGAAACCCATTTGAAACAAAGCCCAACGGTCTGAACATCTTTTACACTCTTCATCTCGCTTAAGGTACCTCAAGATAGGTAATGAGAAAACAAGAAAATCACAACCAGATAAACTTGCTTGCATAATCTGATTTTATGTGTAGAGCAACATATTCTCTATAGGAAAACAAGAGTATTCAATACTTTAAAGGGCAAATATATCCCATTAGTAGAATGGATGAGGACTAACGTATGAGAGGAAGAACTTTTAAAAAAGTCTACTTAACAAAGCATAACTAAAGAGCCTTAGCAAGTGCCCGAAACGCTTCCGACATTTTCCCTTTATGAAGTCAATACTCCTATGAAGCCTCAGCTGTTGCGATTTAAGGATTGTCCATCCGCTTCTATGAATCACCTGGAAAATCCCATCCGCACCGAAGTTGCCGCAGTGAACCGTGGATCAATGGGTCCGGGCAGCTCAAAAGAGAGAAGAGCCCAATGGGGGAAAGGCTTTCAATTCTCCACTCAAACACCTTCCCTGCACGTGATTCGTCTCATCACCTCGCTACGATCATTCCTCCGATCTCTACCCCGCCATCTCGCAAAGTTCACCATTTAATGCTGCAGCAACTTGATAGCAAGTTTTAGAGGATGCATTAGTGCTTCAACATAATTTATCTTGACTCCATACTCCTAATACAAAGAAATAACACCATAAGAAAGAAGATATATCTTGCCAAATCCCGTCTCTTCGCGCATTTATTGTCATAACTAATAAAAAAACACCGCCCAGATGGGCACAGCACACTGAAGGAAAATATCCATTTCTTAAGCACCATTAACTGAAACCGATGAAAACCTCGCAGACCAAATGGTCAAATGGCAGATATCCCGACTTCTGCACACCAATGACCATATCCAAGCCAAATCACAGTCAAATGAGCCTAACATGGAAGTTTTGCATTACGTTTGGGGTCAGACAGAGCAAGGGAGGAAAATAAGCAATCAGCTTTTTACCCTATAACAAATCAAGCAAGATCTGCAAAAGAACTGACTACTATATAGAGCAAATATTAACTTTGGCCATCAGAACTTACTATCTCTTCTCACCTTAGTGGAAGAGCTCCTCCTAACAGGAAGGTCGACTCGCAATGTCCATGTTAAGGATACTCGATGGGTCTTGTCTCGATGCACTTCGCCTAGCTCTATATGTCATCTGTGGATCGCATACCCAAATAGCAAAGTTGTATTTGTTTTATATAGTAGTCGCATGCTTTGCCAGATTTAGCTTGGTCTCGTGAGAGAAACAGTTAATTACTAAAGTTTCCTGTGTTTACAGAGAAATCAGATTCCGTGAGCGTATTGCAAAAGCACAGATGAAAGCCATTCAAGCAAAATCCATAAAGTCCACCGATGCTGTAATCTTTATTTTGGTTATTATCCTTTATTGGTGCATAAAAAAACGACTTGCATAATGACAACCAAAAATATTTCGCAAACAAATCACAGAAAGATGAAATTTCTTTGATAGTTTCCCTAACTGGCAATACAAGGAAACAAGAAACAAGTAGAGGCTTTTACCAAGTTTGGCTCTGAAACTATGAAAGGTAGGAGCTGAGTCAACGGTTTATATAGGTAGGCATATGCTTAGGTCAACAAGTGGCACATACTTGAATTTTAATAAGCCAAATCATATGCAGACCTAAATTTTGAATTTTACCCTATGGCATGGTTAGAAATTATTCCATAACCATACCAAGCCACTAAAAACAAGGATGCACTCTAAAATTAAAATTACAAAATGACCGTTTTTCTTGAGTTTTTTTAGCAGCACTATGCTAAATGATAAATCAAGCACGTAAAGATGAGATTACGAGTACATACAAAGATAATACAAACTTCATCACTTTTAAGAATTCCTGTGGGATCGGCTGTCCCCATTAGATAGTAAGAATCGAATAGGAATCCTTCCTCCTTTCAAACTCTTCTTTCATCGTTCATCGATGGACAGACGATTCGTAGGTATGTTTCGTAGGAATCCTGCATAAGATCATTCCTGCACAAATAAACCATCCTTCACCATGATTCACCGAAACTGTTCATACGGTAAAAGAACAAAAGGAAAACGCAAGGGAAAATGTTTACATGTCAAATAGCAATTGAAGGAAATACGCACCTGTGGGAAGTAAAAGCAGCAAAGATGAATACGTATGCATTTTTTTACGATGCATATTTCGAACTTTACAAAAAAAAGAAGCACATCCAAGTATGGAAAAAAATTGGAGAAAAATCTTTTGGGGACCGTTTTAAGAATAGACATTATTTCAACAAATTCAAATGTTCGGAGAATACTACCTCTTAGAGCTGCTCGCTTTACTAGAGAAGACACTATTTGCATCTCCCAGAGCATTCTCCACCATGTCCAAAAGAAATTATTTAGGGACCCCGCCATAGCTTAAAAGTGCAATCAAAATCTTTGAAAGATATGTGCAGGCTTTGGTTTATTACTGCATCAATGAGGACCAAGGTCTAATCGCTTCTTCCGAAAAGGTAAAATTTGATGGCAGAAAAAGCCCAAACAAAAAGCAATGGGATTTAGTAATTCACAAGAAAAACATGTCCCATGTTCAAATTAAACTGCGGAAAGAACAAGGAAGCTGCTCTTACCGTTTTATGTAAGGGTCTTTAACCAAATAACTCCAAAAGGAAAATCTAAACACAATGATCAACAAATCAATAGCATAGCCAGGCAACAAACCTTACGTATAACACCGTGATCACAAGATTAGGGGTCGAGGAATTATAAGAACCTCAAGAGAATTAAGATGTTCCATGATAGCCTGCTGGCAAATATGTTGGTTGTACCTTGTTTGTACCATTTCGAGTGCATCAACGGTCCCGATATCTCGAAAGCTTCGGGTCCTTTTCAACCTTGATCATCGACGGTCGAATATGAATTGTATGAGGAGGAGCTACAAAGATTAAAATTCAGCCAAAACAATTAGAATGGAAGATATAAATGAACCGATAGAAAAATGAAATATATTGCAATATGGAGAATTATTGAAGCTAAAATACTAATAACTAGACTCACACTTACCAGCTCAAAGCTGAAATGATACTTAATAATGCAATGTAGATTTTCCTTTTTAATTTGTCATAATTATTTTTTGGAGATCAGTTTTTCTTGCATAGCAAGAGGAAGATACCACTAAGATGATACCCATATCCACAAAGTCACAAACCTTAAAAGCAGAAGCAATCACACCTCTTCCCTTGAAAATATTTCCACACACTTCAAAGTTATGTCCTCGGATACAAACTCCACCCCCGCATGTTTTTGGCGGAATGGAATTGCAGTCTTTCACTGCAGGTTTTTGAGGCCCAAGAGATTCAAGAAAAAGCAACAGCAAAAACATCTTAGAATCTCTTCCCTCTCTTGTTTGCTCCACCCACAGTAACCTAGATGCCTCCTGCTTTAGCATAGGCCAATTGGTAGGCATTCTTTCTCATCTCGGCCTCGATTTTCTCTTGTTCCTCTCGCTAGCCTCGCTCCTCCCATCCTTACATGATCCAAGATCTCCAACACCCAACCCCGCTCGAACCGTTTTCTTGCCGCCTTTCCCCTCGCCTTCTCTTTTTCCTCTCTTCTTTTTCTTTTTCTCATCTGCTCTTTCTCCTCTGCTTTCTCTATTTGTTCTTTGCGCTCTTATATTTAGAGATGAAAAAGCAACAAAACAATTGATAGTAACACAAAAACGAACGCATGTAAAAGAAATCTTAAACTAAGCATCATAAAGTGCCAAAGCATGGAAGAAGGGTAGTCTAAGCACATGTACAACAACAGAGATAGCAAATAGTGACTGTGACACTAAGGCTATTTGAGAGCACCAAGGCACAGAATTTGGAGGGTATCTAAAAATTGAATTTTTCCCTTATTTCTTCTCTCACAGAAATTTCAAACTTCTCCCGACTTTCCACCTATCCCGTCCATTTTCACTATTTTATCCAAATATAGCTAATCTTCCAAACATCTAGCACTACTAGACACTCGTTAGAGGGATGAAGTAATTTCTTTAGTGAGGTAAAACTAAATGCTTCCCAAATCTTCCATCCATTTACCTCTGCTGGGATACATCCGGCACATCAATATCTAATAGTCACAACATCCACACTCATTCAGAAAATGCTTCGTTGTTTTGGTAAAACTACCAAAGTTAAGTACCGTAAAATATCTATACAGAAGCTATACTATGATGAGTTCATTATCATCGAGTGTGAGTTTCCAATTCCATAGACCATAATATGCTGCTATCATTTGGATGCGGTATGAACAAAGATGATATATATGTGCAGTAGCCAGCAACTACGTTTTAGGGGCAAACTCCAGGTTTAATGAGATCATGACAACTAAATTCAAGTTATTTTGCCAAGATACCACCAAATTAGAAAAACCAAACCTTTAAGTCGTTCAAACCGCACTTTCAAATTACATTTCTCCTCACTTTTCAGTTTTGACAATTCTTCCTTGTCTTTTGCAAGAGCTACTTTAGCCTGCTCCACCTCCTGTTTACATATGGCAATGCCCTCCTGGTACACAGACAATTTTTTTCTTCAGCTCATCTCGTGCTGCTTTTTCAGCTTCCCAACATGTATTCAGGCACTTCACTTTATCACGTATTCGTCACTCCCATCCGCAGCTCAGCCTGAGTATCATGGAGCAGGCAAAGAACATATGTTAGGAGGAAACATTAAGAGAAGCGAGAAAGAATGACCACCTGCTAAGTTAACCATCCAAATGTGGATGCTAAAATCGCTTGTTACAAGAACTGAGCGATCTAGTAATTGTCAACCTATTAAGGTCAGATGATGTCATCATATAAATATTTTATAGGACCTTAGCATTTAGTAATTGTCCAATTGACAAAAATCCTAAACAATGAAAAGGGAAAATTAATCTAAGCATTAATTAGATCTTATTACAATATTATGATGTTACTTAATCCACACATTCATCATCCATTTTACTAACAATTGATCACTCGCAGATCCTTGCATATGACGATAAGCACGTAGATTTCATTCAAAAATGCACCTTTTGTTTTCTCTCCAACCTTTCCCCCTTCCCCCGCAATTTTTCTTGTATTCTCGTAAAACACTGCTCATTGGACGAAGCGTTAAGGAAAAGATCAATCCAAACTAAACCGCTTCTCCATCTCACCTAGTTTTGACCACTTTCTTTTCACTCGGATTGAACCGACCAAGCATGCAAACTGTTCTCAATTGAAGAAGCCACTCTTGTCTAGCTTTTGGAAACAATCCTTAAGATGTAAACCCGAAAAAATAGTTTTCCATTCATTTCCCATATGCATATATCTCACAATCAATGTCCTTGTCCTCAAAAGTTGGAGTGTTCCTAAAAAAGTAGTCTCAAATCTGTTCATCACTTGAAATATACCCTTGTTTACTTGTCTTCATGGTATTAGGGTTCATTAAATAGTCTCGTAGTAATATTTTAACAAAGTGATGTTTGTTGGTGAGGAAGACAATCCAGGACATGAAGTTGCTAAAGGTGTAAATAAATGTTGTTGCACAATTATGATTAATCAAGTTCCCATGACACTAAAAAGCGTGGGAACATCTCGTACTTGAAGATTAGAGATATCCTTGACATTGAAGCAATTAAAATCTGCAAAGAGGACTTCGTCACGTCGTTCATAATATCATATCGATATTCTTATGTCTAAGAAGGAATTGCAACCTTGTCATGGGCAATTCAAATGCAAAAGCGGATCTTGTTCGATGGTACATGAACTTACATGCATGTGTTATGTACGAGCATGATCGAAGGGAGAATGAGGTCCACAATCCCAACCAGAAAACGAATGCTTGGAAAGGCCAAGACCATGGAGAAAAAGTTCCGATGGACTACTTACTACAAATGCCATCATTTACTCCGAAGAAAATATAATGACAAGGGAACATGTCCTGCATTCCGACAATAAATTTTCCGAGTTAGATAAGGATGTTCGTGTCAGTGAGAAAGTGAAGTTACAATTAGAAAGTACGTAGCTCTAGTGGTGGACACTACAGAAATCTGCAGACATACATGAGATGATGGGATTCGGATCGAAATGAATTAGGTGGTCGCCAAGAATGTCAAAAATGCCAAAATGGAACATCTGCTGATTTTAAATCGATAGCATCCATGATTTAAACATTCGCATTGCACAATATTAAAGAACTCTTCCATGTATCTTTGATAATAAGCGAAACTTCGACTCTGCTTGCATGGTACAAACTATCTATCAAAATACCAAAGATAGGTGTCCTTAAAACATAAATTTAAATCTTATGAAGAAGTAGGACCCTCTTTATAGCACATAGTTTCCATTATGCCAATGCTGAAATGAATGAAAATTTTGGGGAGAAGATGGAATGTAGGACCGGACCTCGACACATCCAATTGTGCTTGAGGCAAAACCATAAAACCTGTCAAATAAAGCAAAAGTGAAGCGATTTCATTGTGCCAAAGAAAAGCCACAAAGATTCAATGGTAAGGCACAACACATTCGGGATTTCATATGTCTAGGAAATTAGTCAGACTTGCCATGTGGTGTAACAGAAAATTAGTCACATATATCACGAATCACATCCACTACACATTTACTTGTGAAGATTCTGCAACTAAAGAGATTTCTGCATGACACCCTAGCATTTCAATTTTTTTAGAAATGAATGCTTCCATAGCAGAAATATCCTCAAATTATTAATAACAGCTAAACTTTCACAATCTCTAGAGTATTTTATATTCCATGCTGCCTCTTAAGAACAGACAAAATCAAGACAAAGGAAAGACAATATACTACACGCATTAAAATCGTTTTATGATGCAACAGCTTGCATTGTATGACAAAAGCACAATGGCTACAATTGTACCTTTGTCCAAAATACATCAATCTTAGAGCAACATATCGCCTTGGATGGTGTTCGAGAATTTCTGTTTTGAAACTGCAGCAGGAGGTATCACAACATTCACTAAATATGGCTGCACATTGAAAGAACTTTAGCCGAACAGCATAGTATTCTATCTCTATG